>CM074288.1:15984819-16212319 GCA_037194245.1 Opsariichthys bidens | reverse complement strand
TAAATCATCGCCATGGAGATCTTTCTGCGTTGCTCCACCTCATCAAAAATCTAAAATATTAAGCAGACAGATTAAACAATGCACACTGAGAGAAATCAGTTTTCATTAAATTAACAGGTAGAAAAATGAAATATACTCTAGTATTCAAAGGTTTGGGGTCAGTAAGATATTTTTTGTTGTTCTTGAAATAATTAATACTTTTATTCAGCAAAAATACATTAAACTAATTAAAAGTGGCCGTAAAGACATTTCACAAAAATATGCAGCACAAACCGTTTTCAATTGATAATAATAAGAACATTTTTTATTGGGACACTGACACTGGATGCTAAAATTTCAGCTTTGTCTTTACAGATTACTTTTTAAAATGTATTCAAATAGAAAAGAATTCAATTGTAATTATATTTTACAATATTAGTGTTTTGGTGTATTTTTGATTAAATATATATAAAAAGCCATATTGAAGTATAACACCCAAATTTTGAAAATGTCCATTTCTTTAAAGGGTTCGTTTACCCAAAAATGAAAATTCTGTCATTAACTACTCACCCTCGTGTCGTTCTACACCCGTAAGACCTTCGTTCATCTTTGGAACACAAATTAAATTAATGACTTTTCAGCACTATCTAGTGATCGCCGACTTCAAGACACTGCTTCGAAGCTTTACGAATCTTTTGTTTCGAATCAGTGATTCGGAACGCCAAACTCACGGGATTTCAGTTAACGAGGCTTCGTAACGTCATAAATGTTTCGCAATTTCAATACTTCACATGACTTTGGCAGTGAACCGAACCACTGATTCGAAAAAAAAAAGATTCGTTAAGCTTCGAAGCAGTGTTTTGAAATCAGCCATAACCAGATATTGTTGAAAAGTTATTTAGATTTTTTGGCGCACAAAAAGTATTCTCGTCGCTTTATAATATTAAGCCACTGTATTCACATGAACTGTTTTAAATGTGTTTTAGTACCTCTCTGGGAAGCGTGATTTTTTTTCCCAATTGGTTCAGCGGAACTCCCCGCCCTACAACCAATTTCATTGGCTGAGGCTACAGTAACAGGTAGGTTTAGAGATTAGGGTTGGGTGTAGGCAATCATTACTGTGATTGACATGACCAATTAAATGTTTAGAAACGGCTCCAGGGCGGGATTTCCGCTGAACTGGGGTGGGGGGGGGTGGAGAAAAAAAAAATCACACCTCTGGGCATCTGAAAGTGTTTCACCTTCTGTTACCTTGCTCGCAATAGAGACTCATTCAAATATCTTAATTTGTGTTCTGAAGATGAACGAAGGTCTTATGGGTGTGAAACGGCATGAGGGTGAGTAATAAATGACATCATTTTCATTTTTGGCATAACTAACCCTTAAAGATCACGTTAGCTGGGCTTTAATGTTTGTCCTGAACAAACAAACTCATTTCCAGTCATGGGAGAGCATTCACCGAAAAAAGTACCTGCACAAAGTTCAGCTCAAACAAACAAAACATTCTCCAACAACTGAAACATAACACTCAACGGACAGCTCAACATGTCAGACAACTCATTTTCAGACTCTGAAATAATACAAAGTCGGAGCAACAAAGGGCATTTACATTGACTGTGCAGTAAATGCTGTTTTACCTTGGAAAAGAGTCCAAAGCAGGCTACATTACTGATGATACAGTAGGCCTCAGGCAGTCGAGCACCCTTCCCATCAGGCTAAACGAGAAAAGCCCAACAACAAGAGAAGTGAGCACACACCTGAAGTGCATATGAATGTTCTTGACCTTATTTGTATGTCTTTTCATGCAATGCAAAAAAAAAAATGTAAGTGGTGCTTTCCCCACTGCTATGTTGGTAAAGGGATATGGGTGGATGTTTTGCAGGTTTAACACTTATATTTGTTAAAAGCACTAACTGTAAATATGAGAAAAAATAAGAGGAAGTCATCATTTACCAGCAGCCTCCTACAGTATCCATTCTTCCTCGACCCATCAACATCTGTAAGCACGAAAGAGAATGTTTCACTGTGAAATAGAGAAAAAGAGAGAAAATGAAAAATGCAGTTTCTGCCTGCCCAGGGCATGCTTGGAGAAATAATGTGTGTGGTCACAGTACCTGGGATATTCTGTTAAGGGTGCCCAGTTAACACCTTCAGGAAAGCAAAAGAGTGTGAGCGCCTTTAACGTCTTCTCTTCCTCCTCCTTCTGAAATCGCACCATTCCATCCTTCTGTGCTCATTACAGAGTGACAACGACTAAATTAATATGCATCAGAGACAGAAAATACAAGAGTTTCTCATGTCTATATGATTAATATCATAATGACAATGAATGAGCTATGTAAACATATTATTTTCACACATTTCTGCCCTGAAGCTGTCATTTAATCTTAGGCAATATAATATAATAGATCATATTTTAGTTTTTATAAGAGCTAGGCCTATATTAAATAATGAAATATGGATGGATGGATGGATAGATAAATGATTTTTCTGATACAAAATTCCCATATTCTAATTTTACTTAAGACAAAGTCTACTTATATTGTGCTGGGTATGACACTATAATTTTTTGCAATATATATTTTACCTCATATATTTTACTCCAGCAGTCAAACACGTCTAGGGCATGTTTACATAGAAAATCTAAGGAAAAGCGGTGCGGTGGAATGCAAAAATGCATGTGAACGGAAATGAAATGAAATGTTATTTCTGAAAACGCTTAAAATGTTGGTTGTTCCATTATTAAAGGGTTAGCTCACCCAAAAATGAAAATTCTGTCATTAATTATTCGCCCTCATGTTATTCCACACCCGTAAGACCTTCGTTCATCTTTGGAACACAAATTAAGATATTATTGATGAAATCAGAGAGCTGGCTGACTCCTCCGTAGACAATTACCACTTTCCAGGCCCAGAAAGGTACTAAAGACATCGTTAAAATAGTCCATGTGACTACATTGGTTCAACCATAATGTCATGAAGTGACAAGAAAAAACAAAAACAATGACTTCATTCAACAATTTTATCTCTTCCCTGTCAGTCTATTTACACTGTAGACACAGTGCATCGCTTCCGTGTTCTACGTCAGAACACTGATCATGTGATCGGCACGACGTTCTGACGTAGAATCTGGAAGTGCTGCACTGTGTCCACAACGTAAAGTGGTAATTAAATTAAATTCAATTACATTACTGTCTATGTGGGAGACAGAGAGCTCTCGGATTTCATCAAAAAATATCTTCATGTGTGTTCCGAAGATGAACGAAGGTCTTACGGGTTTGCAACGACACGAGGGTGAGTAATTAATAACAGAAGTTTCATTTTTGGGTGAACTACCTAACAAATTTTTATTACCAGATAACATTAAAGGAACATTCTATTAACATTACTGGAAGAATACTTTTTCATAAATTTGCCAGGACGTTAACTAAAGTTCTGCGGGGAACGTGGATCGTGATCTGTTGTAACATCATTTATATGTCACCTTTGATTTCAATCTTTAATAAAACAACACATGTAATGAAAGCATTAAAATGTATTGAATTGTTATTGAATGGAAATAGTTGCTATCACAATGTAATTAAAGTAGAAGAGTAAGTAATGTTTCTAGAAATGCACTGATAACTTAGCCAAAGATGCAGGCATTATATACGTGTGTCTGCATGCAGAGCACATGGTCTGTCTGTGTCACCTTAGGGAACTGATAGATGATCTGTGGCTCATATATCCCATCTGTGTTCTTCTTAGGCCGAACTACCACCAGATATTCGAAGAAAAATTGCCCACTAGCGTAGCGCTGCTCCTTTGCCTTTTCTTCCACAGGAGAGAGCTCTGAGCTTGCAGATGGATCTGGTTCCTTACCAGTTCCTGCAAAAACACACGCACCTTAGCTTCCGTGATATATATTTACTGGGGAAGTTTTCATGTCAAGGCAGAGGAAATGCTACAAAAAAACAACTATTTATAAATGTTTGATTTGTGAACGATCTAAAAAAAAATGTGGCTCTTCAGAAACAGCACTAGAACCTTGAACAAGTACAAACAAATTAGAGATGAGAAAGACGGAGCTCTTCTGTGAATTTCTTTAACATTTCCTTTTGAGCCTGCTTTTTGGCAGCCTCCCCCAACGCAGAGCAAACAAAGCTGACTGAAATACCATAGGAGTCCACTAAGTCTTGTTCTAGCTTGACTTGCCTCACCATAGAAACCCTCAATATCCCTTTCTATACACAACAGAACAATAACTGCTGCTCGTAACCGAAAAGACAAGAAGTGCACTGAAGAATTGATGCATATTGTGTGCTCTGACTGACTTCCTCATGACTTCATGAATGAATTTGAACACATTACAAGCGAATCGAGTCAAAACTTCAACTCGAAAGACTAACTCTTTTAGGCATTTTGCCCTACTTGCACTACGAGACTAGAGAATGAGTCATGGTGAAATGTTTTGACAACGTTAACCACTTTTATAAGCAATATAAAGCCAATGGCCACAGATAAAGATAACACAGTTTGTTGCGCAGTCAATAAAACTGCTTTTTGGCACTTATGACACACATAGTGTATGATTCAACTGAATGTATAAAAAAGGATCTAGCAGCTATGCGTGCTTGTAAAGATTATAAAGCAATACTTTAATAACGTTTCCTCACTGTCTTTGTTGATTTTCCCACGGAAGGATGAAACAAAGGTACTGAACCTCTTCATGGCTCCCATGTCTGGTTGATCTTCACCTGGAAGAAAGACACCTAAGAAATGACGGTACAAAACACAACAAGTAATCATTTGCAATCGCACAAAACTGTTCTAAGAAATGTTCCTAGAAATGTACTGATAACTAACTGCATTTGCTTATTCACTTCCCTCTTTTTTTGCCAAAGATGTTAGTTTTCAGAGCTACAGTGTACATTGTAATTTCAACAAATGTCATTTATTCTTTTCCACATGTCATTTTCATAAGTTCCTCAACTGATATCACCAAAAAAAAACGTTAAACCTGCTTTATTGTCATCTAAGAAACATTCCACATACCAGCTAGTTAACAGTAAAACATCAATATAATACAGTGACAGCAACTATTCAACTAGTCATACCATCACCTGATTAAACTGACTAAACTAACAGTCATACAGATAGATAGATAGATAGATAGATAGATAGATAGATAGATAGATAGATAGATAGATAGATATAGATAGATAGATAGATGTAACAGTCTTAGACAACACATTAAAGTAAGAGAAAACGAGAATAAAAATATAGAAAAAGGGGTCAATAATATTATAGCATTCTATTCTATCAGCACATTAGCTGCATTTAAAAGAACATAAACATTTACACAATTCTTATCATTTACTTCATACAAAATCACTCAGGCTGAGTGTGATTGAACTTACTCCGGTGTTTACGTGAGTTTGCCTTCGTTGCTCTTCTTTTGACTTTGGATACAGTAATTCCGTTCATTTTTTAATCCTTTTGCGTAAAGCGATGTTTATGTCGTGATCTCGGCGTAAGATCCCGGTACTAACGAGAAGTGAGAGTGCCGCGCTCTGCCAGCATGTGTGCTCGCTGTTGATTCGCGAATCAATTGTTCTATTTCAAAAAGGATGTTCATTCGAAACGATTCGCTAAGCGTTCATGATTCACTCGACTGTAAGGGAGAAGTAAAAAAAGGCGCATTTTAAAAACGTAATCGAAAATAGAGTGATAAACAGCTTAACTTAAAAAAAATATATACCAGTTTCACTGTGTAAAAAGAGCACTCAAACTACCCTGCGAATCATTTTAACTGTCCGAACGAACCGAAGCGGTGAAGTGAATGGCAGTTTCACCACGTAAGATTCAAACTTTCAGAACTTTTAAGAGCGACTCGATGACTCATCTTTAGTGGGAGTTTCTTTTCTCTGCTCTTAATTGCAGTTACGTTCATTGTATAGTTCTTTTAGTTATCTACATTTATAAATGTAGTTATTTTTCCCTTCTCAGATGTTGCAAATAAAACTGTGGCTTATAAAAATACTGACTGTGTACATTTAAAATTATTTTATTCTTTTCTTTGTCAATATATATCAATAGATTTCATGAGGAGGATTATTTTTAAATTTAACTTCAGGTAGTCAACTTTTGGGTGACATTGGTGTTTTTAAATGGTTATTTAAATGACATTTGCTCCCTTTTCTTGCCCAAGTGACTAAAAGAAATATTCCTTTCAGTGAGTCTTTTATCAAGTTAATGATACTTGTGTTGTCGTCACTTTACTTTCGTATAGTAATCCACGAGATATGTTTTTCCATAATCTCATTTTTACATAAGAGTTATAATAATTACACAGGAGACTAATTTGACATACTATTGACCACAAGTGCTTTATACATTGGCAGGTTCATAAGCCTTAATGAACATCAGTTCTGAAAACACATATAAAAAAAGTAGTCCCCTTTACTACCCCAAACTGTCAAGGTGAAACACATGCATTGGCATGAAAGTCAAACAAATGCAAAAGGTCAAAGTCTCACCTTTATTGGTCTCAATTCCTCCATCAGAGAAACTTCGTCTCTTATCTTTTTCAGCGACTCCGTCTTCTAGTCCTTGAGACCTTTCTGTACACCAACAGACAGCTGAAATTTGTACTAGTACCTGAATGTATTAATCTATCTGTTTCTCTTTTAGCCTTGAAGTCTGTTTACAAAGCATAGAACATTTGGCTAGGTAAAGAAAGGTGTGCAAACTGAGCGACTCACGTTCACGTCGATCACCTCTGAAAGAAGAAAATAATCTCCTCCTGAAAGGATTTTCCCCTTCATCCAAGGACGGTCTAGCTATAAGAAACAAATGAAAAGGTCAGGAATGTAGTGAATATAGTGATTTGGAGCACCTTGCTCATGTCTGATTAATAAAAAGTAAAGAAGATTATGATTTATTAAATTGATTTAAACTCTACTTACTCATAGAACGCATTGAGGAGAACATCCATGTTTTCCTGGATGATGTCATTGTGTCACCTACAAAAAACATGTACACACTTATTCATCAAGTTCCTTCCTCATTACCACAATGCAATAGATATTTATTATCTCAGTTATTATAAAGAAAGGAAATATTATATGGCTAAAAATATTTCAGAGAGAACCATGCCTTATGTTAAGGTCGTTGTTCCTTAAATGTGAGAAACTTCCATAGTATTTTCCCAAGGACCAAGGTCAAAGTCCTTTGGGTAGTTATCTTGTAAATATTAACTGAGCATGACACACCCTTCACTGTAGGTGCGCAGAGATCACAGACACGACCTGCTCCATCGTTCCCGACGACAATAAACAGAAAGTGCATTCACTCATTCCATATTCCTATTTTATGAAAAGCTCACCACAAATACATCATGAAGAGCCATATGCACCAGTTGTAGAGGAGGAAGCTTAACAAAATGAAACAACGAGAAGGTTTTAATTGCTTTTGCTTACATACTGCAACACCTTCACACTTCTAAGGCCACATAACCACAGGAAGTATCAGACTCGTGGCTTTGTTGTAGAGAGGTCAAACAGTAGTGGTTAGCGCTTAACTGAGCCAGAACACACGTTCGCAGGGCCATCTTTAATGTATTACCATGAAGCCACTTGCATTTGATAAAACAATCATAAAAGAGTGTTTGTACACTATGATGTAAAAAAGAATGAAAATGTACAAATACATCAGTAAAAATATGTTAAATGGTTAATTGTATTTGAAAATAATTTTATATTTAATCGGACAATTATATAATTTTACTGAAATACTATAAAAAATGAAAATTTTGAAAGTTTCAGCTCAAAATCCCCCACAGATCATTTATTATAACTTGTCAAATTTGCCCCTATTTGTGTGTGAGAAAACACATGGCATTTTTGTGTGTGTTCCTTTAAATGCAAATGAGCTGCTGCTTCCGTCCGCTTTCCAAAAGAGGGCGGAGCTTTAAGCTAAACGACAACAAAGCTGTAGAATCTCACGCTGAAGCAGTCCAGTGTAAAATGTACTACTCATCCTCTTTAAAGTAGCCTATAGCATGGCCTAAGTAAAGTTCTGTGGTGATCTGTGCAGCCAACAACATAATAGTTAGCATGCTTTGCTCGAACTTGCGAAAACCGCCGTGGTGGAAATGTGTGGCTGAGCGGCTTGTTTTTCACAGTTTTAGAGAAAGGTTTACCAAAACAAAGTTACTCGGTTGTCCTGTTTCACATTTTCTGGGTTGGTAGATGCACCGTGGACCCAATTATAGTTAAATACAGATAAATCAGATTTTCATGATATGCCCCCTGCTGTGCTTTTGAACTTTCTATTCATTAAAGAATACTGAAAAATGTATCATCATTTTTAATAATAAAAAATATGGAGCAGCACAACTGTTTTCAACATAATATTGTCAATAAATATTTCTTGAGCGGTAAATCGGCACAGAATAATTTATGTTGGATCATGTAACTGAAGATTGGAGATATATATGTATATATATATATATATATATATATATATATATGTATATGTGTGTATGTGTACATCAACAAAATCTTACCAATGCCAAACCCTTGAACAGTGGTGTATATTTTTTAATATTTAATAATTATAATTATAATAATAATAGTAAACATAATTTAAAGTAAAATATTGTTAATATTTTTTTAAAAAACATATTGTCACACAATTTGCTGAAACATTGTTATTGCATTATTATTATCATTATTTATATTAATACTTTAATTATAATTTAATGCTGTGTTGACCAATAAATAGTTTTTGTATCAAGTTCTGTCTTGTTCCCAACAAGAATCCCCATCCTCTCCCATACGTTTATTGCCATGTTTTCGTGAAAGACGTGGTTGTTAGTACACTCCGGGTCTTTTTATAGCTTACTGTATTCCCCACAGGATGACCTCAGGTCAGCAGTAGGTCTTCCTGTTGCCCCAGTGACTCCATCTCAGCAGTTATGTGGGAATATTTGAGGATGCACTTCATGACTTTTGTATGTGGCGGTTGTTCAAACCTAGTGTATATTTGGACTTTAAGGAGCTCATTTATCCTGCACAGTGGCATCGCTGTTGTTGGGTGCCATCATTTCAGTGTAGTTCAGAAATTTTCCTCCATTCCCTTTTTGGCCAAGATCTCTTAATAAAATTTTGTCAAATCGCTTCGCTAAATAAAGTTTTTGGACAAATGCAGGTGTCAAAGAATCCTGGTTTGCTATCCTTTATGGCTCAGAACTGAATAAGAAAAGGGATCCTATTCTCTTCCTCAACTCCTCTTTCAAACATCAATCGATCATTAACTCATCCACTCATTCTGACTCTCTCATTATTCAAAATTAAAGGCCTTCCATCGTGTAATGAATGTGGTGGGACAGTAGATGACATCTGAACTTTTCTCTCTACACAGCTGTTTTTCATCCCACAGCTCTTCCCCAGCTAACAGGGAGTGTTCTCAAACCTTTGGAAAGGTTCTCTCAAAGTTATGAACAAACATTCTTCCGGTAACGTTAATAGAATGTTTGTTCAAAGTTATCTGGTCTTTAATAATGTTCTCAAAACGTTGGCACAAAAACGCTATTCATACATTGTTCGTGGAACGTTTTAGATGGTTTTTAGAGAACATGCAAAATTAATATTCCCATAACAATCAAACATTCCCTTCATGCTATCTCTATCTTTACATAACCAATTATAAATTTTGTTCAGAGAACATTCAGAAATAACGTTTTCATAACTTAATGGGAACGTCTGCAAAATGTTCTTAGTGTTGACCAGCTAACAAAAATCTCAAACCACTTTTATACCTTTTTTGTCGAATTTTGTTTTGTATCTTTTATCAAAATAAAAATCAGATTGTATTGCAACATTGACAGAGAATTCAATGACAAGGTCTGACCTCAGATCAGGCTTCTACCTGATCTTGTGAAAGATAATGTTGACTCAAGAATACTGTTGCTCTGAGGAAAGACGGCTTAGCAAACAGATGTTCCTGCATGTCTCATACACACCAAAAACACCTAATGAAATGACCCTAATAAAGACACTTACTGGAACAGCATGTTCATTTAGAAGCACCTTAACCAGGTGGCAATGCTTTTCCAGGCTTGGATTTCAATTTTAGCAGTTAATGTATAGCTCAAATATTTTTGTGACGTTAGAAGTAAAACAGGCCACAAGACATATAGACTGCTTTTATAGTTATGTTTTGAACAGGGATCATTTGTATTTCATGACAGCCTGGGAATCCTGCAAAATGTCCCCTATTACACTGCTCAGAAGAAAAAAAGTTATACGGGTTTTGAACAAAATAATGTTAATTAACAGAATTTTCATTTTGACTTTAACTATGCCTTAACCATGTAACGCAACAGACTCAAGTTTTATGTCATAAAAACATAAGCTAGTTTCTAAACCTTATAGAGCCCCAAATGGGACATGGTGATGAAAAAAAAAAATGCATATGGGATTGATTGAAAGAAAAATGACAATTTAATGCTTTTGCGTTTGCTGGTAAAACGATTGCGTTCCGCGAGGAACTGTGCATATATTTGCATGTAACTTTGCAAATATATTTTTCCGTTCCATGAACTTTACCCCCATCACCACATTTAGGCAAGCGGTGCTCGCTGCAGACCCAAGGAGCTCAAGGGTGGAGCTTAACCTGTTTAATGGGTGGAGCGGTAGGGTTAGGGTGTGGTTGGAAGATGCAGCTCCGCCCACAGTAGGTCAAGAGAGGTGGAGCTGGAGGTTATACTCCACCCATGGCATTCAGCAGCTCCATCATTTTTTTATTTTTGCATAACATTATGCGCATAACACCAGGCCCGGTTACAAAACCGACTTCTGTAGGCTACTGGTACGATTTATGTCAGAAACCAACCAAATTATTGCTTTAGTCTGACTGATAACAAGCTTTTAAAGTGCATGCAATGCATATCCTAGGGATTTCACTCAGCACACACCTATAAACCAAGACAAACTGAATTGGAATTTGAGAAGTGCATTAAATGGACCGTGGAGTGCAACGGTTAATGCAAGTCAGCAGACAAGCATCAACACGTGTGCAGAACACACACCTTCTACCTTAAAGCAGGTTATTATTTTATGATAGTTTCTCCTTTCTGTACGGTAGGGTTGTTGTTCAGCACGGCAAGTACAAAGTCAGGTAAAATTTGGCACTGTGTGTGTAGATCCTGCTTGTAACCGGACATTATTCTTACGTTCCAGCCCACATTACATTACGCATTTTTAGACTATTTCCCTTAACACTAAACCTCTAGAGGGCAATATAGTCCTACATGTATCAAGTTACTGAGTTTATTTCTTGTTTTGCATAGTTTTGAATAGTGTAAAATAACAAGCTTTCAAATATGGACATGCTAGTATGGATATTGTTGAGAAATGTTATCAAGGATCATGCAACATAAAGTGATCCTCTTAGTTCACTAGAATAGAGTACTTCCAGTACATCAACAATAAATGTGTTTTTGAGAGAAAGTGATTGAATTTAGCTGTTCTCGTCACAGGAAATTCAAAAAAGCTTGTGGTGCGAGTCGTCCATATGTAAAACTCATATATATATAAATGTTTTTATGAATCCGTTGCATCAGTTATTTGGCTTGATGTACAGTTCTTCCTGTAACTCAGGAAACTCAAGTCTTTCAACAGATTGTTTCTCCATAAAAGCAACATACAAAATAGGCAAATATTTAATTTTGCATGTGAAATTTTCCCAAATTTTCTTTAATCAGAATTTTTGGGCAGATTAAAACTTGTTGAGACTGATAAACACACACATACATATGCATATACATACATACTGTGCATAAATATTTATGAAAACTATTACTGCCTCTATATTTTTTGGTATATTTCAGTAGAGGTTTGCTTTGTATTTCCTCAATGTTTCCTGTTTATCAGTTTCAAACACTTCTTGCTAACTTACAATAGCTTCCATGCTGTGAATTGACATCTAACAGGTGTTTCAAAGAAATGAAAGCAAGCATTGTGGGACATCAAAGGATATTACACTCATGTGGCTTGTAAGATTGAAACATAATGTGTACAAGGTGACTTACCACAGCGTAAACTCCCTCCTGTGCCTCCGATTTGTAGCTTGAGAAAGTTGTAAATCTCCGGTTTGATTTGAGGTAATATTTACCACATCACCTCAGTGTGTTGGCAAACAGGTCCACGGAAAAAAAACGATCCATGCTGGTCTACCTGTTGAACCAGTTTCTTCAATTTCTATTATTTTCTTCTATTTACTTTCTTTTGACCCACCTGGAGCTAGTAATCTCCGCACTACCATGTGTTTCTTTGTCCTCTCTGTCACTATACAACTGCTCTGCGTGTGTGTTTGCCTTGGTGTACGAGTTTTGAATCCCTTTGCCGCTTCTGCTTTCATTTAGAGGAAGTGTTCCTGCAGCAGAAGAACTGAAGTTGACTGACATACAGCAGCTCAGGGGATTTCCTTGTTTCAAACACTGATCCTTATCCGGCCTTTCTGTTACAGGTGCATCTACAGAAAAAAAGCTCAACCGTCTGAGAGTATAAAAACAGTGCCATCATTGAAAAGTGATCGTTTGTGGTTTTAATTGCAATTTTAAAATGAGCACATCTTCATGAGCACAGACTGGTTTAGAAAACACGTCAACTGCAGTTTTTCTGTGACATTTGCAGAAACATTTCCGTGCACACCCACTTAAATATTTACAGCTCATAATTTTATCTTAAAAATGTCAAATTAAAATAAATCCCTTTCAAATACAAACATTCAAAATCAGTCACTCAAAAATATTTTATTTGTTTACTTGCATTATCATTAACCAACATTAAAGATCCATGAAAATGCTAATTTGTTCATATATACGTTTCATTTTCATGTTAATTGTAGTCATTTCATGCGCTCTTGTCATTTTATTATTATTTTCTGTAAAGAATTTTTTAACTTATTTCATCTTATTGCCAATGCAATAAACATTTCTTTTTCAACCAATTTTTTGATTTTATTTCCTCTTTAGTTCAATTAACAGAATATTTTAATATTTTTAGTTTAATATGGCGTAAACCTAAATATTTTTCGTCAATGGAGTTTGACTGGCAGAATCCCTGCTCTAAATAAACAATATCTGAAAGAAAAAAAATGACAAAGACAATCGGATAACGTGATCGCTAGCTCTTCCAGAAATAGTCATACGGTTGTACTAGCCTCATCAGTAAGGAATGACATTTCCTTCAGCTCAGGGTGAAAGTATGGAGTAACAATATGGTGTCTGAGTGCGTTTCGGTGTCCTCTCTGCTCCTGAACTTCTTGCCTGAAGGTTGGATAAACAAAACATCTATATATCACTCGCTTTGAGCTTCGGAAACCGAAAGCGTTCAAACAGAATAACTGTTTACCTGTTCTGATTAACCCTGTTTTCCCACAGAGACTTTTGCTTCTTTTTATTGACGCTGTTTAAGCAGAAGTTGAAAGCAAACAGCATAAGTGTAGTTAGTCACCACTCACTTTCCCACTTTCAGTAACATTTATCTGTGGTCTGTTCTTATCTATGATTAGTCAATTGGCTGAGCAAATTTACCGACTGACATTTTGTGCTATAAGCATGTTTTTAATAACTCATTCTGGTCTACGTTTACAGATATTACATTTGTAGATAAGATGACTAAATAGTGAGCGATACCACTTACAGCAACACTTTCTCTTGTGTCTTTTCCTGTAGCTTGTGGGGATGTTGAGCTGCTCGCACTGCTTGAGTGTAGAGAGACGCCACATCAGCTGGGACAGGAACAAAAACAGACAGACTGAATGTGAGATAAATGACAGAGCTTAACAGACCTAAAAACTCATATCTTTGCTTTTTATTGCTGTTTACTAATATTGCAGTGCACAGATCTTTGACATTCTCAAAATTCATTATTTAAACAATATTGTGGAATGATTATTTTGACATAAAAATAAAATGTAAAATATTGTAATTCAATAACCTGTGCATCGAAAGGTTAATGTAGGTAACTGTAAATTAATAATTAACCGTCAAGTTGTTCTAAACCAAGAGTTTCTTTACTCTGTATGTTAGTAACCAGTTGCTGGTCCCCATTTACTTCCATTGAATGAAAAAAAATATATATATATATTATGGAAGTCAATAGGGCCATCAACTGTTTGGTTAACAACAACATTCTTCAAAATATCATCATTTGTGTTCAGCAAAAGAAAGAAATTTATACAGGTTTAGAACAACTTGACGGTGAGTAAATGATGACAGAATTTTTATTTTCAGTAAACAATCCCTTTAACTTCTTTCTTTAAATATTAAATATTATTTTATAATTATAATAAAATACTTACAATGTATGTTATAATGAATAAATTCTCACCTGACAGAGGCCTTATCTCCACTTCAACCGGAGGATCAACAGCATCGGGCAGGGACTAAAACAAACGTATTTAAGGCAAGCTAGCATGTATAATATATACATATAGACATGTGAATTTATTAAATCGTTTTAAGAATATGACATTGGATCTTATCTGACCAGTACAAGCTGCAGTAGATCATTCTGATGAACCTTCTCCTCTGCTGTCCGAAGGTCCTTCAACTGGATCTTCTCCCATTGATTTTCTCTCTGTAGCAGCTGCTCCAAATATGCCTGTTTGATTAAACCCATAGAGCAGAAAATAAGAAGAATAATTAAATATAAGTTATTTTAGGATATACAAAAATATTATTGAAAATAATATATTTATATAAACATATTTTTATTTATTGTCAATCTAAATATTTTTTAATTCTTATATACGTATATATATATATATATATATATATGTATGTGTGTGTGTGTGTATATAAAATATATATGTGTATATACGTATATAGCATTTTGCATTTACCCCAAATGGATTTTAAGATTGGAAATGTATTTTCTTGACCCTTAAAGTACATTTTGTAATGTATGTGACCCGTGTTGGCGAAATGAGTTGCAAAGAGCAAATTTTCAAAAGCAAGTTATTATTTTTCTCACATTCTCTATTAAAAAAAAACTTCAAAATGATGTATGATTTGCTGGAATCCGACAATCTGTTCTGAGCTGTGTGACTGAGCTACACCTGTTTGAAGTCGATGGGACCAGCAAAGTCAATTTTGAGAAAAGTCAAGTTAAAGTTTTCTGAAGAGTCTGAAACAAAATCATCTAGCAACCATACCTTAAAATCCCTGGTAATACCACCAAATTTGGCACAAACCAAGTCAAAACCCATATTAATTGGAAAAATATATATAGCCTATGTTATTTTTTTTCGTCTATTCCACAATTGTTTGATTAACATTAATAAAGCAGACAGCTTAGGCTAAATATTAAGACCTACTATACCAAACGGATCAAATATAATGTTACACATTAGAGGTTTTTTCCAACAGTTAACCAAACAATCACTGAAGACATAACATATAATGTTTGCATAAATACTTACCAAGCAGATTTTTGAAATACTGTAATTCTGTGCATAAGAGTATATCAGGATCGCACGCTGTCTGAGGCGTCTTTGTGCGCACGCTTGATCTGTCAGTCAGCTTGAGTAAGATCTATTGTTTACATCAGCATGAGTCTGAAAATCACATTTCATTGGTCAAGAATCGAGAATTCGAGAATTCGCTATGAATATTCACAAAGTTCGAATGCTGTGCTTAGTGCTGACGCGTCGACACCATCGATTACGTCGAATACGAAAATACGTCGACGTGCGTGAAATGCGTCGACGTGTCACACTGTTTACATTCATCTCGCGTAATGGCGGCTTCTGCTCCTGGGAATGGAGAAAGTTCCATTCTATCACAAAAACCTAGACCACGATTATCAAAAGTATGGGAATACTTTAAACAGAGGCCAAATAAAATGGTCCTTTGTTCCCTTTGCAAAACCGAAATGGCGTACCACCTATGGAATTGGATCTCTGCCAAATTTTTGTGCGCGCAAGATCATATTTTGAGTGCAAAAGGGCATTTCGCGCGCGTGTGAACTGAGTTGAGGAGAAAATCTTCATCTCGCAAATAAGAAAATATCAGTTTTGCATTTCAAAGAAGTTTATTTGGATGTGCGCGGACGTTCTCTTTCGCTCGTGCAAGGTTTCAGTTGCTCGCGCTCTTGATACCCGCCCTTTGAGCCAACTGCTCGCCTGCTCAACACAAACCAGCGTTACAATGTGAGAAAATTCCAGTCAATCAGAATTTAGCAGCCTCATCTCCCTTGACAACCAATCACAAGACTCCCTGCATTACAGACAGCGCAAGAGGAAAAATACATGGTTCAGGAGACGTTTGTTCCATGGCTTGAACACTATCAAAGTTCCTTTTAAGACTGTAGAGAAAGTCTTTCACACTCTTCATTTTAAAGTTCAAATGTCTTCCACTGGACGAACACATAAGTGGCTTATTTTTAATCAAAGTCAAATCGTATTGTTACATAATGGCGTGTCCCAGTGTTTCTACACCTCAATGAACTGCTAAATTAGTTCTAACTTCTTCCTTAAACAAAGATCACTAGATTAATAAAAAAAACCTTAATAAAAATAATCGTTAGATTAGTCGACAGAAAAAATAATCGTTAGTTGCAGCTCTAGCTGTGCTTTACAAGGATTCCAAACTTGTGCTGAGGGAAGCCCAGTCGTCCAGAAGCAAGCAGAGAAAAAGAAAAACCTCTAAGAAAATGTACAAATAAAGATACTTTTAGATGTTTTATTGCTATTTGGAGCATTGGGATCGTTAGACGAGGCCTTAATGAACAAATTTTTGTGAACTTCAATTTTGACTAAAATTGACATTTTTCACTTGTTTTGCCTATAGCTCGAAATTATCCCGTGTGCATTCCGACTCATTTTTCCAGCACAGGTCACATATATTGGCATTTGAAGGTTTGAATATATAATTTGAAATATATTCAGGTCAGAATTTGTTTTTTGTTTTTGACCATATGGGAATAGCGTAATATATAAATAGGTACGGATATAAATGTTTAAATTCAAACAAATTTAGTAACTGGTCTGTTGCATAACAAAGTTGGTTGAAGGGAAGTGAAAAGAGAACAGTAATAGGGTCTGGCAATATTGTGGTTTTACTGACACACTATATTAACAAAGGAAGTTAAAAAACAAATCACATTCAGTTATTATGTGTGACAGGAATCAGAGCACCTTGACTTTGTGTTGTAGTTTCCTGCGCAGTGGTTCAGTGACAGGGGGATGCTGGGTAATCTGACGCACCAGCAGCGTGTCAGGACACTCCAAAACCGGTTGAATGCGGATGGAACTAGACTTCAAGGGTTTCTCCGTTAACTCGAGACCATAACCAAGAGTGGTCCCAAAAGGAGGGCCTGGAGTCTTCTTCTAAGCACCAGAAATGGAAACAAATCATCAAGGCATTATAGATAATTCACACTAAACTGCATACTCAAAACACAGACAAAAAAAAAGGATATGTAATGTGGATTTGTTTTGACAACATCCAGAAAACATACTGGTTGATTGTGTCAAAGCTGGTCCAAGAAAGTTTCCATTCCATGGAATACCTTGAGATAACGAATTACCTCAGATGCAGGGAATGACTCCCATTTCCTGGATTTGAGATTGGTGGGAATGATGTCATCATCTTGGTAGGATGAGAGCCAATGAGTGCTGATCTCTGGGCAGGGCCTTAGCAGCGTGATACCAAATGATTCTGAAGAGAAATCAATGCAGGAGAACAATACTTTGAAAATACAGACTGTAAAGGATGCACAGAATGAAGGGAAACTGTCCTCACGTTGTGAGTCTGGTAGTGGATCAATGAGAACGGCGATGGAAGAGTCACAGTAAGCTTTCTGTAGGAGATCTTCCACATCTTGAGCTCTCAGCAGCTCTGAGGCGGAACCGTCCTCATGAACCACAAACAACCTCAAAGACACAGCCAAAGAAAAATTAAGACATTTATTCAGTCAGTTTTTCATTCCTCACTTGGAATGCAAATAAAATGCAATGTAATTAGTTTATGTAAATATTCAAATGTTCGGCGGACGGCAAGATTTATAATAACTCTCTTATGCTCACCAAAGCTGCATTTATACAGTAATATTGTGAAATATTTCAATTCAAAATAATGAATTTTTTAAAATGTCATTTATTCCTTTTATACAAAGCTGAATTTTCAGCATCATTACTCCAGTCTTCAGTGTCACATGAACCTTCAGAATTCTTTCCAACTAAACAGTTGTTGGTCCCCACTGACTTCCATAGTATAGAGAGAAAAATATTATGGAAGTCAGTGGGGACCAACAGCTGTTTGGTTACCAACATTCTTCAAAATGTCTCTTGTAATTCATGCAGGTTTAGAACAACTTGAGGGTGAGTAAATGAGGGCAGGATTTTCGTTTTTTAGGTGGACTATCCCTTTAAATTTAAATGACCTTGGGTGTGTTTTTTGTAGGCACATACCTGGGTGGGTGTGTTTCAGAGCGAGCATTCTGTTGAAGCTCTGTTTCTGTCTCTCTCTTTTCTGATCCAACCGTAATCTGACTATCTGCATTGACCTGCACACAGCATTAACATATTAACATGTTCTGGGTTTTTATACAGGATGACTAGGGTACAACAGTCTATTGTCTGTTAAAAATATCGAAAATTGTCTTCCATAATTCAAAATGAAATGAACTAAAATAAAATATAAATATTAGATGAAAAACTTTAACATGAAAACCTAAATGAAAATTAGAAATGTTGCCTTGGCAATTTCTAAAATTGATATAATAAATATATATATAAAAATATATAGAATAAAAAAAAAAACGGGGAAAAAATACAAAAGCTCTTCACCAAAAAAAATAAATAAACGCTAACTCAAAATATTATTACATAGTACTAATATAACACTGTCACTTTGCAACAGCCACACAGAATAGTTGTTTACATCCTCTCAAATGTTTAAAAAATAATTATTTTGGCAATATGTTCCCACATAATAAATATTTATGACTTTGTTAGCTGCACTTTTGACAGGGTTTCCACACAAAACAATGGTTTGTAAAGATTGAAATAACCAAATGACCATAATTCACTCATACTCTCTCTCTGTATATCTATATATTCACTATAGAAATTTACAAAATTATTTTGTCATGTAAAAATCCCAATTTTGAAGGTTTTCCGTGACCCTAGGAAATGTAAAATAAACATATTTAATTAAATATATTTAATATATATATATATATATATATATATATATATACAGTATATATATATATATATATATATATATATATATATATATAAATTATTTATTTATATAATCAGATAAAAAATGTGAGACATTTTATTATCAGGGAAAGTACTTGAAAGTAGTTCCCCTCAGGGTCTGTCACATGACAGAGGACATCTGCTCTGTGGTTCATCATATATTGGCCTCGTGGGTCTCTCTCTGGTCCCTCTTTAGACTGATGAGACGTGTACACCGCTCCACCATCCTTATCAATATGGAGGACACCACCATCACAGGGATAAATCTACATTAAGGTGACAGAGAGAGGATTTCCATAGATGTTCACTCCTATTTCTCACACATGTTCTTCCATCCATCCTCTTACTTTATATGATCCATCAGCAGTTGCGCGGATTGAAGTGCCGTCCCCGAAAAAAACATCACATGTTCTTCTCTCACAGTTCATTATTACCGTTGCAAAATCAGCTTTCTCCACCCTAATCTGTTTCTCTCCTGAAATCAGATTTTAAGCACTTATTTACAGTCCACACTGTATGAGCTATTTGTGATGGTACGACATGAAGATTCTTGCACCTGAGAGGAAATGTTGTTGTAGCGTCCTCTGCTGGTAGAAGGTGGTAATACGTGTTCCATCTGCATGATCCACTATCATGGTTCCATCTTTCTTCAACACAGATAATACTTTGTCCTCTCTTGTGACCACAACCTATACATGAAACATTTGTATTACAACAAATCATTTATTGACACAAAAGAAGATGTTTTGACTGGCCAGGCACTCACTGTCCCGTTGAAGGGATCTGTAGCATGAAAAGCCAGTATCGGGTCCACTTCGACTTCCTTCCCTGCCACAGAGGAAACTCTGAGGCCAGAAGGGGTGGTGGTGGTCCAAGATCCTCCAGTAATCTCAACACCCATTTTTGTTTTTTCATTTTCTATAGATGTTTGCTGCTCATCCTCTATATTTTCCTTAGAATCAGCTTTGCCTGTGAATAACCAAATTGTATTTTACATTTCAGTCTCTCTCATTCATGTACACTGTTCAAAAATTTGGGGTCATTAAGATTCTTATTTTAAGATTTACTTTTTAAAAGAGTGACCTTTTTAAAAATATGTGTTTTTTATCCAGCAAAAATGCATTAAAATGATCAAAAGTTACATTAAAGACATTTATATTGTTACAAAAATTCTGTTTTTTGGACTTTCTATTCATTAATGTTTAATATATATCATGGTTTACACAAAAATATTAAGCAACACAACTCTTTTCAACATTGATAATAATAATAAATGTTTATTGAGCAAAAAATCAGCATATTAGAATGATTTCTGAAGGATCATGTGACACTGAAGGGAGTAAAGATGCTGAAAATTCATTTTTGCCATCGCAGGAATAAATAACATTTTAAAATATAATTCAAATTGAAAATAGTTATTTTAAATTGTAATAATATTTCACAATATTACTGTATTTTTGAACAAGTAAATGCAGCTTTGGGGAGAATAAGAGACTTTGCGTGACGTGAATAAATAAATCAATATCCTAATAGGTTTTCAATAGTCTAAGAAATATGTTTGCTACCCTTCTTAGTGTCTTTGGTGTCCACAGTCAGCTCTTTGATAGGCTCCGCCTCCTTTAAGGGCATGTGTAGAACCATCACACACACTGGTCCAGAGTCTGGACTCGTACTGACTGTACCGTCTGCAAACAGGACCTGAAACATACACACATATGTACTGTATACTTCCTCTGTAGTGTGCTTTTTCTGCTATATGTATTATGTGGCAGAAAAAGTGCATTTTTGACATGTAATCGTGCATATATGTGAATACCTCAGTAGCTCCATCTCTCTTGTGTTTGATGACAGTCCCTGTGCTGGTGATGACCCTGGAGACCTCAGTGTGTAAGCTGAAGTTTGAGCTCTGGTCTGAACTAGACCCATAAAATCTCTGTCGTATCAGAAGAGATCGGACACAAGATTCCCCATCTAAAAAAAACACAAGACCTTACAGCTGCTCTCTGCTCGAAGATATAAATAAAACAGGGAAGGCCAATTCTTCAATCTTAAAGGCTGGTTCTACATCAAGAACCATCATTTTTATATATGTTTCTTTGCAATGATTAATACTGACTAGAAATGAAATGTTTTGTATGGATCATTCCCCATTTAAAACGTTCTTTTATGATAAAAGAAAACTAATATGAATTCCTTCTTGTATTCATTATATTAATAAAAATGTTAGAGACATGAAAATGTGCTGCATCGAAAGAATGAATCTTATGGTGCATGAATTTTATGTTCTTCTCACCTGCCGAGTCCTCAAAATCAAAGTGCAGGATGAGTCCATTGGGAAGAGAAGCATATAGACTGAGGAATGGTGGAGGAGAGGAATCGTCCATCGGCTCACAACGTACCTCAGGTACCTCAGAAACATTTATGAGGAGAAAATGGATATTTAATAATGATAATCAGCCTAAAATTAATTGCATGGTAAACAAATCAACACCTAACAAATGTAATCCTTACTAACTATTTACATTATTGTCCAATCACCTGTTCCTGTTTGTCTGTACAGAAGGGACTGGGCACACTGGGCTGGAGAGTTTGACCTCTTGTTGTGTTCGGGCTGCTCTGACAGCAGGACAGTTGAATGCCATTAGCCAGTACAGCATAAAAAGATCCATATTTCTCAGTCTCACCATGTGGTTTGACTCCAAGAGTTGCTGAATTGGGCAAAACATTGTGTAAATATTTTTTTGTGATTTTTACAGAATGAAATTGGCTTAAAAATAATAATTTTACATTATGTTTACAACACATGCCTTGTTTACTGAACATGTTAATATCCTTTAGTTTGTCCTCTTTTTTTCTCTCTGAAACGTTTGTGTAGAACTGATGGCCATCCTTCTTCACACATACTTTTACTTGTGTCAATCCTAAAGATGGATTCCAGTCACATAATTAAGGTGTAAAAGATCTCAAATAACAAAAGTTACCATATAAGAAGCTCTAACGTAAAACAAACGTGTATTTGTGCATGTATATTTTTGATTTCTCAAACCTTGTGTGAAGTGAAAACTGTCCACGTCTATTTGTCCTCCGTCACAGGGATACAGAGACTGAACTGTGCCAGTGACCTTCACCAGTTTCCCATTTAAACTGTAGCCTGTGAATACCTATTTAAAATACACAAACATTTAGCCAATTAATTTCAAATTTAACACCATAAAATATACATTATAAGTTGTTCATCTATTTTTCAGACCTCTGTTCTTCTCTCATTCGCTGGTTCTTGAGGCGTCTCTAGAACATCTCTGTTTTTGTCCCTGGGCACTGTAGCCGAGCTGGGTGTTTTAGACATGTTGTCTCGACTCTTTCTTGAGGACAGTGGAGTATTCTTGTTCTCTTTTACAGAATCAATTCTCTCTTCTACTTTTGGTGTTGCTTTTCCTCCTTTTTCTCCTTTTTCTCCTTTTTCTTTCTTTGTCTTTTTGGATTGCTCCTCCTCCTTTAATCTCTCCTGCTCGATTTTCCATGCCTAAAGTAATACACAAGAAAAAGGACCAGTGTAAGAATAAAGAGATCTGAAGATGTGTATAAACAAAAATCTTTATATGTTATGGTTAACTTCTCATCTCACTTTAAGAGAATCCTCTCTTATATATGGTTCTAATGTGTCTGAGATTGGGGACATGACTGGAGAGTCTAAAAGAAAGAAATTCAATTTTAAACATACACATCATTATATCTATAGTGACATATTTTCAAATATATTTGATGTATAGATAGATAGCATATAGTTAGATGGCAATCTATGTGATCCTGCTCATAGATGTATATATTAGACATCAGTTATGAATGTTGCCTCTCTTTCTGTCAGCCTCTAAAGGGGTTTGGATGGGAGTTCTTTCTGCCTCTTTCTTCTCCTGCTCCATCTGCCATTTTTCCTCTTCCTGCCTGGTCCATTCACTGATTGAGTCTGCCACATATTCCAAGTAGTTCCTACAAGAATAATATAATATTATATATATATATATATATATATATATATATATATATATATATATATATATATATATAATATATATATATATATATATATATATTATTTCATATTATATCAAACATTACATACTGCATATTTTGTAAATAATTTTTTTATATCTGTAAATGTAAGTGTAGTATTTACTTAGTATGATGTTCCAGTACTAGTATCAAAAATAAATGTTTTTTACAAATGTTAAAATGATTATTAATTACAGCAAATAAATGCTGGCTTTGGTTGATTGGACCATGTCCAAGATGAGATGAGAGTAAGATGAGACAAAGTACCTGAAGCCCACATCTGTGTGAAGTGATGCATCCCAGAATTCTTTGTAACTCCTCTGAGGGCTCATGGGATTGTGACAGAAGACATATGTGGCATTGTCTCTGCTACAGTGAAATGTGTCCACACATCTATAAGTCTCTGACACACACTGGAGGACCTGAATAAGGAGAGGAGAGATTACTCGTTGTCATTTTTTAATGAAATCTCATAGATTTTCTAAATATTATGTATCATATTATGAATATATAGCAAAAATATTATAGGATGAGATTTGAAGTTGGGTACCTGGGGGAAAACATAAGCACTGTGCTTCTCTACAAAGTTCCAGTGTCCCAGCTGACGAATCAATGTCTTCTGGAGATCTGTGACAGTGACTTCATTGTCCTATATAAGTTATGAAGTTACTAAAAACCAATTACTTTTTAATGATAATGTCAATCTAAATGTTTCATTTACTAGTTCAAATTTCAGTATTAAAATTCAATCATACCATTGGTTCTTCAGTCCCAGCATTGTTTTTTGCTGATCCTGTAAAAATAAAACAACTGATATTTTCAATTAAAGACTTCAACACTGCTTTAAAAATATTTGTTTACAAATTACAGTACATGTATTTGCATTACGTAAAGTATATTATAATGGCTGCTCTTGTCCTGGTAACACACCTGGTGTCTTTCTGTTTCTCCAATACAGGTGTTTGGTGAATTCAGCAGGGTTGTCCCATGGTGTAGGTTTTGAAAGGTTCGATT
Source organism: Opsariichthys bidens (assembly GCA_037194245.1). Lineage (NCBI taxonomy): Eukaryota > Metazoa > Chordata > Actinopteri > Cypriniformes > Xenocyprididae > Opsariichthys > Opsariichthys bidens. The sequence continues at coordinate 16,188,014 of CM074288.1, read as the reverse complement.
GAGATCCTTTAATATAGCCGTTCTCATCCACTGTAGTCAAAAGCATGCTCTCAAACACAAACAGCTGGAGAAGCCTCTGTAGCTCAGACCAGCTTAGTGACTCTGGAGATACACATTAAAAGGATAGTTCAAAATTCTATCACATTTTCACTCACCCTCAAGTTGTTCCAAGCCTGAATGAATTTCTGAACATAATAAAAGATATTTTAAAGAATATGGGTAACCAAACAGTTGATGGGCACCGTTGACTTCCATTGTTGTTGTGGGGCTGTTTACAGAAATTCTTCAAATAACTTCTTTTGTGTTCAGCAGAAAAAAAAAATTCACGCAGGTTTGTAACAACTTGAGGGTGAGTAAATGATGACAGAATTTTCACCTTTGAGGAAACTATACCTTTAAATCATTACATTAGGAAGAACTGGACTATAGGTCCAATTAAAACAGCAATTCATTGTCCTTCTTTCTCACCGTCAGTGCAGAAGTGCAAAAGCTCCTGTGATCTGGCCAGTCTATCAGTGGTGGTCTCAGTGTGTCTGAACATCAGGTTGCTCCATACAAGGCTTTGTTTCACGATGTCTGCTTCAATTTTGACAACATCAAAACCATCCAGGATCTGCAACATATAAATAAGGATTCTATTTATAGTTGTGTCAATAGCATCAATATGGATTTACATACTGTTTATAGGTGACCTAAAGGTAAAATGCGCTTGTTTAAAACAGGATCAATGTATCCAAACGGGTAAATGCACAAAATACAACTTCTGTGTGTGTGCTTTCAAGCATTTAGGTGAGGCTTTTGTATATTCACGTGCTCACAGGAAGCTGATGGAGTCTCCTTGCTCTCTCATCATGGTGATTGAGAAGGACAGGGTGTTTCTGATCAGCATTCATTGGGCTTTTCTGCATCCCAAGATCCTCATTGAGTTCCTGCCGTCAAACAATCATAGTTTATGGCAACTATAGATTGATTTTCATTTAGAAACACAGTAACTTCTGTTGTTGTAGCTTTGGTATGAGCAGACATTTTACCGTCTTGTTTTCTTCATTCTGTGGCAGACTCAACACAGATGAAAGCATATATCTGATTAGATCTTGGTTTGTTCTGTCAAACTGTTCCTCGGAATCAACTGATCCTGCATTGACTTCCTGTTCTAAGGCCACCACCTAGTCATCACACAGGAAATTAAGCAGCTAGATACTGAGAGATATAAATTGCTTACAAACAGTTTCTCATTTAGCAACGCATGTGTACCCATTTGAATGCAAAACCTGTGTGCACACATTTTTGTCTCTTTAGTCTGTTCGGTCATTTTTCGAATACAGTTTAAAGTTAACTTTACTATTCTATCTCTTCAAATGAAAGGTTACACTAAATCCTACAAAGTTCCCTCACCTGCTCCAGCATGCAGTGCAATACAAGAGGCACAGAAGTGATTTCAATAGGAATCCTGTCCAGTAGGTCACAGTAGTATCTCATATCAACTTCTGTGCTCTGAACAGGAGACTCTGGCTCTGCTGAGACAACTCAAAGAGTCAGTTTAAGACGGTTTTATGCAAGAAATTAGGAAGCACACACTGACCAAACACTGGCACAACAGAGCACAAAGCACAGGATTCTGTGGTCTTATTTTAAATAACACAGCATTAATTAAAAACACTTGTTGTTGATGACATTTTGAATTAAAGTAAGTGGGACATGACGTTACAGTTTTTAGTGTGTGTGTGTGTGTGTGCGCTTGTTTTCATGATTTATGAGGACACAAATTTGTATGATGATATGGGTATTACACTGGTATTATGACATAATCATGTTTTATGAGGACTCATATTTAAAAAAAAAAAAAAAAAAAAACTAAATAATGTTTTATTAAAAATGTAAAAATGCAGAATGTTTTCTGTGACGGGTAGGTTTAGGAGTAGGGTTGGGAGATAGAATGTACAGTTTGTAAAGTATAAAAACCATTACGCCCATGGAATGTTCTCCAAAATTCCATAGCAAAACAATCCTGTGTGTGTGTGTGTGTGTGTGTATGTGAGTAAAGGATGTAAAGGATATGTAAAACCAAAGCTCAGAATCATTGTACCATGTTTTGTAGTAGAGTCTTCCTCTGACACTACTTTCTTCCTTGGAGTTTGCACAACCTAAAACATAAACCATGATTAATATCAGCACCAACAAACCAAGAAACCACATCCTGCCACAGTACACTTCTGAAATTAACTTATTATAAAGTGTTTTGTCTTCATTGGCTATTTTACTTGGCATATTAGCAGCACTGCCATCAGTAAAGGCAGTCGTGTACCTCAGTGAAGCTCGGCGGTCGGGACTGTGGGATGGATCTGCAGGTCACAGGGACCTGGATCAACCGCATGCAGCTGAGATAATGGCTGTACTGTCTCCTCCAGTCCAGGCTGTCATATATCAGACACGCCACACCCTCAAATATAGCAGCTCCGAACGCCAGCTACAGACAGTATAGTGGATGACAGATAGTACTATGTATGTGAAACCATTATATGGATCATTGCATGCGATTGAAGTAATTCAAGTTTACATATTACATTATTTATAACAAAATAAAACAATAAAAACACTAACCCCCAGTTTCACAGACAAGGCTTAAGCTGGTCCTAGACTAAAATGCATGTTTGAGCTGTCTTAACTGGAAACAAAATCTTAAAATATGCCAGTGCCATTGTTTTGTCTCAAGATGCACACCAGTAATGTTTGTTTTTCTAGTGAACTTTTATAAAAGCTACTTAAATGCCCTAAAGCCTAATACTGGCTTAGTCTAAGCCCTGCCAGTGAAACCGGGCATAAATATCTTAAAAAGCACAGAATCACACAAAAAGTTGAATTGCAGGTCATATGTGCACCTTTACTTGAGAAGCAAAATAAAAATCTGCCAAAAGGGGTTAAGAAAAACTAATCTTGTTTTCCCTTTGAATTATGTTTATTTTTCTTAACCTACTGACGGATATTCTTTTCTTCTTTTCAGCACAAACTCACTTCATTTGGATACATTTTTTCAGAAAATAAGACTGAATATCCTAAGTCGTTTTGCTTTTCCGGTGTGTTTTGATTTAACAATGTTTATATTTTGTACAAAATATTGAGTAAAGTGTAGTGTGGTACAAGAAAGTGTTCTTCTGTTTCACCATTCACCATTTCTTCAGCGTTGTCCTCGTCCTGGGGCAGCAAATGGCTCTGTACGCTATAGTTCAACCTGGCCACATCACTGAGTCTGGATCCCGTATTCCCACTGTTCAAGACTTGATCCAACTGCTCCCAGAACACATACAGCTCTCGCTGCCTTCTTTGCTTAAGAGCCTCAGCTTCTGAACTCAGGTCAAGTTAAAACTTGGTGATTTTAAATGCTGATTTTGTATGTATGCAAATGTGACACCAGCCTTTTAATTTGGGCTAAAATACAACTATATGTCAAATTTTGCATGCACTATGTAAAATAATTTGAAAAGTATAAGCAAAATAAAACTCTTAGTGACTTGCCCTGATCTTCAGGTGAGTGAAGGTTCTCCTCTGCTGGTGTTTCTTCTGCTGCCTCTGAATGGTCTTCTGTTTCTAAGTTCAGTTTAATAACATTGGACACATGGATACCCATAGAATCCAATGCAGAGATCACACGAGGCTGGTAGAATCCCACTATCAGGATGTAGTGCTCCGGCCCATCATCAGGCTCATCATCTGGACGGAAGTCAATATCAAAACACTATTTGCAACCCACTTCACTTCCAAATCTGACATATTTCCAGGATACTCAACCAAAAGCAATGTAGATTCCGATTTGATTTTCTTTTATTTTTCGTTTCCTATACTTTTAACCTTTTAAGTGATCAGTGATCATGCCTCACCTATGTATTTGATTGTGTTTTCCTCTTCTCCTCTACGTTTGAGTTTGGTCTCTTTGGTTGGAGCTGGAAGCTCACCAGCTTTTTTCCCCTTTGCTGCTCCTTTGCCCCCCTGATCCTTGCTGGCAGAATTCAGGCCCTCTTTAACATGAGCATTCTCCTCTGCCGCCTTAAATATACTCACTCTGTGTTACTGTTTATCATAGTTATGATAAAAATGTATGCATTTGATTAGAATTCATATTTTGCAGAATAAATCTGTCGTTGAATATTAAGTGTAAATGTACGGAAGCCCTGAACCGCATGGAGAAAAAAAAAAAAAAACTTGGTATGGGGGGGGGGGGATCTTATCTCGTTATTTCAACATAATATCTCATTATTTCAAGATATTAAGTTGTTATTTCAACATATTATCTTGTTATTTCAACATAGTATCTTGTTATTTCAACATATTTTCTTGTTATTTCAACAACATATCTTGTTATTACAACATATCTTGTTATTTCAACATAATATCTCATTATTGCAACATAATATCTCGTTATTACATCATAGTATCTCGTTATTTCAAGATATTAAATCATTATTACAACATAACATCTTGTTATTACAACATAATATCTCGTTATTACAACATAATATCTCGTTATTTCAACACAAGCCTCATTATGTTAAGAACTGTGTTCTTTTCAATATTCTCCACTAGAAGGCAGAATAAGACAGAGAATCAATTAAAGAACGGGTCGTTGTTACGGTCCCAAAGTAGTGTATTATTAGGCCAATCATTATTATTTTGTACATTTTTTATGAGATCATCTGCCAGAGTTTGTGTCAAGTGCCACGATCGTCGCCGTTTCTGCTGTAAATTACACTGTTGTTTTTTAGATAAAAGATTTGTTGATGCATTTACCAGCAAGCAGATGCGACCAGAATATGAACCCAATAAGCTAAATTGCATAAGCATTTTCCCATAAAGTAGGCTACATATACACACGAGTGCCCAGCTGCCGATAGGAAACTAAACACAGTTTATATAGCCTCTCTTTCTCTTTCTATATAGTCTAGATAGGGGGAGGGGTATTCACGTTGAAAACAATTAAATAAAGGCACCAGTTCCTGAATGTTTATTGATATAGATTATGTAGACTAATGTAGATGCAATTTTCAGAAACGGTGCAACTAATAAAACGGGAAATACACAAAGATGAAACTTGTTTTGTATAATGTTAATTTTATAAATACAATTTAATAAGCCTAGTTTTATATATGAATGGGGTGTTCGTCACCTGATTGCCCCCTGTAGAGGTATGAAGGTAAATCTGTAGCAAAACCTGAGAGCTTGTTGATTTGAATTTGAGAATCAATCATCAAATCTTTTTTTTAAAAAAACAACAGTGTAATTTACAGCAGAAACGGCGATGATTATGACACTTGACACAAACTCTGGCAGTTGATCTCATAAAAAATGTATAAAATAATAATAATAGGCCTAATAATACACTGCTATGAGACCGTAACAACAACGGGTTCTTTAATTTATTCTCTGTCTTATTCTGCCCTCTAGTGGAGAATATTGAAATGAACATTGATACAATGATAACAATGATATTATGTTGTAATAACGAGATATTATGTTGTAATAATGGGATATTAAGATGTAATAATGGGATATTATGATGTAATAACGAGAAATTATGTTGTTATAACGGGATATTATGTTGTAATAACGAGATATTATGTTGTAATAACGGGATATTATGATGTAATAACGAGATACTATGTTGTAATAATGGGATATTATGTTGTAATAACGGGATATTATGTTGTAATAACGAGATATTATGTTGTAATAACGGGATATTATGTTGTAATAAAGGGATATTATGTTGTAATAAAGAGATATTATGATGTAATAACGGGATATTATGTTGTAATAACGGGATATTATGATGTAATAACGGGATATTATGTTGTAATAACGAGATATTATGTTGTAATAACGAGATACTATGTTGTAATAATGGGATATTATGATGTAATAACGAGATACTATGTTGTAATAATGGGATATTATGATGTAATAACGAGATACTATGTTGTAATAATGGGATATTATGTTGTAATAACGAGATATTATGTTGTAATAACGGGATATTATGATGTAATAACGAGATATTATGTTTTAATAACGGGATATTATGTTGTAATAAAGGGATATTATGTTGTAATAAAGAGATATTATGTTGTAATAACGGGATATGATGTTGTAATAACGGGATATTATGATGTAATAACGGGATATTATGTTGTAATAAAGAGATATTATGTTGTAATAACGGTATATTATGTAATAACGAGATATTAGGTTGTAATAACGGGATATTGTGTTGTAATAAAGAGATATTATGTTGTAATAACGGTATATTATGTAATAACGAGATATTAGGTTGTAATAACGGGATATTGTGTTGTAATAAAGAGATATTATGTTGTAATAACGGTATATTATGTAATAACGAGATATTAGGTTGTAACAACGGGATATTATGATGTAATAACGGGATATTATGTTGTAATAACGAGATATTATAATGTAATAATGAGATATTATGTTGTAATAACGGGATATAATGTTGAAATAATGACTTAATATCTTGAAATAACGAGTTATTATGTTGATATAATGAGATATTATGTTGAAGTTTACGAGATTTTTTTTTCACCATGCAGTTCAGGGCTTCCGTACTTCCGTACTGAACCGCATGGTGAAAAAAAGAAAAGAAAAAGTGTCAGCTGTTCATAATAAAGAGATACAATAGAATAGCCATGACATATATATGCTTTAGATAATGCTAACCTTCTGCTCAGCAGCCCTTCTTGCAATGTCATTATTTTTGATGGTCAGAAGCTGAAACTTTATTAATTTTGCCATCAGGTCCACATTAATTTCCTCTCCAACATCCATCATAGACTTTGCAAGCTCAGTCACCTAGAGAAGCACAAATTACATATTACTGAAACCATGAATGGACAACATTACGGTTAACTGGTTAAAGCTCTCAAAAGATATTATAAAAATTATAATTATGATTCTACAATAAAAATCTGTATATTATTTTTGTGACACTATGCTGAAATTACAAATGGTCATGGTCATTTTTTATTTTATTTATTTATTTTTTATTAGAGATTTTATTTTATCTTTATACATTTATATTGTTTAAATTGTTAATTATGTTTAGTATTTATAATAATTGATAATAATAATTTATAATATCATTTTTAATCATGGAGTAGACCTGATTTACATTTCACTACTGCGCTGTATATCCTCTATATAACTGTGCATGTGACAAATAAAAGTCTTGAATCTTGAATCTTGGTAATAGCAATACCTACCTCAGAAAACATGGGAACATCTTTAGTCTTTCTCGTCTTTGGATTTCCCAGTTCATTGATCTGTGTCACAGAAGATTGGTTTATTTACGACGACTGGCTCTGATATTTTTTTAATCGTTCATGAAACATAATTTGAACAGAAACCTTTTCCAGAGTGTCCTCCCAGGACAGTACACTGAAAAGCTTGCGCAGGGGCTGTTGGACGGCCTGCTGGAGAGCGTTGATGAGCTGTTCGTCCTCTGCTCTCTCTACCTGCACAATAGACAGACTGGCCCTCCACTCATTCTAGAGTCAGAGATAATTCAGAGGAGAAAAAAATACTGTTTTTGTCCGTGGAAGCAAATGTGTTTACAAGCTCTCGGCTAATGCTATAAGATGTCTTTATTTAAAGGGATACACAAAAACAGATGGGTGTCAGGGACTGAGAGCCTTAGACACCAAAGTGAATCTTTTTCAACACAATGACAGTGAATGGGCATCATCCTGCCTAACAACAAACAGGTGAGAAAATGATGAGAGAGGACAGAGTTCAACAACATTAAGTTAAAGAGCAATTTCAAAAACATGACAGTTTCTTGAGGTAAGTTATATGTTACCTCATCAAATACAGCAGCAGTAAGAGCCGTTTCCCAGATTTTGTTTGCAGCAGTTGGAGTCACTCCAGATGGAGTGACACTTTTATTCCGCTTGGGAGGCATGACAGCTTCAATTTCATTAAACTCACTGATAACACTGAGAATATGCTCTCATAAATACTGCTAAAACGTCATTAATTAGTTATTTTTAAAGTGTTAATTCTAACAAAAGTTTGCATGCCCGATGTCAAAGTTTTTTAAGAGCGTCGTGGTAACCTATGGAAACCAAACAGGCTTGCGTAATGGGCGCGACGCGCGTTTAGAAAAGCCGAGCATGCGCAGACGGAAACCACAACGTCACCGCTGTGCGCCATCGCTGAAAATGGCGAGCAGTAAAAGAAATGCGCTTCTCTCTTCACTGGCGGCTTATGGGGATGATTCAGAGCAGGATTCGGATCCAGACACAGATGATGAAGGTATAAGCTCTAATGAATGTTAGGAAAAGCATGTAGATACTGGGAGTTTGTAACATTGATGATGGCTTTGTCGCTGTGGTTTAGCGCCTCTAAAAATGACAGCGAATGCGGTGAATAGACAGAATATTTATATGTAAAAAGCGAATATATGGATAAATATGTTACTGTTATGAACTTAACCGGCTGTTTTTCGATGGTTGGCTGTTAAGGGATTATTATTATAATTATTACGATGAACACTTAAGTGCTGTAGAGCATAAAGAGGTTTTATTGGTTGGTTGTGTCCTATTTTATTGATTAAATGATAAAGATTTTTTTAAAAACTGTTCTTCTGGTACTATATGTAACTTTATTCAGTATGACAGTAAATCAGTAAAAGTGGTGGTGTTAACCTATACTGTCAAATCTCATATTAATATGTCATGGATTTACAGTAGTAACAATAATTAGTTATTTAATATATTAATAATTAGTAGATAATTACAACGGCAGGCTATTAACTATAGTTTAGTTAATAGGCTGCCGATGTAATTATATCAAATTAAACTTAAAATCACTGTTTACAATCAATATTTTGCTCATCTATTTGTGAGAAATCATACTTCTGCCTTTATGTATTTATAGTTTTTTTTGTTCAGTTTGTCTTATTTTTATTTATATTATAATGATGGTGCATTTCAGTGTTTTGACTTTTAGATAAATTTTGTATGATAACAAATCTGGAATGATATCTTCAGGAATGGAAGTCATTCTTGTGAAATTCTTGGCCAAAATAGGTACTTTTTGTTATACAGAATCAGAATCTCATGCTGGATTGGTGTCGGCTAGTTACGGAGTGGATGACGTGAGTCGCGTGGAGGAGGCAGAGGAGAAGCCCTCGGAAAATGAGGATAGTGATGAGGACAGCACTAGAAATTCGGTCAGTTTTCACCACATCTTTCAGTTTAGGAGGTTTTTTTTTTTTTTAAGAAGTGTCTGACCATTACATTCACATGGACTCTTATTCCTCAAAATGATCCTTTACATTTTTATAGGACCTTTTTATTATTAAATTGTTTTGAGGAGACTATTGTAACAAAAGCAAATTGGGTGACACTTAAGGTCTTATTTGTTAATGTATCACCTAACATGTAATAACAATGAACAATACATTTACTTAAGAGTAAATAGTAATAGGCAATAGTAATTTTACTTTGATAAAAAATGCAAATTTTCCCCAAAAAATAGAGAAATTGTCACTCATTACTCACTCTCATGTCTTTCTACACCTGTAAGACTTTCGTTCATCTTCGGAACACAAGCCAATTTTGATGAAATCTGATGGCTCATTGAGTCTCTATTGCCAGCAAGACAGTTAACTTTCAATTCCCAGAGAGGTACTAAAAACATTTAAAATGGTTCATGTGAGTACAGTGGTTCAACCTTAATATTATAAAACGACGAGAATACTTTTTGTGCGTCAAAAAAATGAAATGACGACTTTTCAACAATATCTAGTGGCCGATTTCAAAACACTGCTTTGAAGCTTTACGAATCTTTTGTTTGGAATCAGTGATTCGGTTCGTGCATCAAGCTGCCAAAGTCATATGAACTATTGAAATTTCGAATCACTTATGACGTAACGAAGCCTCGTTTACTGAAATCATGTGAGTTAGGTGATCCGAATCACTGTATCGAAACAAAAGATTTGTAAAGATATCAATATAATATCACTAGATATTGTTGAAGTCGTTATTTAGTTTTTTCTGGCACACAAAAAGTATTCTCGTCGCTTTGTAATATTAAGATTGAACCACTGTACTCGCATGAACTGTTTTAAATATGTTTGAGTAGCTTTCTGGCCATTGAAAGTGATAATTGTCTTGCTGTCAATGGAGGCCTCACTGAGCCATCGGATTTCATCAAAAATATCTTCTGAAGGTCTTACGGGTGTGGAATGAGAATTTTTTTGGGAGAGCTAACCCTTTTACGCCTTGTCTGTGAAATTGACATTTTTTAATTTATTTATTTTTTCACTATTGCCCCTCTTCTGGTATTTGTAATTTATTTTCCCTAAATTCAACTCATTAATGCTGTTTCCCACGGCCTGTGTCATAATTAGATTCATCAGAAAATGTCCACTGTCAGAATTGAATTCCCAGTCATTCTCTGAGAACCATGGTTGAAACTTTGCACACCTAAAGGGGGAGCTCTTGAACATGGTTTGGTAATGTGCCTTTGGTGACCCTGTTGATCTTTTTTCTTCATAGGAAGAGGAAGAGTCTGACTCGGGGCGGACCCAAGATGATGTGAAGGTATTTGACACCACCTAAATTCCCTGTTCAGGGTATCAAAGACACACCCTTCCTCAATTTACTGCACTGTTATGATTGGTCTCATACCAAGAAAACACAGCATCACTCCTACTGAGGAGCAACATTTGTGTTTGAACTTGCAGAGAAGGGTCTTATGAGAGTAGTACAGCATGTCCTTAATTGTTTGTTTTTTTTTGCTTTATTGAACATCAGGTTTATGCACATGTACTTTTGTTGTACGTTCATTTGAAATGTACAAAGCTGCTCTCTTAATTTGATTTAAATGATCCCTTACGAAGCAGTACTATGTTGGTACCTTAATATTTTGATGATATTCCATGATAATACCATCATACTTGACGATAATCTTTTTTTAATTGACTGTATATGTAGTAACTAACATAACTGTATGTATACAGTTATACAAAATATGGTAAAATATGGTACATTTTTTCCTGTGATGGCAGAGCTGAATTTTCAGCATCTTTACTCCAGTGACCTTCAGAAATCATTTTAATATGCTGATTTGTTGCTCAAGAAGCATTTCTTATTAATAATAATCAATTAATAGTAAATAACAAAAAATAATAATAATTAATTTAATATTTAGTGGGAACTTTGTTTCAGGATTCTTTGATGAAACGTAAGTTCAATAGAACGGCATTTATTTGAAATATAATCAATTTAATGCGTTCTTGCTGAAAAAAGTATTAATTTCTTTTAAAAAAAACTTTTGAATGGTACTGTATATGGTATTTGCATGGTGCTCGGTCCAAAAAACACATTCATGTTGCTGTTTTATGAACAGTATTTCTAATTAATAGCGAGAATCTAAATTCCAAGTAATCTAAAAGGAATTCAGATATGTGGCAAGTTATTTCATGCACTGAAATTACTTTTTACATAATGGTAGCTTGTGATGTTGCATAAATTTAGAGGCACACCCCAGAGAGAGAACGCTGTATTTCATGATCACTAAATGATATAAGAGCATCAAAACATGTTTTGTGATGAAATAATTAAATTATGATTGCATAGCAATGAGTTGTAGTTGTAGAGTTGTAGTGCTTTTTTTTTGATGTGGGTCCAAGCTCATTTTTGTCCTTGACTGTTGTTCACTCCAAAATGATATTTCTCATTTACTCACACTCTTGTTGTTCCAAACTCAAATGGTGGTGTTTTTCATTAGAGCCCAAAAAGGGCAATTATAAAGAATCTTTTTACAACTATTTTCCAATAAATAACAGCAAATGGGTTTGGAGTGGCATGAAGATAACAATTCCTTTAAACGCAAGCTTTAATCTTCACTTAAGTATCTTATAACTTTATGATTCAGACATTTTTTTTGTCTTCACTGTTGTTAAAGTGCATGCAGGGGCATGACAGTGAAATAGCGAGGGGCAGGTCCATTAACCCGTGGTCCCTTTTTTTTGGGGGGGGGGGGGGGGGGGGGGGGGGAACTAATCTAAATGAAAAAGAGCTCTTTTAAGGCAGCCCCCCTCCTCGGTGGTGATGGATGGGACCTTTTTTGTGTCTAACATTGTTTTGCCATAGCGGGTTTTCGAGTGAAAGGACTTTTGTTAGGATTTGCGCTTTTGGCTACAAGAGATTCATCTCTCAGTGAGTCATATCTCTCTCTGTGCTGTCCTAGACGCATTTTCTACTTGGGCGCTTTTACGAGACGATTCTTCCATCTGTGCATCCTGTTGCTGAGTGACTGTATCTGAGTTTGTGTGAATTGAGGCCCAGGCTTATTATTCAGGGGTTTTGCACTTCGGTGCAGATTTCATCATGCCTTGATTTTTAAGCATCCCAGGAGAGACATTTTGTGTTTTAAAAGCTTCAACAACGGATTAAACCCATTCCCTTCTGAATAGCTAGTAATGTATAAAGATATGTGTTAATGAACACTTATTTTTAACTTTATTTATTTGGGGGAAATTTTTTTTTTTATCAATTTCACTCTTCTGTTGGTAGTTTTGGGAGCTTACACAAAGGGGTGCTAACACTTTTGTTAAATCAACAAGCAAGCACAGTTATTAGTTAATTCTGATAATGCCAAAATGGCCAAATATCATCTGATTAAATGGTTTAACAGTGTATCACTTGGTTTATCATAATTCATATTATATGGATGTACAAGCTTACTTAAAAGCACTTACAAAATGAAATGATTTTCAGTTTTTCAATATGCGTGTTTTTTTCTTCTCTTATAGGATCTCCTGGAAGTGGAGGTTAAAGACCCCAATGAGCTTGTTGGTCAGTATCAAATTAATCACCCAACTATTCCCTCATCTTTAAGAAAAATGTCTTTCCAAACTTTGCTTGGATGTGGTTGAAGGCATTTGATGCGTGTTTGTGCTCCAGCCAACATGGTGCAAGTTCTTTGTCAGGAAGTGACTGAGGTGTGTGTTTGGATCTTGGCTGTGCCCAGGAAATGAGTGATCCAGGTTGGATTACTTCAGTTTTGTTTTATGGCAACCCTGTGTGATATTAGTTTGATTATAGAGAGACATTCAGATCGTCACTTTTTAAAGTCATCTGATTTAGCACTGTCATTATGCAGATTCAAGATTTTCAAAGATTTTATTTATTTTGTCACGTAACACAGTTGTATTATGATATACAGCAGTGAGTGATGTGTAGATCAGGTCAACTTCCGAGATAGTGCATATTTATAAACTAACAAAAAAAATTAAACTACTAAACAAAAAATTGAAATTAAAAAATATTAAACATTGATCAAATTTAAATTGACAGATTGATTAGTTTATACGTTGATCAAGTTATAAGAATAAAAGGCTAAAAATTAGCCAATTTGTAAAGCATGTAAATTGTAGTCCAAGTATTATTGAATAAAATTAAATAAGCAACTTTAACCAAAAGTATAATATTTTTACTTAAATCGGTTATGTGCAAATATTAGTCTTTAGCAGCACTGAATGTTTAGGCTAAAACAATGAGTTTTCCCAACAACTGAAATTGGAAATTGTTTTAAAATTTCTTTTTGGTATTATTGCTTTGGCCTGATATAAAAGATGTTCACGCCTTGTCGTAATTACAAGATCCAAACTCTTAAAAAAACATTCATGTCTTTGTCAAGCTTGTAATTGTGAGCTGGGGATTTTCTGAGAGCTCCTGCTTGTACCATGTGACCTTTGCAGATTCATTTAGGTATTGATAGTGTTGGCATAGAAATACAAAATTCCCAGTCCAGAGACGTGAACTGCTCCAAGTAATCACATGGCTTGAACACCGCTAAAGTATAAAGAGAGAGTATGAACTTTGTAATCTGCAACATTATAAACAACATAATGCATGTATCCTGCACTGGAAGTTTGGGCCCCTAAACCTTTATTTATAAAATCTATTTATAATCCCACATTTCATTGTGATGCTCTCAGAGCCCGAATATTCTAGTTTTACAATCGTAGGGAGTTACAGTAAACAAGACTTTTGGGCGAGTAACTGAATGTTCCACTTTGTCTTGTTTTTCTTCACATTATAATGTGAAAAGATCAGAATAGTCTGTAGAAAGGAAGGTCTTGCTGCAGACTCAAAGATTTGCTTTGTGGTTGGGAGACAGAAGATCTTTAGTTTTGTCTCTAATTTTCCCTCCTTCTCTTTTTTTGAGTTTTTTGAGACAAGAGTTGGTGTATGGGCTTTGTGTGTGATTGTGCCACTTGTTTGGGTGGACACTGAGCTCTCAAGATGCCTGAGAAATGAGTCACTCACCGTTAATGCATGATTACTCTGATGGAAAGGAAGTGACAAAAAAAATGAGCAATGGGGAGAGATCTAGTGCTCAAAGATGAGCTTAAATCATACTGTAACTAAAATCAGGAATAAGAAAACTGGCTTGAGAGCAGCAGTGGGGATTTTAGGGGTTTTATAGAGGACCCCTGTCTTGCCAACATTCCTGCGCACACTTGCTGCCTGCTGCTACCACATTTCCTCTAATCACACTGTAATTATTAAGACATGCATGAATGCTTTATAAAACACAGCTTTTAGACCAACTACAGTTGAATCCATGACAGCCAGAAATACAAAGTCCTATAAACTGACAATTTTACACCAAAATTATTTAAACACAAATTGTAAAAATGATCTAGGGAGCTGCCATGGTGTTGCTATGCATTTGGTTAAAGGGCTGGGCAAAAAGTATTGGTTTCTCGATTTTAATCAATTCTCATTTTTTGTGAACCGTTATCTATTCTAAAATTACCGGTCTGTGCCGTTTTCCGTTGATGAACGAACAGAAGATTGTCGCGCACCTCCCATTAAATAAATCGCATTGAGCTTTGTCCTTTACTTTTGATATCAAACAAAGTCTCGCATTTCAAATTCTATTTTATTTACAAAATGCAAACAATATTATTTTTCATTGGATCATCTCTTCTGCTTTACAACTTGTTATATCATGAAATAAACACGAAGGCATATTAAAAGAAACAGTATATCTTACTGAAATCCATATCATGGCTCATGTAATCTCTCCACCAGTGTTTCAACTGCAGAAAGACGTCAATAAAACCACTTGTAAACAATATCCAGAATAATGGAATCGAAGTGAATCGGAAAATTTAATCGAATCGTGAAATTTGTATCGATACCCTGCCCTAGATATATATATATATATAATATATATATATATATATATATATATATATATATATATATATATATATATTATATATATTATATATATATATTATATATATATATATTACACACACACACACACACCACACACACACACATAATAAATATCGCTCGTAATAAACATTAATATAAATAATCAGCAGCAGTTTTATATTTATCAATTATATTGTTCAAAATGCCTCTTGGATTGTAGTTCTTTCCCTGATTAAAGCCATTAAGTAGTCAACATTTTTATTGTTGTTATTCACCTTTTATATGAATAGGAAAAATATTTCAAGAAACAAGGTCACTGATAAAGTGCACTGGCGCTGTTGCACGCTATACGAGACATGTTTCTTCTTAAATGTAAGTCTATGGAGTGTTTTCTTTCTTTTTTGTTTTTAACATCCACCAGGTGAAAAAATAGTAAGCCTGATCATTTGTCCTGAAGCATGTTGTTTGGAACAGCTGCACAATTTAAGGTATCATTTATGTAGGAGTTATGAGTCGACTTTTAGCTCTCAGGATTCTTTGACCATAAGTATGAGCAATAATAATAGGGAATCTGGGCTTTTAAATGCTATCTGTGAATGATCTCTTTTTCTTTAGAGCAGCTCTAAAGTTGTGCATGGTCTGTTTTGCAACAGGGTTGTTCTCTCATGTTCAGTTTACGTAAAGCAGCTCTGGCTGAAAAATGCTTTTACCTTTCCGAAATTCCTACCTACCTCGGCAAGTTGCCATCGCTAGAGGGCCTGTTTCTACATGTTTTTGGCTGTGTGTGTGTCTGTGCATTGCTTTGGTAAGTGTGCCACATCTAGATTGCCCCACCCAGCCCTTCCCTGCTTCTGTGTGTGTTGTGTGTGTGTGTGTGTGTGTCTGTCATGTGTTTTTACAAATGGAGGCATGTTTTGGCCCACAGTCGCTGCCTCAGACCTGCCCATAGCAGCAGCCAGGGGGTGTGAGAGAGGCACATGGGGGAGGAAGGGTGTGAGGGATTGAGAAGAGAGGAGGTGAGGTGAAAGGGAATTCGGCAGTGGCCTGTTCCAACCAGTATGGTTTGAATAGTGTTCACTGCTGCATGTGTACGCAACCACAAATTCCATTTCTCCGTAATTCACTCCAGAAATGTCTGACAAAGACTGCTGATAGACACTTCTAGTTTGAGGGAATAAAAAAAAAATACAAAGCACAGTTCTTGTGAAGGCTTATGAAATTGTAGTTCAGTGTAATTTTAAAAATGTGAAAGAAATATAGCTTGAGGTTAAACTTGCGCAGGGATCCAGGATGTTTGTGTGTATAGAAACTTCATATCTCTTTTGGGTGAAGGATTTTCTTCGTTTTATTTATTTATTTATTTATTTCTATTTAAACAGTTTTTAGTGTGTGCTCACTTTTTAAGTTAATAGTTTTCATTGGCATGAAATATGTAACATTTTATCAAAGAAAAATGATGTAACTGTACAACATAAGCTTGTCTAAGTTTTATATATATAATATTAAATATTAAAATATTAATGTTTATATTACTATAATATTAAAGGTTACAATTAACAACAGAGCCCAAACTATTAAATTCAGTTGCTATTTTTTTTTTTTAGATATAATAACACATAACACTCAAATAATAAAAAAAAAAAACATTTTTAAATTGCACATAAGGCAAGGTTTTGCATTACTTCTATATCTTATTATATAAATTGTTAAATTATTGTTAAATTATCTTTCTACTCCAATTCAGTTTTGAAAATTACAGTTGCTGCCATAACTTGTTTTCATGACATTTATTTAAACATTGTTAATTATTAGTTGTTAATGATTAATTAAAACATTATTAAAACATTATTAGCACGTTAAAGTAAATATTATGGATATATATATATATATATATATATATATATATATATATATATATATATATATATATTAGTAGTAAAATGCTCCCTTATAGAGTTAATTTCTCTAGTGAACTAACATGCTGTGAACACTAAATGACTTGCCTGAGGTAAATGTTACACTATGTGAGATTTTATTCTCAAGCTGTTTTATTGATGTCTTTCTGCGGTTGAAACACTGGTTGTTTGTTCTTCTTCTGCGCTTGTTCCTGTTGTGGCAGTTGACAAACAGTATTGCATTACCACGTGTGCCCCCTTCTGGATTGGAGTGTGAATTGCCTGTATTCATCGTCTGGGTGTATGAACTGATCCATGATGCATGCATGCATGCATACATGCACAACAACATATTTAGAGGGTTTGCATTGCCAACAACAACTACGTTTTCTTGGTTTTTCTTGGACTTACTGTAATTACTCTATTGCAGCATACTTGTTTATGATGTAAAGTAAATTACAATATACATGTGTATATATACTTTAATTATTTTGTTTTCCTCTTCTTTACAGCACAGTTTTCAGAGAAAGTTCGGAACATGTCTCCTGACGAGATCAGAATTCCTCCTGAACCTGCCGGGCGTTGTTCCAGTCATCTGCAGGTGAGATTGTTGCTCTGTTCTATTTTAGATGTTCTTGACTTGCTGCCATGGGGTCCAGTGAGAGAAGTCTTGACAGCACTTGTTTTTGATGGATGCTAGTCTCAGCTGCTATCAAATGGCTTGACCAGGCTTATACATATTTTACAAACAAATGACAAGAGTAGGCCAAAATCACTTGTAATCTGATTGATTGGCTGCTATGCAAGTTCCAGGAGTCACATTTTTACATGAAAAGCTGTGTTAAAGACTGCTGCACTGATCACGTGTTTTTGAGGTCCTTTTAGTAATAAATGAAATCCTTTGTGAAAAATCAGAACGTAACCAATGACTTTTGAACGTAGAAAATTTTTGACTGCAGTCAACTCATTTTCCACTCATTTCTTAGTTGTTAGTAGATTCTTTTGTTGAAATTGTTGCATGGTTATTTCAATGAGCGCTTATTGACTTTGATAGACTGCTGTACAATAATTTCAAATTTGTAAATAAACAAAGTAGTTAAAAAGTAGATTGTCAATTTAAATATCAGTCAGATGGTCTCTTCTGTAACACTTTACAATATGGTCTCATTAGTTAACATAGAACAAATTCTTCTACAGCTTTTGTTAATCTTAGGTAAAGGTAATTTCAACATACATTTTTAACATAAAAGGTTGTGTCTTTTAACATTAATGCACTGTGAACTAACATGAACAGTCATATAAAAATATAAAAAAATGATATTGCTCATTGTTAGTTCAGGATGTTTGTGTTTGATGATGAATGTTTAAGTCATCAACAGTATAAAGAGTTACATTTATTTGCATAAATACTTTGGTGAATCAGATGCTAAAATCTGGGTTAACTAAAACTGTAAAAAATTTCATTGTTTCAAATAAAATTAATTAAAACAAAATAATAATAAAAAAAATATTGAACAGCTATTTGCCAAGTCAAAATTTCTCATTTTCATTTAGTTTAACCTTGATGTACTAAAATTACTAAAACTTATGAATTATATATATATACACAGTATATTAAAAACAACAAATAAAAATGACAAACAAAATTACTAAAATTTTAACTAAAATTAAAATGCATAAATAAATAAAATGCATAAATAAAAACTTTAATGGTGTCTTAATTAAATTAAAATAATACTGGCTAAAACAATATGATCCATGATGCTCCTCCATGGTGAATTCTGAATTTTTCCAAAGATTTTTTTTTTTTTTTTTTTATACATATACCAGCCGAAAAACATTCTCTCAGCGGCTCTGTTTTGGTTGGACTGCTGATCCTTTTCAACAGTCATAAAAAGAGAGCGATCATACGAGTTCATTGTTTTAGTTCCTTGCAGCGTCTTTAAACCACATGTTCAAGATCCTGGCTGACATGTTTTATCTTTGGGTGTGGCACTGGGGGGGCTTAAGGGGGTGGAAAGTTGTGGGTGTCAGTGTTTCAGGTGTTTTACCTCCCCTGGGGGTAAGGACTGGCAGTTCACCCTAAATCATGCAACTTGCATGCTGCCAGCACATGTACGGGACCTGAACATTTGAGTTCAATGATGGCAGAACCATGATGATGCTAAGGTCATATTTGAACTTATTTTCTTAAGAATGTGGTTTAATATTTATTCATATCTCATTGTCAAATTCTTATTAATCGTACCACTTCCTGTTGTAGCTCGGTCTCTCGTGAGCTGTTGGGGCAGGTGTACACGGGTGTGGTTTTGCACACTCAGTATCGTACAACCTAGTACTGATAGATGGGCTGTGCTTTTCCACGTCATGATGAATATCCTGTCCTTGTGGCTATGCTTTTATCGCTGCTCAGACATGATCCTCATTCTTATGTACCTCAGTTGGTCTTCCTGCTATCTTTCTTGTTGTACATTTTGTACAAATTAAGTAAGATCAGTGTCTTAACTATCAACAAAGCACTTTTCAATTTATTCGACTTCTTGGAATGTGAAGGAAAACTGAAAATGGCACATGTCCAAGTGCTTCTTGGAGTCCGGTTGTCAAAAATCACCCTCTAGTTCTAGAAACTCACAGTCGCACAAAGACTTTATTCATTCTTAGTGTTTCACAACACTTGGAGCAAAGCAGCAGTATTTTTCTTGTTTTGTAGTCCACATTTTACATCAACTAGCATTTAAAATAAAAACATATATATATTTTTTTTAACAAGATCATACCTGCATTTAATACAGTATCAATTATGATAGAAGAAATATTTTGATAATAAGACTTGCCTATTCTGTTTGCAGGAAAAGATCTTTAAACTTTACGAGCGGAAGCTTCATGGAGACTTTGATACAAACAGCCATATTCAAAAGAAGAAAGAGTTTCGCAACCCAAGGTCAGGAGATAAGTGTTAATGACCCACCATGCACCAGACATAACCTGAAGATTATATTTTCATATGTTTTATTTGTTTGCAACCTAACGACATGTTTGTTTATAGTATTTATGAGAAGCTTATCCAGTTCTGTGGAATTGACGAACTTGGAACCAATTATCCAAAAGTATGTAATGCTTACCTGTTTATATCATGTAAACACACATTCTGTTCAGTAAAATTTTTGATTTTTTAAAAGTTTTTTTTTTTTATAGGATATGTTTGACCCCCATGGCTGGTCAGAGGATTCATATTATGAGGCACTAGGTAGGTTTTGCTCTGAAGTTATTTGACATTTCAACTCGTATGGATTAAATTGACTACATTTGTTAACCATTTGTGTGCTGTCCTCTCCACAGCCAAAGCTCAGAAGGCGGAGATGGACAAGCTGGAAAAAGCCAAAAAGGAAAAGACCAAGGTTAAAACCCTGAGGCACTCCACCTATTAATTATTATTTTATTTATTTTTTTAATAATATTAAAAAAAAATTGTTCTGTATGGGGCAAAACCTCACTGGTGGTTACAATTTCTTTTCATTTTACCCATGTGTCTTTAGATTGAGTTTGTGACGGGCACCAAAAAAGGCACCGCTTCTAATGCAGCAGCTCTGGCCACAAACACGACAACTGCCTCCTCCACAGGTACAATCCATGATTGAGTGTTTGATGCAAAATTGTGAGCTTTAAAAATTTAAAGTGAGCAAACTGGAACATAAATATTCTGTAGTTCTATTTATATTTGTTAATATTATAGTGGTGTCAAATCGATTAATTACATTCAAGATAAAAGTTTGTTAACGTAATATGTGTGTACTGTGTATAATTATGTACTCATGTATGTGTGTATATATATATATATATATATATATATATATATATATATATATATATATATATATATATATATATACATTCAAGTATATTTTAAAGAAATATTTGCTTTTATACTGTATATATGTATATAAAAAAAAATTAAACGCATACGTGTGTGTAATTATACACCGTACACACAGTATGTAATGCGTACAAGTATGTAAACAAAATTTTATTTTGAATGTGATTAATCACGGTTAATCGATTTGACAGCACTATTATTATTGAAAACACTCATAGGTTTCAGGCTTTACTATTTTTTATATATATATATATAGTGTGTGTATATATATATATATATATATATATATATATATTTATTATACTTTGCTGCATATATTTATTTAACTAAATCGCAGCCATTGTGATTTCACAAAAGCACTATGCTATGTTATGATTTTAAAATGGTTTTAATATATCGTGCAGTCTTTAAAAACAGTCTAATAATGCCGTTCATGGATTCTCGTCTGTGGAATGCACCACTTACGGTATCTTGCTGATTAATTAACAACTTTTTTTTTAAAGTGTACTCAGCCTTACATATGTACCATTTTGTTCTCGTTGAATTAAACCTGTCACAATTCCTCAATTAAACCTAAGTGCTATGACCCTTCAGATGCCCAGAAGAGGAAGAGCAAGTGGGACTCAGCAGTGCCAGTCTCTCTGGCACAACCCGCCCTCCTCACCACCACTGCAACCCTCCCTGGAGTTGTCTCTGTGACTACAACAGCCAGCGGTACCAAGACCACAGTCATCTCTGCAGTGGGAACCATTCTCAAAAAGGCAAAGCAATGACCGGAAAAAAGATTTGATAGTCAATGGCAGTGTCACATGTAAACGTAATAGGGTCTGCTGTTTTACTTGAGCAACAGCTGGTTTCAACTCTGTGGCAACTGGAATAGATGGTTTTTATCTCATTTTCAGAAAGAGAATATTTTGGATATATCATATTGACATAATTGTACTAGACATGGTTGATTCTTTTTTTCCTTTTCTTTTCTTATTTTTTATTTTTTTTGTATTTAAACTTCTTGGTTGTCTTTGCCCAGACGTTTTCCATTGAATTTATGCATGTTAAAACTATCCTGCTTGTCATGCATTACAAGTCATCTGATCCTTCATGTCCAACATATGAAAACTCTTTACCTGTAATAATTTTTCAAGTATTTTTGCATTTTTCCTTTTAATAAGCATTCATTGTTTGATAGAAGTCGAGTCAGCCTACTATCTGTTTCCATTTTCATGTTTTGGATAGGTCACATTTCAGGACTTTGTAATTTCTATCTTTTTATTTCATTTTAGCAATGGAAGTAGGTCTTTTTTTTTTAAAACATGTATATATTAAAATGACACTTTGGCTTCTCTATAGCTCAGCAGTGTAAAAATAAATGTTTTTTGTATAATTGCAAAGCTGTTGGTTTTTTTTTTTTTTAAACCGTGTTTAATCCAAATCTGAAAGGCTCTGCCTCTGGGATGAAGAAACAGCCGTAGAAATGTAACGGCAGGTAGTGTTGAAGAACAGTTTTGGATGATGAATGTGTTTTGGGGTTCTGGAATTGGAAGATGGTGTGCATTTACTAGATGGATTACTGATTTATATCCACGCGATCCACCTTTTCCATTCTGAGCCATCCAAACTTTTGTTCGAGCTTAGAAATCCTGGGCAATGAGATTATTTTCTGGCACTTGATCATATTTAAAACATTTACAGCCTAGTGGTTAAAGATCAATCAAAAGGTTGTGGGTTGAAATCTACTACCCTTGATCTAGATGTTTTACTGTAAGTGGACTGTTCTTTTGGATAAAACCTCTCACAAATGATCAAAATAATGCAACACTAATTTCTAGAGCAAATTATTTGTTCATTTCTTTTTTTTAAACCGTAAAATGGTTAACTTACACTACCGTTACAACAGTTTTATTTATAAAAAAACATTATTTGAAGTAATATTTTCACTTTTGATCAATTTAATTCATCCTTGAATAGGTTTAAATTTCTTTTCAAACTTTTCAATGGTTGTGTTTAACCTAGCATCAATTTAACCATAATAAGTTGGATTTTTTTTCATCATTGCTATTATGAACTCAAAACGTAGTATAAAAGTCAATAAATTATCAGACATTCTGAAATATATTTAATTGTATTTGTTTTTGCTTATTCTCATTTATTCCTGACTTAAGGATAGCAAATTCCGATGGCACATCTTACCCCACACTCTCCCATTGTCCTGTCAAACTGATTTTTGATCAACACTTTTTTTGACTTTTGCATTGCCCCAGGTAAATCAGTTGACGCACAGGAGTGAGTTTGCCAGCTGAGATTGAGAGATTGCGATTGTGCGAGTGCTGACTGTGCGTCAGGGTGACTCAGATTGACACACCCTGTACAGGCCCTGACTCCACTGATCTACCATTGAATCCAGCCACGAAGGATTACTCAGTGCGCATAATTATAACGTTGTTACCATGTATTTAAACATGCATAGTGATTCAATGTTTAAACCAGAACTTGACCATTTTGTTTACCATCCTGTATGACTTTTGTGAGTAATTTAATTCTATCCACTGTAGTCATGTGTAAACCCATACCACTGCTGCACTTATTTTTTATTTTCAAAAAGCAAGTAAAATATATGGGGGAGGGGTGTTTTCTCATAAGTGTAGCTAGAACATATTGAACATATTGTTGTTGATTTGTTTGGTTTGCAAGATCTCCCAGCATGCATCATGGCATTACAAATACTGTTCTAGTAGTATTAGCTTGCTGTTTGCTGGCTTTACGTTGTTTATTATTTGTTGTTTTTATAATTATTATTTGATTTGTCAACATTATTAAGATTTGTGAGTTAAGTTTTACATACAGACACACTATACCTTTTTAAACGTTTTTTTTTTTGTGAATGTGAAAGTCTTATTCTCACAAAGACTATATTTAACTGATCAAAAAACAGTAAAACAGCAATATTGTGAAATAGTATTAGAGTTTAAAATGAATAACTAATGCAACTGACCATTCGCAAAGACCCGCCCCCTCTAGTTAGCTCTCACGCCACACATCATGTTCTCACGAAGTGAAAAATACAACGCGAAGCAAAGAGGACACTGACAACATGTCAAGAGACAAGACAGCAGGTTACTTTTGATATGAAACATATTTAAAATATTGTAATTTTTTAAAGAAGTTTAAACAATAAATAGTGTATAGTGTTTCTTTAATGTGTCGCGACAGATCGCTGTAGTTCCTTCAAGCGGCTCGTGAACCGATCATCTCTTCATACTAGTTCATTTATAGCATCAAATAAACATGAATGAACATCAGAGGGAATGTTGTTTCAATCGTGGAAAGATGTGAGTTCATACAATTTTACAAGTTCAAGTTCACCAACTTTAATCTTCTAACTCCCCTGACTGCTTTGTTGGACACAATGGCGGATATGGGGTTATGATTGGTCAGATCGCCTGTCAATCAAACTGCCAGTGAAGTGCCAATTAATACTTGTGATGCAAAGCTGAATTTTCAGCATTATTACTCCAGTCTTCAGTGTCACACGATCCTTCAGAAATCCTTCTAATATGCTGATTTGATGCTCAAGAAATGTTATTATTATCAATGTTGAAAAGTTATTCTGCCTAATATTTGAATTCTTTGATGAATTATATATATATATATACACATACATATAAAGAATCTTACTGACCTTTTGAAGGGTATATGCATATATGTTAATGTGTCTGTGAGCAGTGGCGGTTCTACACGGAGGCCTAGGGAGGCCCGTGCCTCTGTAGAAATTTCCATGGCCACCCCTGTGGCCCCCCCTGTGCTGACCAAAAAATAAAAATAAAAAATGAATTATGACTTCATTATGATTTTACACGTGAGCGCCAAAAGCGGAACTAACGTGACGGAACGTTCTACGCGGGTAAATTAGAGCGGCGCCGGCCGCGTAAGTGACTCGTATCTCGTAAGTAACTGGTTGTTCCTGCACAATGTTGTGATGTTAACCACGTAACTTCATCTGTCTTGGCTATTGCATTGCGATAACATACATTTGAGGAAAGTAATCAACAGGTTATTATTGCCCGTGTTAAGTGGGGAGGGATGGTTAGGCAACGAAATGTAATGCACGTTTTTTTCTTCCGATAGTTATCTTGAAACGAGGAAAGGACATAGCGTCCTTTTTTGTTAACAAAATCAATAGTGTCAATATGGATCTAATGTTTCTTTTTTTAAAGTAAATTCTAGGCCTACATTTTTGAAATACATGCAATACATGCAGATATGCTCTACCAATCAAAAGTTTGGAAACGGTACTATTTTGGTTGTTTTTGAAAGAAGTCTCTTCTGCTCACCAAGGCTGCATTTATGTTATTATAAATACAAAAAAGCTCTAAAATTGTGAGATATTATTAAAATGTAAAATAACTGTTTTTTATGTGAATATATAGTAAAGTGTAATTGTGATCAAAGCTGAATTTATCATCATTACTCCAGTCTTCAGTGTCAAATCATCCTTCACAAATCATTGATAATAATCATCAACATTAATAAACCTACCTTTTTTGCACCTGCACTCACTCTCGTACAAATGTTGTACAATGTTGTAATAAATGTTTATATGATTGTAAAGTAAAGAAGTTAATAATCTTTAAATATTATTTGTTACCATTTTTAATGTGCCCCTCTGGTTAAACACTGGCCCCCCCCTTGGCCCCCCTAGTAAAAATTGTCTAGAACCGCCACTGTCTGTGAGACCATGCATCTCACTCAGAGGACCTACTGGAATTTTTCAATTTTGTGATATGTAATTGGATAATATAATACATTTATTTATTTATTTATTTATTATTATTTGCTTTGGTTAATTCGCCTAGAATTTTGCTCTTTGGATTCTGACTCTTCTGAGTTGTTATTTTTGGTCTGCTTTCAATGACACAGCTAGCTAGCCGTTTTCATTTGTCCAGCCTGATTACAAATAACAAAAGAAAGTAATAAATTCTGAGTGAATCTTTTGTCATGTAAATGAAGGGGCCGTTTGCCTTGTAAAAAGTGCGGTTGCCAAAAATGTGCGTAATGCTGTCCAGGGCGTTTGCAAGTGCAAGAAAAATGTGAATTTATAAAAGCTTGAATGTTTATGATACGTAGCCTATTTGAGCTGACTCGAAACGCGCCAATGATGCCCACAGATGTTTTCTTGGAGTTTTCTTGGAGTTTTCCTGGAGTTTTGACTGACTGAGGCGACAGCGGAGCACGCGAGGTGAGCTATATTTACTTTTGTTTGAGCAAATTATGCGCGTGTTGAATATTGTAAGTGTTATAAAACCATTGTAAGATTGTTTGCTGCAGTAATACTTCATGGGTGATCGGATATGCCAAGGGAAGTTACCTTTCTTTTACTGTCTGTTACTGCAATAAAACTGTGTTGGTGTTAGTCACCACTGTCGGCAATAGAAATTAAACAATGGCAAATATTTCGGAGAGCTTTTTAGAC
This sequence comes from Opsariichthys bidens, assembly GCA_037194245.1. Classification (NCBI taxonomy): domain Eukaryota; kingdom Metazoa; phylum Chordata; class Actinopteri; order Cypriniformes; family Xenocyprididae; genus Opsariichthys; species Opsariichthys bidens. The sequence goes on along the minus strand of CM074288.1, from coordinate 16,161,524 downwards.
TTGTTTTGTTTTTCTTTAAAAAGTGCATTATTCCTATGTTTATATTGGTGAGCGAGAGAGATTTACCTGATGTGTTTTATAAACTTTATTTTTTACCAGATTCCATATTATTATTATAGTTAAATCAGTAACAATAACAGCAACTGACCACTACGGTTACCATGATGATTTTTTTTTTTTTTTTTGGTGGGGAAGGGAAATCCTGAGAGGGATGCTCTTGACCATTAAGGAGGAAAACAATATTTATTTTGGAAATTGTGTCTGAAATTGGCAGTAGATATAGAAATAATACGTTTTTGTTTTTTTTTGTTCCAAGGGCAAAAATGGACACAAGACTTACAAGCAAACCTGTAATATTTGCAGTTTTCTGCCCTTTTCAACGCATTCATTTGTATCTTTTTCTTTTAAATGCAAACATGATAATATGAATTCAGTGTTCAAAGGAATGTGAATTTGGCTCTTTCATGCCATAAATTATGCTTCATGTACTTTGATGTTTGAACAAATAAACCAAGGGAAACATTCAAGCATGTGAGGAAATGCACTTGGAACTTTTTGTGATGTCCAGCAGTCCGAAATGGCAATAACAGCTAAGGTTTTCCACGGGTCATCCTCGAGGGACAGCTGTACCACACATCCCTTTCTAACGTTTCACTGAGTGCCAGGCTGTCTGATTGTTACTTAGGGAAGGACACACCTTGTTTCTGACTCATTGTGTGTTGAGTGTTATGCATCTGCCCTGCGGGAATGTGGTTCCCATGATTTCTTGTTGCCATGGTTTGTCTGTGTGCTTTTACTGTGTGTTTTCGGCTTGTAAATTTAGTAAGCGCTAGAATAAATAATTGACACCTGGTCTTTTATTATTTTTTATCTCCATTCATCCATCCATCCATTTCTTTACTGCAGGTCTATTTCTCAAATGATCTATGTATCTGTTGTATGTATGTATCTATGTATGTATGTATCTATCTATCTATCTATCTATCTATCTATCTATCTATCTATCTATCTATCTATCTATCTATCTATCTATCTATCTATCTATCTATCTATCTATCTACATCTTTGTCTGTCTGTCTCTTTACTGCATGTCTATCTTTCAAATTGTCCATCCATCCCTTTACTGCATGTCTGTCTCTTAAAAAATCTATCTATCTATCTATCTATCTATCTATCTATCTATCTATCTATCTATCTATCTATCTATCTATCTATCTATCTGTCTGTCTGTCTGTCTGTCTGTCTGTCTGTCTGTCTGTCTGTCTGTCTGTCTGTCTGTCTGTCTGTCTGTTTGTCTGTCTGTCTATCTGTTTATCTGTCTGTCTCTACTGCATGTCTATTTTCAAATTGTCCATCCATCCATCCATCTCTTTTTTGCATGTCTATCTATCTATCTATCTATCTATCTATCTATCTATCTATCTATCTATCTATCTATCTATCTATCTATCTATCTATCTATCTATCTATCTATCTATCTATCTATCTATCTATCTATCTATCCATCTATCTATCTATCAACCTGGTCAAGTTGTAAATGGAGTTTGTTCTCAAAACTTTTGCTTTGTTGGAATGCATGTTTTCACCTCTCTCTCTCTCTCTCTCTCTCTCTCTCTCTCTCTGTCTTCCCATTTCAAATGCTGTCTCCCCTCCTCTCCTGCGGTCTCACTTTCTCTTTTCCCTCTTGAATTAGGGCACATTTTTGTGGCAGTGACATTTGAGAGACTTCAAAGGCAATGCGCAGTGTGCGCTGTTGAGTTCATTTGAGTGTGTGAAGCCTATCGGATTGTTTTTCTTGCATGCCTCAGGGTTTAGTTTGTTGCTTTCAAAACTATCCGCATCGTCTTAAAGTTTGTTCGGGCACATGTTTGTGTGTGTTCCACTGTATCCATGTGCAGAAATGAGTGCGGCAATGATTCTTTGTACCCTGCAGGCAATATATCTGCCTGCCACTCCCTGTGCAAGGTCAGTTAGGGCAGGGTTTCTTCACTTCTTCTCTCTCTCTCTTACTCTTTTTTCCTCTCCCCTAGGGGAGGAGCTGTGGCCTGTCATTCTCAAGTCCACACAGGTGAGGGTGCTGCTAAAGGAATGTGCAGAGAGCGAGCAAGCAAAGGACAGAGGGAAAGGTGGAGCGACCTTGTTACCTCACAAAGCCAGAGAAAGAAAGGAAGGGTGTTGCCTGCAACCCACCTGAACAACTTGAGCAAGAGAGGAGGGACCAGACACAGTTACTCTTAAACACAAGTCGTATCTGGGGGAATACACAGTCAGTTTTGCACAGCACAAAGTGGGATAGGAGGGGAATTTTTCCTGCAAGCGCAAGAAGATTGCCTGTTGCTTGGATTTGTGAAGACGCAGGTGGAAAAGAGGTTCTTTTCTCTCTTTGGTTAATCATTGGACAACAGAGGGAGAATTCAGGATTTTCTTTTAGAGAACTTTGCTGTTTCTGGGTGGACTCTGGGACTTGGATTGGGAAACAACAAACTAAGAGGTTTGTGGGATCAACAATCTTTTTGTAAAGCCTCACAGTCCTGCATTTATTTTGTAAGGCTCTTTTTATCTCCCTACTTCCCCTTTACTCTTTGCTTGCTTGGTTTTTTTTTTGTTTGCTAAAGTTTGTGGCTGGCGATATGAAGAATAGAAATCTTTGAATCAATTTGTTTTAGTTCTTTGAAGTTTGCCCGCTACTTTTCTGCTCTTTCTGTTCTTTAATCTTAAAATTATATCCTTATGAAGATATGAGCGGTAAAGGAGGTGTTTGGCTGTTTTTTTTTATGCCTTTTTGCAATGAGAGAGTCTGAAGCGGCACCATTCATTTGCAGTTGTTCATTTTAATTTTAATGTTGTTATGCAGTGGTGTCCATCAAATCACGCTTGTGTCGGAATCAAATACAGGCTATATGATGTAACTACTGGATTTGTTTATGGTATTATTATGCCATTATTATTCTCAAATGTATTAACATTTAATAGAATTTGTATTTAGCTTGAAAAAGATTTGCCTGTTTGAAAATTTTCACTTCACAGAATGGAAGGAATGACATAGTTATTCCTTATTAAAATGCTTCATTTGCCACCCAAAAATGTCAGGCGGACAAAATACTTGTATTGGGTACTTGTGGGTTATGTTGTTTTTCTCTGTGTATGACTAAACATGATTTATCTGCCCATTTGTGAGGTTAGCACAGCACAGATCAGGTTCACAATAGCATGTTAAGGTCTGTTTAGGTCTCAGGCACAGTGATATTCATGAGATTGAGTGTTTTCTCATCCTGGAGTGAAATTCCAGCGACGTTGGTCAAAATATGAACTTAGAAATTTACGTGAAATTTAAAGTTGATTATTTGGGATAATTGATATGTATGATATGATATATATGATTGATATGATGTATATTTATGGATTTTTGAGGGAGTTTTTGCGGGTTTGCAGTCATTGCAGCACCAGCTGCTACTACAGGCAACTTTTTTCACTAAATTCACCACGTTTAGTGAGAGCAGGCAGCACAGAATGAGTACAGAGGTGTTCAAACGTCTTCAAGAACACCTAGATGGAGTTGAATGGAATGATATAAACTTAAAGATGTGATGCAACGTCTGTCTGATGCATACAGCATGTGCGTTGACGGCATGTTCTGTTTCTACCGGTAAGACTTTATTCAGCAAATACTGATGTGATCAAATTCATAAATTAATATGAAGTAATTAGGCGAAGAAATCAGTGGACAGTAGAAAAAAAACAAAGCCCAAAATTTAATGCACAAATATATATAAAAAGTTGTTCTCAAACTTTCCACTGTCTTTCTCTTCCCTTCTTTCTGTGTCCATCTGTAGAGGATATGAGCGGAATTCCTGAGGAATCGTTGGCCTGTTTCTCCTCTTGACTGTCAGAGTTCAGATTTATGGGGGGTGAAATGGGCTCAACTTTCATTTGATGTTTTCAGGGAGAAAGGACGTGAGTGAAAAGCGAGAGAAGCTGATATCGGCAGGTGGATCAGATTTCTGCTGCTGTTTTAGTGATTTAAGCGCCAGTACAACAGCTGAAGTGCATGCTATTCCTCTTTCTGTAGATTAGATATGCACAGCAGTCTGTAAAAGTCTCTAAAAATCTAATCGACATACAGAAATATGGTGTAGATTTAAAGTAAATGTCCACTGCAGTGTTTCTGGTCATCAAAGCCGTCATTATGAAGTTTTTACTGCATGTTTTTATGGTGTTTATCAAGGCACATGTCTTGCATACCTTGAATTACTCAGTTCACTTACGATCAGTTCTGGTGTGTATCTCCATGTGTGTGTGCATGTGTATAAGTGTGACATCTGTTCACCATGTTTAACTTTATGTAATATGTGTGATTTTGCTATTTTTTTATTTGTGTTTCAGACTGAAATGGGAGGATGGGCGCTGCGTCTCGCTGTGGGGATTTACGTTCTCATGTTCGCTGTGACAACCGGCCGTGCTAATGAGGGTGGGAACATCAACTCTTAAGCCCCTTAAACCTCAAATCTCAATTACAAACACTTTTACTTACGAAGCAATGCAAAGTCAGTTAAAAACACCAGATTAATTTCTGTTAACTAAAATCAGTAATGACAACGTCATTACATTGGATAATAAAACAGCCCAAATCTCATTTATTTGAAAAGATTTTCAATCAAAAGTAAAAGTTTATTAAAATTATTGCAAAACTCTAGCCTCATTTGTTTGCAAATATATTTTGTTATTTAATACATGAAGTGTAACCCAAATGTATACAGTAACGCTAAGAAGACCTTAAATACTGAGTTCAAAACATTTAAAATCAAATTGAAAGAAGACAGAATCTTTGTTATGTTCTAAATATGCTTTTTTGTGTGTTACATAGTGAACCACTGTACCGCTGCCAGGGCCAAAACCTGCTCAGAATGTATCCGGGTCGGTGCAGGATGCGCATATTGCCCCGATGAGGTGACAATTCCCTGATCCTTATGCTGTAGAATGAAATGATGTTGTATTTGTGTTTGACATGTTTTCCTAAATGAATACGTGTTAATTATGACTTTTTGATCCAGAGATCAGGTCCGTAGAGGAGTTTTAGCTATTTAGCTATTCTTTTTATTTCAGTCATGACAACTCTCGGGATAGTTTGTAAAACATTTTATTAATGTAAATAGAAAGTACATTGGTTTGGTCTTGGTGGACTAGAACTGCTGTGCTGCTGCAGCTGGATCCGTGGTTGCTGCTGCTGTACAACTTGCTTCTGCTAAAGTCTCAGAACATAAAATGAATGGAAACATGCTTCTGCTGCTAGAGAGAGGGAGACCCCTGTAGCAGATCTAGGCAGGTGGTGCTGGGGAAGTGGAGGGCTAGTGTAAGAATTCGTATAGCGTGCAGAGATTCGTTTGGATGCGTTGTGGTTATAAAGGAAAATAGAAAAGGACACGTTAAATCGATTGGCTGAGAATGTTACGTTGAACGAACCAATCAGAACATGAATAGAGTTTCATGGAAACCATGGAAACCATGATGCATTTTTTCAAGATTCTTTGATAAATGGAAAGTTCAAAAGAACAGCATTTATTTGAAATAGAAATCAATTGTCATTCACTTTTTTTTATCATTTCACGTTTAATGTGTGAATTTCTTTTTTTAAAAATTACTGTCCTAGAACCTTTGAACAGTAGTGTATTTTAATTCACAGCCCTCACCATAACATTGAGTTTAGTTATTTGTATGTTCATAAAGCCTATTGTAGCTCTCTGTATGAACACAGTTATATAATTGCTTTTATTTGTATATTATTGTTCTCATCAGATCTTTGAGCATGAGCGTTGTGACCTGAAGGAAAACTTGGAGGGACGTAAATGTAGTCAGATGGTAACAATTGAGAGCACCAGGAAAATTGAAGAGGTTTGTTTCATCAGACTCTACTGACCTATCCCTCACTTTAGTTACATTTCCATATCGTAGAATCATGTGTGTTTATGCGTTCATGTGTCTTTGTATGTTTTTCAGGATGTGAAAATCGATGAGTCACTAAAGTACTCTCAGGTGGCCCCTCAGCTAATGCGCATGACGCTTCTCCCTGGCGAAGAGAAGGAGGTGGAGATGGAAGTGTTTGAACCAGCCCGTGGCCCTCTGGACCTTTACATCCTCATGGACTTCTCGAACTCTATGTCTGACGATCTGGACAACCTGAAGAGAATGGGAGACGAGCTGGGTGAGTGAAGAACGTGGATTAACAATGATAAAATCTAGGCTGGTAAACATTTTAATTCAGGCTAGGGGATATTTGTGATGATTTACTGGAAGAATCAAATTAAGCTCCATTGTGAATTGTGGATTTGTTTTTTTGTTGTTTGTTTGTTTGTTTTACTTAAACTACAGTAGGCTTTAGAGGCAGTCATTAGTTCAAAAGGACTGTTTCAGTGAATCAAACTCTCAACAATTCATTCTTATCCTCTTATAGTGTTCACGAAGGTCATACAGTATATTAAAATGTATTGAATAATAATATATTATATGTAATACATTACTTATGTTTTTATGTTTTTACATTTAAACATTTTAATCTAATTTGCTCAACAATGGCTGTTTGTTGAAATGATGCTTCCTCTGATTGAAATAAAAAGCACATTTCAGAGCAAATCTATCAATCGATTGATCAATCAATCAATATGTTTGCTCTGAAATGGTTTAAAATATATATGAATGAATGTTTGAACACTTACTACTAAACTATCAGGTTATCTAAACTATCATAATAAAAGAAACCATCATGATCCTAAAAGATAAGAGATTGAAAAAGATTTAAAATCACAATATCACAAGGCCTATTGTAAATTGATATCGCGACTATCATACTACGCTGGATTTTTGTTACATTTTTTTACATTGGCTGTTGTGTTTGTATCTTGAGCCATGAGTATTGCATTATTTAGATGGTAGGTCAAGTTAAAAGCAGTTCAACTCCTTATTTGAATCTGTTCTGTTTCCTGGCACTTAGTCTAACTGCTTTTGATCGCAAGAACATTTTCGACAGAGTATCCCTGGAGCAAACTATGATTTGGTGCCACAATCATGAGTACAAAATTGTTTGTATTTGCAACGTTTAGATATTCATTCATTGTCTCAACCCATGCAGCTAAGCTTGTTGGCCAGCTATCTGACGATTACACCATCGGATTTGGAAAGTTTGTGGACAAAGTCACCGAGCCTCAGACAGACATGAGACCAGCCAAGTAAGATGAACGCACTGTTACAGCACCACACAGTTTGACTTCATCTGCACATGCTCCTTATACACATTTTCCCTTCTATAGATTAGCTGAGCCGTGGTCCAACAGTGACCCTCCGTTTTCATTCCGTAACGTCATCACTCTCACCAAAGACATCAACACCTTCAGACAGAAGCTCCAGCGAGAGCGTATATCTGGCAACCTGGACGCCCCTGAGGGGGGGTTTGATGCCATCTTACAGACTGCTGTCTGCCAGGTACTGAAATGTTAGATGGAAGTGGAAAGTACACTCGAATGCCTTGCTTGCAATGTACAGTACTATAAATGATTTGCTTGCTTCTTACTGGTACAGTATAACTTGTTTCTTCAATTCACAGCAAGAGATTGGCTGGAGGCAACACAGCACCCACTTGCTTGTCTTCTCCACCGAATCGGCTTTCCATTATGAGGCAGACGGTGCCAACGTGCTCGCGGGCATCTTGGACCGTAACGATGAGCAATGCCATTTGAATAAAGACGGAAATTACACACATGACATTCGTCAAGACTACCCATCTATACCCACCTTAGTGCGACTTCTGGTGAAACATAACATCATCCCAATCTTCGCCATCACCAACCACTCCTACTCATACTATGAGGTGTGTATGCCATTAAATACATATTTTTATTATCTCAATGACATAAGTGCATCTTGTCTCCCTTTAGGGTATAGTAACCTCAATATGAATGAAGATTATATTGAAAATGTGGCAGCACTTTATTTTGCAGTCCCGTTCCCCATGTACATACTATGTACTTATTATAGCAAATGCAATAACTGGTACTAACCCTGAACCTACCCCTAAACCTAACCTTAACCCATGTACTTATCTTGTATAACCCAGTACTTTCTTATGTAAGTACACTGTAAGTACACATAAGTACACATACTGTAAAAATATAGCTTTTGTTGTGAAACAAGTTTGATGTTTTCCTTTGTATGGCCATGTATGTAGAAACTGCATGAATACTTCCCTATTGCTGAGCTGGGACAATTACAAGAAGATTCCTCCAACATCTTGAGCATTTTAGAAAAAGCTTTTGAGGTAAATTCATTTTCATACCAAGTACTATGGAAGCTTGTTCACGCCATGAAATGAAAAATAAAAAAGTTAATTGCGCCTTTTTATCTCACAATTCATTTTTTTCAGAATTGTGAGATATAAACTTACAATTGTGAGTTAGAAAGTCAAAATTGTGAGTTATAAAGCCAGATCTGTGTGATATAAAGTCAGAATTGGGAGTTATAAAGTCAGAATTGCATGATATAAAGTCTTTATCTGACTTTATAAGACACAATTGTGAGTTTGTATCTTGCAATTCTAAGAAAAAAGTCAGAATTCCGAGTTATAAAGTCAGAATTGCGTGGTAAAAACTCACAATTCTGACTTTATAACGCTCAATTCTAACTTTATATCACACAATTCTGACTTTATAACGAATATGATATAAATATAATACAATAATACAATATAATAAAATAAAGTCTCGCAATTGCGAGAAAAAAGTCATAATTGTGAGACAAAAGTCACAATTACCTTTTTTATTCTTTATTTAGTGGCGGATTCAAGCTTCCATAAAATACGTTGCTGTGATTTCTTCAAATTTGATGGAACTCTTCATAATTTTTTGAACAGAATATCCGTTCCAAGATCAGTATCCGTGCAGAGGACAGACCAAAGGCAGTGGAAGCCAAGATTCTCTCTCAGTCTGGCACTTTTTCTGAATATGGCAATTTCAAAATCACACCAGGACAAATTGTGAGTGTCTTTGCCTTAGGTTAAACTACAGCTGTAGTGTCTCACACACTTTGCATTTTTTCAAAAGCAAGGAAAATAATAATCCAGGTTGGGTCAATCATTTTTTTCTTGCCCTTGCGACATTCCACCTGTACTTAAGACAAATTATTTATTTATTTATTTATTTATTTGTATGTTTGTTTGCTTATACATATTTTTTAAATGATTATTTTTTAATGTTTTTAATTAATTAATTAATGTCATTTATTACATGTCCAACAAAAAATCAGAGACATGCTGGTTGTCACTGCAATTGTATAACGTACTGTTAAGATCCTTTAAAATATGAAAACCTTGTCATAAAGACATTGTTTCAAATTTTTCTATGTTACTAGGGTAAATTTAAAGTCCGTCTGAAGGCTCTTACTCAGGTGGGAGAGGATCATGTGTGTAAGATCAACCAGGTTGACCGGGCAGGAACCTTGAGAGTCAAACCCACCACCTTTAGCTCCGCACTCAAAATCAACGCTGAAGTGCTCTGCCATACATGTGACTGCGAAAAGGTAAGGTTTGCTGCCTCTTTAAAATCCTTCACTTGTTCTGTGTGTTTACTTCAAATCTTACACTTCTCTTTCTATTTTGTGTTGAAAATCAGACCCCGGTTAAAAATGCAGTGCGCTGTAACGGCCATGGAGATCTTGTCTGTGGGAAATGCCAGTGTTCTGATGGATGGTATGATGGAAATATATCTCCTTTGACATTTTTGGTTTATACTTATAATACATGTAGCAGTCCATAACCATAAATCTATGCTCGGTCCCTCATAGGCTGGGCCCTTTCTGTAACTGTTCAGCGGGGGCCTCCACAGACTCTGCCATGTGCATCGAACCTGGGAAGACCGAGCCGTGCTCGGGCAGAGGAGACTGCATGTGTGGGACCTGTGTGTGCTATAACCCAAACCAATTTGAAGGGCCCTTCTGCCAGTTTGACAAATCTCAGTGTCAGAGATTTGGTGGATTTCTCTGTAATGGTTAGTAAAAAGATTTTTCCATTTTAATATATCGCAAATTTAGTTTGAGAGATGAAAGAAAATCAGGAAATACAATAATCTGAAAATGTTCTACGTGTTTGAGGTTTGTGACCTTTCACCTTTGTTTGCGAAAACAGAACGTGGAAGCTGCAGTATGGGCAGATGTGTGTGTACACCAGAGTGGTCTGGAAATGCCTGTGAATGTCCCATCAGCAACGCCTCTTGTCTGGACAGCAAAGGGGTAAAGCTCACAAACAATTACTAAGCTATCATTCAAAAGTTTGGGTCAGTAATGTTTTTTTTTTTTTTTAAACCAATACTTTCATTCAGCAAGGATGCTTTAAATTGATCAAAAGATCAAGATATTTATGGTATTTCAATAGATTTCTATTTCAAATATATGTTTTTCTATTGAACTTTCCATTCACCAAAGAATCCAGAAAATCACAGTAATAAATTGCATTCAAATAGAAAAACTAATATATCCCAAGCTTTTGAATGATAGTGTATATAAACATGTTTAATGCTATTTTAAATCTCACTTGCTATAATTGGTGCTATACAAAGTTTATGGTATTCGTCAATATTCATATTTACATTTCTCTGGATTGTATGGACCCTAATTGGTCAATCACAATATTCTGTGTTCAAATATTTAAGCATAATGAAGAATGACTTTAATACATTTACTGTTGTCTCCTGCTATGTCTCTCATATCACTCCATAGCTTCTTTCTTCTCACATAATGATATAATTGCAACTCATATCATTATTTATGTCCATTTATGTAGTCGTTTGATCAAAATATCACAAAATACTTCAAAAAATAAAATTATTTATATTTTGTGATAATGACTATACATTAAATTTTTAAGATTATGTTTATTTACATTATGTTTTTATACCTGAAGCATGTAAAATTATGTTTATTTTTATTTCTTTTTAATTATTTTTATTTTTAATGTAAAAAAAAAGTAAAGGGGCATACAAGTCTTGTACCCTACAAATTTAAATGTATTATATCAATAAGATTCTTTTTAAAATGTAGTACTTATATAATTTATTACACACCCAACAGACAAAAAACAGATGCTGATAGTTAATATTCATTAAAAATGTTTTTCCATTGAATTTTGAGTAATTTGATATCAGTGTTCACAATTTGTTCTCACTGGACTGATCATCATCTAAGTAAGAGACCTGATTTTGCTCATAACTTGATTTTGACAAATATGTAGTTACAGCATTTTGCCTTTGTAAGGGAGAAGGCAATATAGATGATCATCATGACAGTGTTGGCCAAAAGTTTGATATCAATGCATCTATTTTTGTACCAAAAATCACAGGTATTTGTGTATATAAATAGTTTTTGTCTTTTGTAGGGCATCTGCAATGGGCGTGGTGATTGTAAATGTGGTCGTTGTGAGTGTGAACACTCTGGACTTCCTCTGAGCTCGACTTGTGAAGCGAATTTCCAGGTACGACTGTGATGTCTGTATTCCTTTTCTTTGCATGTTAATAAGTACTAATATTTATCAAACGTCCTGATACCAACCGTTTCTCACAATGCAGCAACAATTGGGTATGTGTGAAGCCAAGAGGAGCTGCGTTCAGTGCCAGGCCTGGAGCACCGGTGAGAGAAAAGGACGGAAATGCGATGAGTGCCCCTTTAAAATCGTTATGGTGGAAGAGCTTGAAGAAGGTAAGGTGTCAGATTTTTCTTTTATATTGAGATTAGTTTATGGGTGGATGAACAAATGATGGATTGATTCATTTGTGAACACAGATAAAAACGTGATAGAGTCGTGCAGTTTTCGTGACGAAGATGACGACTGCACGTATCACTACACTGTGAATTATCCATCGAACATCACAGACAAGGAACACAGAGTCGTAGTGAAGAAAAAGAAAGGTGAAATATATACAAATATTAATTCTAAAAGTTTTTTTAATACAGAATTTTGCCATTTGGGTGGGATTTTAATATACATCTATATTATTTCATATTAAATAATATTGAGCACTTAGTTTTTTTAGTTATGTACCCACTACTTATTCTGTATTTCCAGCTCTTGAACACAACGTGATACACGTCAGGGTTGAACTAACTGATTTATTCTTTGTGTGCCAGACTGTCCACCAGCAGGTTTCCTGTGGCTGATTCCTCTCATTATGTTCCTGATGCTATTGCTTGGTTTGCTTATGCTCTGCTGCTGGAAATACTGCTCCTGCTGCCAGGTAGCTGCACACAAACACACAAAGCATATTAATATAGATTCTGGTGTTTTTGTGAGGTAGCTGCACAGCATTCACAGAAATCACAAAATTACAACCAATCAGAACACGCTTTACAAGTGGAGCAGGACTGCGCCAATCAATCACCATTCAATTTGAAACCAAACACTTTACTTGCTGTTTAAAACTAGTCACGATGTGTGTAGTAAAGTTATATCTCACTTAATTCCCAATTGCGTCTGTCCCCAACAGGCATGTCTTGCTCTTCTCCCATGCTGTGGCAGAGGTAATCATTCCGTTACACTTAAGTTACATTAAAGAGAGATGAGCGGAAACAGATATACTGTATGGTTCTTAATGTGTGTGATTGACAGGTCGTATGGTGGGATTCAAAGAAGACCACTACATGCTACGTCAGTCTTTGTTGACCTCAGATCATTTGGACACCCCGATGGTGCGGACCGGCCCACCCAAGAGCACAGACATTGTGCGCTGGAAAGTGAAGGACAATGTTCATCGAGCACCAAACCACCCCCAGAACCAAATCAAACCCAACCCCAATGAGAACAGTGAGTCTAAACTGAGATCATCTAGTGTGAACAGGGTCCAAAATTACAGGAATAGTTCACCGCAAAACATAAATTCCAGTTCCAAACCTGTATGACTTGCTTTCTTTTATGGAACTCAAAGGAACATATTTTGAAGAATGAATGTTTCAACTGTTTTTGTCTATACCATGAAGGTCAGTGGGGTCCAAAACAACAGTGGACCCCATTGACTTCCATTGTATGGAAATTCTTTTTTTAAAATTTAAAATTTTTGTACTCCACAGAAGAAACAAATCATACAGGTTTGGAATTGCATGAGGGTGAGTAAATGATGATAGAATTTTCGTTTTTAGAACTATTCTTTTTTACCATGTAAAACCACACAGGGATTTTTTCCTGCATGTTTAGCTCATATTCATATTCTTTCATCTCTCTCTATTCTTCGTCACAGTCCAGTACCCTGTCTCTCTTCGTCTAAACCGACAATATTCCGAAACTCTTTCCCACCTTGAGGCTCGGGACACAGACGTGCTCAGACGGGAAGTAGAGGACAACGTGAGTGCTTATAAATGTGATGATTTCCCAAAAAAAACAAAACAAGAAGCAACTTCTCGCACATGAACGATCATGCCTGATTGCGAATGTCTCTGTGTTCTTCATAAACAGCTCAATGACGTGTTCCTGCAGATCCCTGGCGCACAGAGAGTGCAAAAAACTCGGTTCAGGTGAGAAGTTGTTCTCAATGACCCATAATTATTGCTGTGGCTGTGCCTTGTGGGAAAATTTTTCTAAAGTATTGGATGAGTCTCAGATTTCAACATGTGTCTGAATGTGCTGTTTTACTGCTTTTCTTTTCCCTTAGGACACAAAGGAATTCTGGAAAGAGGTACAGTAGCTACAGTTGATTACATTAATGAAATATTGTTTGTCGATTTAAGGTTGAGATTATTATAGGATGGATCTCACAAAAACTGACAAGAACATGTCCAGGTTGTATTTCACCCCAAATATCAAATGGAATTTTTTTGGATAATTTGAGTAAAAAACTTTTGTGTGTGTACTACTAATGTGATTAATTTCTTATGAAAATAATATCAACACTTTATAGCTAGATAGTTGTTTTGCATTGAGCATTATGCATTAAAGGGTCAGTTCACCAAAAATGAAAATTCTGTCATTAATTCCTCGCCCTCATGTCGTTCCAAACCCGTAAGACCTTCATTCATCTTTAGAACACAAAGTAAGATATTTTTCAGTCTATTTCTGGTCTCCGATAGACTGCAGCGTTATTACCAAGTCGTTATTTTTTGTTGTTGTTTTTTGTGCACACAAAGTATTCTCGTCACTTCATAACATTAAGGTTGAAACACTGTAGTCACGTTGACTATTTTATCGATGTCGTTACTACCTTTCTGGGCCTTGAAAGTGACAGTAACGTTGCACTCTATCAAAGGCCAGAAAGCTCTCGGATTTCATCAAATATATCTTAATTTGTGTTCCGAAGATGAACGGAAGATGAAGGTCTTACGGGTTTGGAATGACATGAGGGTGAGTAATGACAGAATTTTCTTTTTTGAGTGAACTGGAGGAAGTATCATGGACATGAACTAACCATGAACAGTAACTTTTCTGGATTTATTGATTTGAATATATTTAATTTTATTGTGTATGAAAAAATTATATATAAAGTTCTAAATTAAAGTACCATATACTAAAGTATTAAATAAACAAATTTTTGTTCTTTTTGGGGTCAAATATAACCTGAATATTTTTTGAGATTTACTGATTTGTACAGGGTGAGGTTTGCTAATCTCAAAAATGTCAAAACTTTAAGATGAACAATAATAATTCTCATTTTTCATCCACAGACAGAACAACACAATTGTGGACACAGTTTTAACGGCCCCTCGGGCCAGTTACCCAGATATTGTGAAATTGACTGATAAACAGGTTCAGGCTGGAAACTTCCGGGACCTGAAGGTGGTTCCAGGCTACTACACCGTAGCTACTGACAGAGGTACAAACCCGCACAACTCACTTATGTTCCCCAAACACGTCATCAACTGCTGCCAAAGTCAAGTCACCTTTATTTATTCAGCTCTTTATACAATACCGATTGTTTCAAAGCAGCTTCACAGTGATTAGAGGAAAATGATTTGATGATGCATTCCGAGTTCATTTCGCCTGTACAGCAGCGCTGAAAGAAAATTGTCATTGTTCAACTAAAGTCAGTTCAGTATAGTTTGGTTACTGTCCGTTGTTGTTATTGTGCAACGTTTCAGGTTTGTTGCGTGTACTTATGATTCCACTTTCTCCTATCATTTGTAGAAGCGGCAGGTGCTGTTGAGTTTCAGGAGGGCGTGGAGTCAGTGGATGTCCGGGTTCCCCTCTTCATCAAAGATGAGGATGATGAAAAGAAGGAGCTGCTTGTGCAAGCCGTTGATGTTCCAGTTGGAATTGCAAAGATTGGCAAAGATCATGTCAACATTACAGTGATTAAAGAGCATGGTAGGAAGTTTTACCTGTAAAAGGAAAAGAATTTTTTTGTCTTTTTTTCATTAAAAATATTTGAACTTCTTTAAACCAAAAATACATTTACTTGAGAAGCAAAATTATGGAAGATAATAAGACTATTTTTCATAGAATACATCTTGAATTAAATTATGCATAAATCTAACAACAATTTGTGATCAAAAATGTTGTATTTGTTTATTTGTTCTACCATAGCTAGGAGCATCTTTACCTTCCTGCAGCCGTCATACACCTACAGTCGTCAGGATGGTGTGGCGAACATCCCGATCAGTCGTGAGATCATAGAGGATGGACGGACACAGGTCACATACTGCACCCGTGACCTCACTGCCAAAGACAAGAAGGTAAAATAGGCTAACTATACGTATATTTACGACCACATGTAATACTTGAAGTGATCTCCTGGATTGAAAGAACAGGCAAATAATTCTCATTGTTTGATTGCGGTGATGTTTTCTTGCTCATTTTTACCTTCTATTCATTTACTTGAACAGGACTATATCTCAGTCGATGGAGACATGAGTTATGGACCAGGGGAAACACAGAAGACCGTCCCAGTGAAACTCTTGGAGCTTGGGGAAGGAGATGGACTGCTGGAGGACAAACAAGTCAAACAGTTTGTGATGGATCTGAGTAACCCACGGCAAGGTGCTAAACTGGGCCGTTATCCACGCACCACCATCACCATCGCTGATAAACCAGGTACATATCAGGTTTAAATATGTGAAAGTATTATTTGTTATTATTCCCTAACCTAAATGTGAATTGTCCTCACAGAACCCAGTGTCGTGATGTTTAAGAAGGGTACTCAAACTTACAATACAGCCGACCCGCTATACTCCATCCCTGTGGTACGCACTCGAAACCAGGAGGGTCCGGCTACTGTTTACTGGCGCACAAACAAAGCCTCGCGCTTCGACCTTTCCAGCCCTCTGAAATTCGCTCCTGGTGAGATGGAAAAGAATGTTGTCATTGATCCTCGTGCGTATCCATCTCCCATCATACCAGAGACCTTCCAACTGGAACTATTCGACCCAAGTAACAATGCAATCGTTGGAGAGAGGAAGACTACGCTGGTGAACGTCATCGATGGTAGAGGTGAGAAAACAGGGGGATTAGAGTCAGGTTTGGGGTCTATGTTTGCAACCATTTGTAAATGCAAAAATATTCATTGTTTTGTTTACCTTATTTCATGTTTATGGGAGAAGTGAACCCTTTAGTAATCTGCAGATGCTGAATGCCACATAATGTTTTGCGTTTTGTGATTTCAGGGGATGGGAAAATTCAGGATTTCCAGAAAATGGAATTTGTTAGTCAGGCAGCCACATCTCCTGGAGGACGTCTCTACTCCCCAACCAACATCAAAGCTGCCGCTACCGGCCCTAAAAACATACGTCTGAACTGGAACCCCAGTACAAAGGCCAGTGGTTACAAGGTAGGCCACGAAACATGATATGCCATAAGACATTGCAAAATTATTTACCATGTATAATCTGTTTTTATTTGTATGTGTACCTCTGTAACGTATAATAAATAATGAATAAAAACTACTCATAAATGAAGACACCCAGTTAAGCAACAGCCATCATTCAAAACATCTGCCTCAGACCACTAATCCTGTTCCTGATTAGATAGAGTATAAAATGTGCAAAACCTTCAGTATTTCCACAGCATTAACCAATACTTTACTTAGTTTGTAGTTGCAAAAACCAGGAATGTGACACATTAAAGTTGCAGGAGAGCATTTAGGCTTTATAAGTTGTAATGTGACTATATTCGTAGATTTTTTTTTTCATTTTTTGTTTATGAAATACATGTAATTGTGCTGATTTTGTTTGTGCTATTTTATACACATTGAAATACAGGGATGATGTATAAAAGTGATTAATATATATGAATTAAAGTTAGGAGTTTATACATAGAGAAGACACATAATATTGTGAAATATTAACTGTTTTCTATTTTAATATATTTTGAAATATAATTTATTGCTGTGTGTTGCAATGCTGAAGTTTCAGCAGCTTCAGTGTCACGTGATCCTTCAGAAATCATTTTGATATGCTGATTTGCTGCTCAGGAAACATTTCTTATTATTATCAATGTTGGAAACAGTTGTGCTGCTTGCCATTTTTGTGGAAACCATAATAATTTTTTTTCAGGATCAAAGAACAGCATTTATTTTAAATAGAAAGCTTTTAACATTATAAATGTCTTTACTGCCACTTTTGGTCAATTTAATGCACGCTTGCTTTTCAAAAAACAACAACAATAAAAAAATTTTTGAACAGTAGTTAAAGTGAAACATATACTAGGAGATTTATGATTACATTTTTCAGCCCTAGTCTATTTCTGTTTGGAAAGTGTGATGTGTAGTGCCATATTTTATGAGATTAGTATTTCAATAAAGACTAGCTTAGCTAAAGAGGCTGTTGAAAATGTTGTTAAATACGCCAGTTTTGCTTTTTCCAGGTGAAATACTGGATATATGGAGATCCTGAGGCCGATGCTCAGGTGCTGGATGTGAAGAGTCCTCAAGCCGAGCTGACCAATCTTTACCCGTACTGTGATTACGAGATGCGCGTATGTGGCTACAATGCACTTGGAGAGGGCAATTACAGCGATATCATCCAATGCCAGACTCTAGAGGATGGTAAGTCAATCTTCGAATTTTGTCTTCGTTCTAATTTTTGGGAAGCATGTATGTTATATTTGTCCATTTCTAGCATGCCCGTTGTTGCTTTTTGAAGTTTCCGACTCACAAACATGTGCATCTGCATTATTTTACCCCTCCAGTACCTGGTGAACCTGGTCGCTTGGCTTTCAATGTCATCAGCCCCACTGTCACTCAGGTCAGCTGGGCAGAGCCAGCAGAGACGAATGGTGTCATCACTTCCTATGAGGTCATCTACACACCTATCGACGAGGGCAAAAGTAAGAGTCCTACAATAGCGTCTATGGCATCTGTGAGTCAGTACTATGTCTTTTTATTTCTCTGATTGCAATTGTCCATATTT
The DNA here is from genome assembly GCA_037194245.1 of Opsariichthys bidens. NCBI lineage: Eukaryota > Metazoa > Chordata > Actinopteri > Cypriniformes > Xenocyprididae > Opsariichthys > Opsariichthys bidens. Next base: position 16,143,167 of record CM074288.1, on the reverse strand, counting down.
TTTTTCTCTGTTCAGAGCCGACAGGAGCTTCTAAGAAGGTGATGATTGACAACGCCAAAAAGCGCATGCTGCTCATCGAGAACCTGCAGCCTTCTCAGACTTATTGTTACAAAGTGCGTGCTCGCAATAAGGTGGGCTGGGGTCCATACAGAGAAGCCACGATCAACCTGGCAGCACAGCCTACCAGACCCATGTCAAGTAAGCGTCTCACAAAATGGGGTGGAATCGAGCTCTAGTTCAGACCAAGCCATTTAATAAACCATTTTACTAACTGTGGATTGATTCTGTTTGTTCTGGTTTACATCAATCCTACAGTTCCCATCATTCCCGACATTCCCATTGTGGATGCAGAAGCTGGTGATGAATATGACAGCTATCTGATGTACAGTAATGAAGTACTACGATCCCCAACAAGTAGCCTGAGGCCTAGCGTCACAGATCTGACGGAAGGTGGGTGTCTTTTGTGATGTGGTGCACTATCGCAACACATTGGAATCATGTCAATGTACACTATCCAAACGTTTGGGGTCAGTAAGAAAGAAATGAATACTTTTATTCAGCAACTATGCATTATATTGAAAAAAATTGACAGTACAATTATTCAAAATATTAGATTTCTATTTGCTGTTCTTTTGAACTTTCTATTCTTCGGAGAATACTGAAAAACTTGTATCATGGTTTTCTGAACATATTAAGTAGCAGCACAAATGTTTTTAACATTGGTAGTAATAAGAAATGTTTATCGAGCACTAAATCAGCATATTAGAATGAAAATTCAGCTTTGGATCACAAGAATAAATCACATTTTAAAATATATTAAACAGTAAAAATAAACATTAAAATAGAAAAAAGTCCTTTTAGGTTGTAATAATATTTTACAATATTACGTTTTTTTACTGTATTTTTAATCAAATAATTGCAGATGTGGTGAGCATTAGAGACTTCTTTCAAAAAGATTAAAAAATCTTAATGGTCCCAGACTTTTGGACGGTAGTGTATTTGCTGAACATCTCTTCTGAAATAACCAGGATGTATTTCCACGACGTTCAAAGATGGTTTATGCTGCTGGTTTTGTTCTGGTTTAGCTGGTGGACCAGCGTAGCCATGGTGTTCACTAGCAAAACTTGGTGGTCAAGCTGCTGGCTGGCCATGCAACTCTTGGTAAAAGGGACACCAGCACGCTAGCATCCTAAGACTGTCTACACCAGACGTGAGTGACCTGACGCGACTAAAGCAGATAGAAGCCATCGTAATCAGAGATGCTGTCTACACTGGATGCCGCACAATGTAACGTGACAAATTCCCGGCACTAAACTGATTCCCTGTTCCCTGTTCAAGAGCTCGCACTACTTCTGACACAAAGAAGAAATGGATTTGCAAAGGTCGCTTTGTCACGTCCAATGTAGTCAGGTTCAAGCTGTTGCGGCACAGAAGTCATGTCTGGTGTGGACGCGGTGTAGCAATGTTGGTCTTCTCAGGGATATCAAATTTTCCAAAACATGTCAATGCTTGTCTGTATTGCATGCAATAAGATGGTGGAATTGTTTCAAGCATTCAAAAGCTTTTTCGTGCTATGTCAGCAGCAGTCAGACATGGTCATGGTTTGCCTTCATCTTTGGCATAACAGGATGATGTCCTTACATCATTCGTATGCAACTCCTGTTGAAACCGAAAGGCTCTTTCTAGTCCCCTGTGCATTGAAGACCCCACAAGAACTTGCCTTTGCCATGGAACAATATCTTTTTCTTTTCTTTTGGCTTTGTAGAACTGGGTGACTGGGCTATTTATGGCGGTTTAACTTATTGTTTGTTCAGCCTTCAAGGAATGTTGCAACTGTAATGTTTGGGCTCCTTCGACTCTCATTTGGCAAGAATGATCAGACTATTTACTCGGCCTTGCAAGTTAAACTAAACATTGCTAGCATCATGGATGGGCTCAGAAGACATCAGCTTCCCAACTTTTCTTCTTTACTTTTTTGCCTAACTCTGGTTATTAAAGAAATAATTCACCCAAATATGAAAATTCTGTCATCATGTACTCACCCTCAGGTTGTTGCAAATTGTATGACTTTCTTGCTTCCAGGGAGCACAGAATAAGAGGCTGATCTTTTCCATAAAATGACTGAATGGTGGATGCTACAAAAAGGACATAAAAACTACCGTGATTATGGTCCATATGGTGTTTTGAAGCCAAATGATAGTTTTATGTAAGAAACAGACAAAAATATAAGTTGATATTCACTGAACGATCTGCCATTATGCTTAAATCTCATTCACACTTATGCAGACTTTCAGAGGTCAAGATTCTTTAGCCAATAAATTCTCTCTATTCCTCACATTAGCTATCACAGGTGCTATTAGGCTATTATTAGCTATTAGGCTTGAACTTACAATGTATTATCAAATACAAATAGACTTGTAATTAACATGTAACACACAAAACAATTGTATTAACATTCACTTTTATTATATGGAAAAGCGCAGACTCGACGTTTTTGTGTTCAGGAAAGTCATACAGGTTTAGAACGAAATTAGGTTGAGTAAATAATGACAGAATTCTCATTTTCGGGTGACTTAAATTGAGCACGGACAGCCCACACATCCTCTGTGCCTTGCTTGCTTCCCCACATGATTACGGAAGGCTCACGCTGGAAGCATGTCCAGCTAGTCGGTTCGGACCTGGATCTCCGTAAAGTGTCCTGGAAACTGCCTGCTGACATCATCCCCTGCCGCCTGAGCCCAGACACAGATGCCAGCGATAGTCAGACCCTGCCACAAGGTGAAGACCTGTCCCTGGCAGACAGCATGCCAGCTACACCCAACGTCAACCCACAGCTGTGCTATCAAAAGCGCTTGAGTGCTAACTGGCATCAAGAGTTTCAGAGTGCTGGCATAATTTCTCTTGCTTAATGTAGATTGCTAATTCCATTGCTACAATAAAAATATTGTTTCTTCTTCTGATCTGAGAGGCTATCTGGAGTTTGGGTCTGTAGAGGTGATTCTCTCCTCTAGGCCAAAGTTTAAAGCGCTAGTCTGGAGCGCTAACTTCAACTGTGAATTACAAGGCGCTGATGTTGCTATGCTAATTAATGAAATCGCTGTGTCGTTCTCGTATGTCCTTACAGATCAATTTGTAAATGGAAAGTGGGACCAGAATTTCCTGTTCCCGGGAGGAAGCAGTTCCCTCTCACGCAACGTCAGCTCCTCCTCATCCACGTACAGCCATTCCACCCCTCGCCCCGCTGTGACCAATCACAGCAACACCACAACGTACATTTCTGGCAAAGGTATCAGAGTACAAGATGCTCAAAGAAATAGTTAATAGGCAAAACCATTGTTTTTGTTGTTGTTGTTTTGTTTACTGGTCAATTTTGAGGTTTTGGGCTATTTTGCTTCTTTTATACTAAGTAGTGGAAACAAAACTTCCAAAATACACAATTAGGTGGATATTGTATTGCACTTTATCTATTTGTGTTTGTAGATTTTGAGAAAAGAGCATATCTTAGACAAAAACAAAAAACAAAACAAAACATAAAATCCAATTCAGTAGCACTTAAGTTGCTCAAGGAACAAGTTGTGTTCCGAATTTGAAGTTGATATCTCAAAAAATATTTATTGATACAATTTTTATCACATATTCTTGCCTTACAAATGAAAATTCTTGAAGTCATTGTTTAGTATCCTCTTGTTGTTCCAAATTTTTATAACCTTCTTTCTTCTTCCTTCAAATACACTATAAAAGTACCGTGAAAAGTAGTCAAAACAATTTTTTGAGGAATAGGCTGATATTTAAGCTGTTATTCGTTGAAAATCTTTCATTTTAAGTGAATATGAATGCCAATTTCAGTCTGTTACTCATTTGTAACACTTTTATGGCACTTTTTTGCCCTTCATTTTGTATTTTCTTACTGTCTTCCTTCATTATGATAAAGAGCAGCATTGAATATCTTTCAAAACATCTATTTTTGTGTTCTATGGAAGTAAGAAAGTCAAAGTGGTTTGGAATGGCATGAGGGCGAGTAAACGATAACAGAATGTTCATTTAATGGTGTGTGAATCTTTCTTTGATTCAGTTCATATGCTGCTCTAAAACAAAACTGTTGAATAAATTACCTTTGTAGCTCATTTATCAATCACTGCTACTTTGTCTCAATCAGGGGGCTCAACTACACATAGATTTGATGTTAGAGACGGCGGGATTCTCAAAGAGGAAGTGACCCTGAGGAAGCGATCTGAGAACAGGCATTACACTGACGGTGATGGTGTGAGGGATTCTATCGTCATGGGAAACCTTTCTGGAGGATTTTTGGACAATTTAGGTATAGTACATAGCGTCAAAGTCAATCAAATTCGATATGATGCCTCGCAAGGTGCAGCTTTTGGCAAGAATCCTTGGCTGACTCCCGCTTCAACCCTGCTCATCTTTTTCTCTTTCTTATGCCATTTGTCTGTTCTCTACACTTTTTTTCTCTCACTGATTTCTCGTCATGCGACGGCTGCCTGCCAACCCTTTCCCGCCACACCCTGCCGTACCCCACCCCGCCGTGGCTTGGCTGTCTCTCAGGGGTCTCTAGCTTCAGCCAGAGCACAACTACCAGCTACAGCTTGAGCTCCAGAGCTCGTACTCAGTCTGAAGATATCAACGATGCACTGCAGAACCTGGATAGTGTTCTTCAGGGTGAGTGAACCTGGAAACAACCATCAGAGCGTCAGGGGACCTTGAAACCGTAGCTTCTCAAGCTACAAGCTTCATTAAACGTGAAGTAATTAAAGTCAAGCAAACCTTTTAGAAGGTGTAATATATTTTCTATATATATATATATATATATATATATAGAAAATTTAATTTATTTTTACAGTAAGAACAGCATTTATTCTATTGCAAAAATTAATTGTCACCAATTTTAGGATTTTAGGATTTTTTAGCATTTTAGGATTATTTTCTTTATTCATTTGTGCATTAAACATTTTTTTCATCTCCCAGTCATTGTGAGAAGTGGCGAAATTATTTTGAAAACAACAGAACTACTGAAAAAGGTAGTCAAGTTAGTAGCGGCTCTACTTTTCTTTAGTTACTCCCCAACACTGCAACCAATTAAACCCTGAGACACAACATCGCGTCTGAACAACATAGTCAATTGCTGACTTACACACCTCAGCCAATTCCCTGCTTTTTTCCCAGTGCTGAACCAATAAAACAATTTGTGGCTGCAAAATTAAATATGTCTTTTCTGTGGTTTGACATTTTACCGTCTGCACTGCTCGTGCCCTCAGATTCTCGCTTCAACCCGGGTGTTCCTGAGACTCCCAGCAGACTGGTGTTCTCTGCCCTGGGACCCACGGCCCTGAAAGTGAGCTGGCAGGAGCCCCACTGTGAGACCGATGTACTGGGCTACTGCGTCCTTTACCAGCTAATCAATGGAGGTGATTCATTTCTTCTCATTCATAGTCATATACTTCATATACTGCAAATAGGTAGCTAAATGATTGAAAATTGTATATGTGATATATGTGATAACAGATGTTGGCTAGTTGATGTCTATTTATTTTTGAATATATATAATATACATTTTTTAAATACAAATTTCTAAATGACTATAAATTGTGTACATTTTATTTATATGAAAATACATCGCTAAATTATCATTAATTATTGTATATATATATATATATATATGCAAATAAATTGCAAAATTCTAATATTTCCTATATATATATTTGTGAAAGTTCATTTGCTATTTACACATATTGTAAGCTATTTCATGCCTATCTATATTTCCATTGTATTGTGTTCCTCTTATAGGCGAGGTAAAGCGTATCGAGGTTAACAATCCTGCTCAGAACTCTGTGGTGGTTCAGGATCTCCTGCCCAACCATTCCTACATCTTCAAAGTGAAGGCCCAGAGTCGGGAGGGCTGGGGTCCTGAGAGAGAGGGAGTCATTACCATCGAGTCTGCTGTCGACCCCAAGAGTCCACTGAGCCCAATGCCAGGTGAGTTGTTTTTTATGTTACCTATAGGGGGCAGAGTAGCTAATGTCAGCAGGAACAACTATTCTGAAATCTTGATTAAATACTACCACATTATTGTGTGTATGTATCATTTAATAGTTCTTAAACACGTATATATGTGCGTGTGCTGTTTTTCAGGGTCGCCGTTCACTCTCAGCACTCCCAGTGCTCCAGGACCTTTAATCTTCGCAGCTTTGAGTCCAGACACGCTGCAGCTGAGCTGGGAGAAACCCCGCAAACCCAATGGGGACATCCTGGGCTACGTGGTTACCTGTGAACAGCTGCACGGTGGAGGTCAGACAGAAAAAATTTCTTTTTGAATCTATATAAATGTCACATCGGTCACAACAACAACAAATCCTGTTCAATAGCTTCCGTGTTAAGACTATCTTTGGTGTCCGTACAGGAGATCTTCGCTCCTTCCAGGTGAATAGTAACGCTGCGACTTCTCTGACTGTATCTGACCTGAAAGAAAACATGCCATACAAATTCAAAGTTCAAGCCCAAACCACGCAGGGCTTTGGACCAGAGCGAGAGGGCATCATCACCATCGAATCCCAAGATGGAGGTAAGCTGGACAGTATAACAGTGTCACAGAGAGAGTGACATGATAGCGTTAAGGCTCTAGGCCTAATTGTGACATCAATTTCACTGTTAAATGTTTCAATAATATCACAGACTGTTTTTTATGATTCAGTCAAATCGCGATGGATAAAATCTTACGTTGTATTATGCTGAATATTCTGTTTTACTTAGAAATACATCACTTTGTGTTTTGTGTTGTCTTGCAGGATAATGAATGGTTGAAACTTTATCATCTCTTCTTCTTTCTTTCTTTTCTCTCCTCCTCCTCAGCCTCTATGTCACAGTACAGCAGTCAGTCAGTCACAAAGAGAGAGGTGTTTAACCTACCAACAGAGATTACTTCACACACCATGTTCTCGGAGCCCTTCGTGTCTGCAGGTACTAACACGCACTCAGGGCCTTTTCAAGCCATTTTGATGCCCTATGCGAAATCTCTATTGGCTCCCCCACTCCCAAACAAGATCATTTAAGATTACATAAAAAATAAATTAAAACTGGTTATTTAAACACTCACATTCATTAATTTCCGAATTACATTTGTATATATTTGTGAATTACGGATTAAAATTATTCTCCAACTTTCCAATTTTTTTCTGTTCAGACTGCAGTTTCTTGGCACATCCACATTGGTTGTCAAAGTTTTCAAATCTGATCGCATTAGTTGTAAATTGACTTAAGGTATAAATTATGCACCGTTTATCATCTGTAATACCATTGTGTAGCCACTAGATGCCCGTATGCACTATATAAAATATTTATAAAACGGTTAGTTCCTGTCCTTGATTCTGATTGGTCAATAGCTGTGTTTTATTCGCGATAAAACACGGCTATGACCGCTTCACCCAACCGTTCTGTGCATCACTACACAACACCCTTAACAACCACTCTTAGCAACGTAAACTGTTTGTTCTAAACTGATATTGTTCATTGAAGCTTACTGTATTATTTAAAGAGTATCGTGAGAAAGCCATTGAGTGAGCGAGTTTAATTTTTTGAGATATCAACCTCAAATTTGGAACACAACTTGTTTAGAATTTTTTCACGTGTTTTAGAGTAAAACCTGTTTTGGAAAATATATATTTCATATACAATTTTAAAATAGTATTTTCTTCCTTAAAAAAACTTCAACTCGAAGCATTCAAAATTTATGAGAGTTTATGTTGGAAATGTCACTTTCAGGTCTATGCTCAAAAAGTGAATAAATAGATTATAGTCCCTTTAAGACAAGTCATTTCACTTGAAACGCCTCTCGGGCATGCAAGTGCAGCTCCGATCCCTTTGAATGGGGAAACATCAAATTCTCCAAAGATGTTTGCCAAGCTTTCGATTAAATTTCATGTTTGAAATCACCAATGAAACCTGACAACTGTCTCATTGATTTTGTTTCTAAACACTCAAATCATGACAAAAAAAACAGTAGTTTTCTGGCTGGATCGAGCTAATGTGCACGCACAGTCCTAAGTGGGCGTCTCATTTGTGTTTGTTTCGGAGGCGCGCGTCTGTTTCTATTTACCAATGGGCGATTGCCTCTTATTTAGAATGTGGGACTTATTCTGCCATATTGCGCTTTGCACTTTCTCCCATTCAAAACAATACGAGTGACGCGCCTATAGTCTTTGTTATAACTACTGCATAAATATAATTTGGTACCATAAAATCCCCTAAAAATACAATATATTAAATGAAAAGCATTATCGAATACAATATAGTACATTCATTTAATTGAAATAATAAAACGAAAATCTGTCATTTTTGAGCACCACGTGAACAGCTCCAGAGAGTTACATTTTAGAACGTCTTTCCCTCATTCTATCCGTGTCTAATGTTTGTGTGTTTTTCTAGATGGTATGATGCTGATGTCAAGCAGGCAGATCACGGAGTCGGGTGGCTCAGTCACACGGCAGGTGGAGATGGTGCAGAGGGGAGTCATGTCCAGCAGCACCGTCACAAAGAAGCTGGAGAGGCAGTACTACGAGGCCTAATCGAACTTCCTTTTGCCTTCAGCAGAATGTATATATACGCTCAAGTGAGACTAAGTTAACAAGAGAAGTTCACCGACCATGTGGTTTTTATATGAGGAGGGGAACAGCTGAGCTCTTGGATTCCTTGGATTATTGCTCATAAAAACCAAAGTCTTCAAACCTTGATATTTTGTTGAATGTAAAGACTTAAAACCTTTTAGTGTTATCGCTTTCAAACAGGTATTTGGTCAAATATTTGGCATGAAACCATGTTTCCTAAAGTGTTTGTGAGAAATGTTTTTGACGATATGCCATGGGACACAGTTAAGAGATCTTCTGTTGCTTATATGAGCTTGATTGCGTTCATTTCGACAAGGTTTGAGTTTAGCAGATTTCATATGATGTTGCTTTCAAGTTTCAAGTTGGATCAAGTTTTTCTAGCATGGAGGTTTTCTAAATGTATTTTTCACATCAAATGTGCCATGTCTTTTGATTTAGAGTCAAAACTTTAACTCATTAGTATTTTTCTCTCTTAAATCAAATTGTTCTTGTTAAGAGTTGCATAAAATGTTGCAACACAAGCATATACATATGGACTCGATTCTTAGGATTGTAAATATGTTACTGAGGTTCGTTTTTTATTGCCTGGTTGCAAGATGTGCTGTTGCAACTTCAGGCCTGCGGCTGCATTTTAGATGACATATAATTTCTGCCAGGTTAGAACTGGCAATTTGGAAAAGATGACCAAACTCACACTTATGTACACTTACATTACATTTTTACTGCCGTTAATATTCTGTATGGTACTTTTGACTTGGGGGAAAAATATTCTTTAAGATTTTTATACTAAAACTGCATTTCACCATCATATTCAAGCCGTAGTAAGTAGTATGCAAAACTTCTCACTCCATATCAGTTCACCGCACTAAATGAAACAATAAATCATTCTACCACAGTCGACTCATTGTGTTAGTTTTGTTTATTAGAAACAGATTTGGGTGCAATCAAACGGTTTTAGCACACTGTGGACCTACTGAAATGCTTTGCGTTGATTAAAGGAGTATGTACTGACAGTGCCCTCTATATGCTTTCTTATGTTACTGAAAACATGTGGTTCCATCCAATACTTGTGCAGTGCATTTATGGAGCAAAAGAACAGTTAGGTTTTAGGCATTGGATTTGGCTAATTATAATAATTTCTGTTGGCTGAATACATAAACACAATGTAAATTTTAAATGGATGTATTATATGGGTAAACAGATGCAAAAAACAAATCACAATTCAGAATGCAAATAAATCATAATTCAATATTATTATATTACAATGCCATAATCGCTGTCGGTTACATTTTGAATGCTGAATATCACGTGAGTAGATCAGAACGCATTTTACAATATTGCATTACACCCTAAAAGTTTGTTACTTTTTATGGAAAATAATTTGTTACATTACATTTGTGTTACTTTTTCTCACCTGGGGTGGGCTTGCATGTTTATTTTTTAATAACAAAAAACAAAAGTTCCATTTTTGGCAAATGTAAAGGCCCTTTCACACCAAAAGAGAAATGAACCTGAAGGAAATGCAAATTCATGCCTGTACAGTAGAGGGTGCAAATGGAACAAACATTTCAGCTGTGCTGCCGTTCTAGATCACAGAAGAATCAAAAGTTAAACTCTTTCAGCAATAAATAAAATACATAATTGTGTGTTTATCTTGTAATTTTTTTTGCTTACTAGTATGGTTGAATTGGATTATCAAAAGGTCAGCAGCAAAGACATTGGTTAATAAATTAAGACTAAACACAAAGTATTTTTGTGTTATTTAACATTTAATTATTGCAGGTTTGCATAAAATTCTGAGTTTGCATTTCACTGTTTTTATTCATTTTGAGGAATACTAAATCTGTTTTTGTGCAAGTAAGATGAGTAAATGCATGCTCACATTTAGTCTACAATAAACATCATGTTTACACCTCTGCACCTCACTCCTGATTTCCTCAACATGGGTACAGGAGAGCTGTCAGTCAATAGTAATCTGATTAAACACTGGCTGCAAGAAGGTATTTTTGTAGGCCAAAACCCAGAGATGAGATAGCATTTTAGCACTTCTGGTTCTATCATCCTGAAATCAATTGATTTTTTTGAATGGGTTTTTGGTTAAATGCCTGAAATAATATCTGTGGTTAACACAAGCTCAAGATATTTTCACATTTTATTCTACAACATAAGTTACATCAGTAATATCTTGTGATTTTTTAAAAGGTTTTACTTGTCTTGAAAAAGGCAAACAAGTGGCTTAAAGTAACTAAAGAGGTTGTTGGGGATTAAACATAATTACATCGTCCAGGAAAACTCATCTACTCACTAGTCCGCTTTTACAAACTCGTTAATAATCGCGCTCTTGCAAACTATTCCAACTCAAACTTGCAGAGAATTTTTTTTTAATTAAAACTATAAGCATTTTCGGATGCTACATAGTGCTGACATTGAAGTCACGTGACCGTGGTGTACCTAGTTTTAGCTTTTGTATTTAGACTTCAAAATTCATAAAAGTTGTCTTCATTTGTGAAGATCATCATGATGAACAAAATGTGAAAGAAATTTATGTTGGTCACAGAGCTTATTTTCTACAATAATCCAAAAGCTTTGGGTAACGAACCCTTTTGCGATACAGTTCAGAGGAAAGCTATGATTCTCAGCAAAGCTTTGTTTAGCCCATTACTCTAAAAGCCGATGGAAAAATCCTACAGGGTTTTTGTCGAGGGAAGCAGGGTGATGCTAACTTCCAGATCGGCCTAAAAAATACATCATCAGTGCAGCACTGTAGACATGAGTTTTGGGCCGGACTATCTGTGTGTTCAGAAATTACAGCTTTAGCTACTCTAAAAAATGTAAAATACGCCCCTTCTATGCACCCTTCAAACTACTTGTTTTTTTTTGTAAGTATTCAATTCAATTACTGTATGAATGTTTTATGGTGTCTTATTTTTTTGTATCCATGTGCGTGAGAATTGTGCACTCCTTCTGTACATTAGAAGAACAGACACTGTCCCTTACAGAGACATCGCTCCCTCATATCCGCAGGCCTGATCACCATCTCACGCACCATCTCCACCGTCCCAAACACCGGGTAAAGCTTCTCTGTGAACCTCTCACTGTATGTGTAGATGTGTGCGCGCTTTTGGGTGTCATAGAAGGACAGCTGCCCCTCCTCATAGTCCAGGTAGACTCCCACCCTCCGTGGGATGAGCATTTGGGGCAAGAAGGTAGGCGGTGTGGTCAGGGCCTTGAGCTCGGACCCCCGCTCCAGCCTGAGGGTGAGGTATCCGCTCTGAGTGTTGAGCGGTCTGTAGCCTTTGCAGAGGGCTGATTCTTTGGCCACCCCAAGACGCCAATCACGGTCGCCCACTTCTACCTCCCAGTACCGGCGTCCTGACGAGAAGCCCTCCGAACCGAGACAGCACCACCAGCCGTCGAAGCGCCGCAGGCTGCAGGGGACCCCGCGCCGCTCCAGACCGCACTGCATGCGCTTGCAGTCCTCAGACAGAACAAGGGCAGGGTTGGCCGTCTCTGGGTCAAAAGTCACCTCCACTGTAAAATAAGGTCACACTACGGTTAGATTTATGTTTAGCTTGAAAGGTTTTCAAGAAAGCTACATATCTAAAAAAACAATTGCAAACTGATAATTAAAAAGGTTTGATGTTAGCATATTGCTAAAATTATGATGCAATACACATATAATCATAAAATATTACACACAATTAAAAATATGGGGAAAAATATGGGGCAGTCCCCGACTAAAGTGAGGCAAGTACCCTAAAAGCGGAGTTTCGGTTATTTTTTGTGACGCGCTCCAGTTCAGCGAGACCGAGACGGCAGAAAGTGCATCCTGTTTGTTTGTTTTTTTATGTTACAAAGCCACAAAGTTATATTGTGAATTCACACAAATAAAACTAGGCTCTTTACAGTTTCATTAACATTGATAAAATAAGAAATATTTCTTGAGCATCAAATCAGCATATCAGAATGATTTCTGAAGGATCATGTGACACTGAAGAATGAATGAATGAATGAATGAATAATATATTTTTTTTTTCTTTTTTTTTTTTTTTCAGAACATGATCATTAGTAACAAAAAAAATTTTTAAAAAAAAATAAAAAAAAAAAAAAAAGTCAAACAAAAAGAAAAGAAAAAAAAAAAAAAAAAAAAAAAAAGGAGAAGAAGAAACTAAAGCTATATTTCCCTTGCCCCCTGACTGGACGGAGTAGACTGGAGTAATGATGCTGAAAATTCATTTTGCATCACAGGTTCTGTGTAAGTGTATATAAGAGAGTTACGCTTTATACTGTAACAGAAGAAAAAATTGTGACATACCTGCAGCATCACATATCCAGTTCCACACTGAAACAATGAGCAACATTTCTGTGTTACTACATAAAATAATAGAAACGATTACACTGACGGCCTCAGTGACTAGAGTCACTGAATATCAGTGCATTTAAATAGTATTAAATTATTATTTGATTGCTGAACCTATTACTCTCTCACCGATGTGTGGAATGTAGCCAGTGCAATCTAAAAAAAGATCAGAGAAAGAGAGAGATTACCAGAAAGCCCATTCAAGACATGCCAATCGTCTTCTCGGTGTCCACAGAAATTTGATCTAATAAAACTGCTGTGTGTGATTTCATGGAATACTCTATGCCAGAAGACTGTTTTTGCAATTCCATTTGGTGCCACTAGTGGTGCAGAAATCACTTACAGCAGTTGTAGGTAAATATCCTTCGAAGGTAATTCTGGGATATTAATGTCATTGCTCACCAATCTTCTGTGTCTTTTGTTTTTGTACCAGCCAAAGTCTTGGAATGAGCTCCTACAATGTCAATAGTGTTTGATCAGTTAAAAATATAAATTGCAGATTTTGAATTGTATGCAAGTTTATGAATGTTGTATATGTTTCAAGAGGCATCCCACCTTGTCCAGGTGTTCTCCAAGAACCACCCCAATGAGCAGCTCCACAGCAGCCTGCAGGTGTGACAGGTGACCCCGCTTCCACTGCAGCTCCACGTCATCCAACATCATCAACACCGCCTCACCCGGCCAAATACCATGCTGGAGAGAGAGAGAGACTGATAAATGACTGATGCCAGAAGCAAAAGTAATAAAATCGTTCTTTTTATAACACACTTTAGAACATGTAAATGTTCAACGTTTTCAGAAAAGTTTGTTTGTGTGCATGTGTCACAGGTGGGTCAGTGGAGCTGTTTGTAATGAGAGAAAGAGAGATGATACTTCACTAACAGTATTTACTGATATTGAGTTACACACAATTTGTTCCTAGGAAAATAAAGAGCACTTGAAATTATTGAATTATTGATGAGGCATCAGAAAGGTGATGCTATATTGAACGGATAGACTTAAAGGTGTGTAATTTTATCGATGTTTAACCGTGTGACAACTATTAGTTAGCCATTTGAAGGTTGACTTCCTCGGAGAGTGTAAACACTGTGGCTGTGACTGAAACTATACCCTTATACCCCTAAATAGGGCACTTTTTAAGGGAACGTCCATTTGTAGTGGACGTTATCGAGTGCACTCATTCAATCCCACAATGCACCGCAATAATGAGTGTGCAACCGATGTTCACTCGACAGCTAGAGAATACCAGTAATGCACTGTGAGGGTTGTGAATTAATACCCACGTCTCGCCAGTAGATGGCGTACGCAGCTGAATCATCCATCCAATTTTCCAAACTGCTATAAATTCCTTTTAAATTGATTATTAAATGGTTTCATTAAGGTTTATACATAGTTTCCATGACAGAGTTCATGATCAGTCTTACTACTGGAGCTCCCAAGTTTCAAATGATTATTAAACCGCCAGCACAATCTATGCAAAATCAACAGCACTTCCGGCACTCTCAGTTTCGAATTCGTTCACTCGTTTTCATTCATTTCTCTCAAGTGAGCTACGCACATTAGTGGACCAATGTAGGGAATAGTGAATGAGGGTATAGGGGGCAATTTCGGACACAGCCTGTGGGCATTTCAAATCATTCTCCTCAACCAATGATGTAAGTTCTGGCAACGTTCTCTCAAAGTTGTGTACTAATGTTCTTCCAGTTATGTTAATAGAACATTCATTCTTATAACAAAGTTATCTGGTCTTTATTAACGTTATCAAACTTAAAAAACAAAAATGTTATTCATGGAATGTTGTTGGATGTTAGTCTAATATTTTTTAAATGTTACTACAGGTGGTTCAGAGAACATTCAAAATGTTCTGATAATACTTGCAAAATGATAAAATAGAGAAAACATTAAGAGCGTGTTCACATTTGTAGTTCGGTTCACTTGGTCCGGACCAAAAAAAATTAAAAAAAATGTAATCTTGGTCCACTTAGCATTCACGTTGGCATTTCTAACACTAAACCTAAAAATACCGAACCTAAAGGCATAAGGATGTGTTCACAATATGACTGGTTGGCTTTTATGATGCAGTAAGTGAAATAAAGTCTGTGGCAAAAAAAATAACTTGACGATACATTAATCTTGCTCTAAAAAAATTCAATTTCGATTAAAAAATTCATTTTCGATATGGGTGTGTAATTTAGTCTTCTGTGTTTTGACGTCACCCCTGCACCGCTATATTGGAATGTTAACAAAAAGTTCTTAAAAATGTTCTGTCTGAAAAATGAATTATTTCGGTATTGTTGCATAATGCATACTGTTTTACATACTATTAAAAATTGGAGGAAGTATAGAGTATACTCTAAGCTAGAAGTGTTTGGCAACCTGTCATTATTTTAATTGAAAAAACAGTAGAAGTCAATGGTAAGTTTCCATACATACAAGCTTAGCGGGTTGTGAGTGTCTATCTCGGGTCAGTCAGTGAGGTCGTTTGTAATCAACACAGTCGGACAAGAGGATCATAGCAAGGTTAATATCCTAATTCTTAATCAGAGAGCAACCCGAGACTAAGACCCAAAGACAGAGAGAGAGAGAATAAGACGCTTCACTTACAGCATGGATTGATATTAAAATTACACACTTACAAACAAATGACTCCTGACAACAAGAGAGAAGGTTGTATTTATTAATATATTCACTGATTTTAACTTATTTGTAATATAGAGGTCTACTAAACACTACCGGTTTGTACATGCTTGATTGAATGTATGTGTCTCAGGATCTAACAAACGTTTTGATTTTTAAATGAATGAAATTAGATTTGTAGACAAATATAACTCATGCCGGTTAATGAATTTCTTTCGCAAAATAAATAAAAACATGTTATTTGTCAAAATTGAGAAGTTGAGAAAATAAATAGCTGGTAGTGATTCTGATCCTCACCGGGTGTCTGTTGCGCTGTCCTCTGGTCCAGTCCATGATGATCCTTTTATATGTGCCCATGTCATGTTCTCCTCCCTGCTCAAGCATGCTCAGTAATTGACTCTTCCAGCCCCGCTTTTCTGGATGCAGATCGGCATAAACTTGCATGGGCTTCTCTGAATTTTCCTGCACAGCGGGTAAAAAAAACAAACAAGAATGATACTTTTATGGTGTATTTGAATATTGAATTCTACAGTCCCCATTCAATATAACTTCATTGAAAAAGTGAATAAAACATTATTTAAAATGTCAGTCAAATTTTTTGGTGGAACTATTCCATCAGCCCTGGGTTTCCCCAGTTGCTTTTTTATACCTACAAAAAATTTTGATTTTTAAAATGTAACCCATGTTCACTATAAAATATATATATGTGTGTGTGTGTGTGTGTGTGTGTAACTTATCATTATAACTTATTTCATATTATTATTAATTCAGATAACATCTGACCAATTACATTTCTGTATTAACAGCCCCATTTAGACATTCAGTTCCAAATCCGTCTCGATTCAAAACTTAACGCAATTAAAATTTTGCACCGTTATTTGATTCAGTATCAGTAATTCTGCAAATAATTGCCTCCGTAACCAGAGGCCTATTCAGCCCCTTGAGCTGACATTTATGACGCAGTAGCCTTTTTAATAAACAGCCCGTGTCTGACTCGAATCAATTACTTTGATTTCTCAGAAGAAATGTGCTGACTACAAGCTTTTTTAAAAGTACACTAAATCCACAAGACGGACGCCCTGGAGCGAACTACAGCGAACTCAACGCCTTTCTCAAGGACACAAAAGTACTACGGACTATACTATATCTTACAAACAAACCATGATTAGAGCTTGATCCTTTGAAAACTGACAGAATTTTAAACCCTTAAGCCACTGGACCTGTCAGTCAGCCTGATATAAACAGACTAGCTGGTTACTATGGGGACTGGTGGCACTTTGAGTCTAAAGCAGGATTTTATCTAAATATAACACACGGTTCTAACCAACCAACATCAGTAATTAAAGTCATGCAGATCCTGAGGAAAAACAGCTGTCTGAAAAACAGTGTGTATCTGGCTAAATGAATACAGGAAGGTGAGATTATTTGCTGTGGAACAGGGTTGCGTACCATTCAAAAAATAAACTGAGAATGTTTCATACAATTCGAACTATATCCTGAACTTAAATTGAGGTAGAAAATCAGATGAAAAATTATCATTTGCATTTGAGGAAGTAGAATTAAAATAACTGCTTTGTTTTTATACACAAAAACATTATAATAAAAATATGTATAATATATTTATTCATAAATATAATATAATATAATATAATAATATTGTACATATGAATAAATGTAATAAATTGTTTTCATTTTATGGACCATGACAGAATAGCACTTCATTACCCAAGGTAATATTTTTTAGTCTTAATGAAGCTTAAAACATAGAAACCTTAAACAAGACAAATTGGAAATGATCCATTCTTGGGTTTAATGAAATTCCTGTTGTGTGTTGAATTTCATTAAAGTGCAATTCGGTAAAATCCTCAGTCTGTATTTCAGTTCATGCTCTAACCTGCATCTCCAGAATGTTGGCAGTCTCCATAATGAACTCTCGACAGGCGTGCGGAGGCCATACGTCCTGTCCGGTCCAGATGTGAGCCAGAATATCTGACCTCTGAAAGACATCAGCATAAAACGTTAGAGAGTTTGAAAATGTGTGCGGGAATCAGAGCTGATGGCAGTGCGTGTATTCTTACCTGACAGATCCTGTTGAGCTCTCGCGCGAGCTCCATTATAAACAGCTGACTCTCTGTCAACGGCTCCTTCTTTATGTGCTTCACTCTTTTCCGCGTCTCCTGTACAGAGATTTGGAGTAACTAAAGCTCCACCAGGGAATAATAATAGCTAAACTTATACATTTTATATTCATTTTTTCTGAAAGTCATGAACATTTCCACCACATCTCAAACAATGCATTGTTTCTGTGAACATGAAATGACAGTTAAGAATTTTTGGATTATAACGGCTGTCTCCTTTGTGTAGCTAATTTTATGTATCCTACATACACACAATTAAATAATATTTCCATAGTAAATAAATAATCACAGATTATTGTTTTCTGACTTTCTGTAAAATTACAGCTTGATGGGAAATGACTATTCAGTATTAAAAATAAAAAAAGAATAAAAATATTCTGCTCTCAAGTGTAATTTTATCTTTATTTTCCACGTCTCGTTGACAACTATGCAACTGTATTAGCAGGCAGAATTTTTGGTCGAGGTGGAAATTATGGCATAAATAAGATCATCTGACATACAGTGTCACGCAAGTGATGTCCGGCCTATGGAAAAAGTAACATATTCACCCTTTATTTAAATATTATTAAAAATATGTCAATGATTTTGTAAGCATATATCATTTTTAAATGCAAAAATAAGAGAGAACCAATGAAATATTAATAACTGATCGTGTTGTAGTCAATGCATGCTTTTCCCTGTGAGCTTTTTGTTTTTCTCTGCATTTTTTTGCACAGCATAATAAAACCTGTAACTGCCTTTTTGTTGCCAAATAGTTTTGTCAGAAAAATACCATTAGTGTTTTGTTCCTCATATCCTCATATTTTGATGATACGAGAACTTGTAGAGTCACTGAAAACAATGGCATCACTTTTGGCCTGTCATGGACAAAAATGCCCTGATATTTATGAATTTCACTGAATTCCTGATAAACCCTTTGATGCAGTGAATGAGCGAATGACACACTGTACCTTGAGACGAAACTTGAGCTTCTTGGCTGGCTCAATGAGGAACTGAAGGCAGTCTTTCATCATATTGGCAGGCTGACGTGACGCTATTCAAAATCTGAAAGAGACGGAGCGTAGAATACAGCAAGAGAGGAAGAGAGAGAGAGATTTGAGATGTTTAAGATCTGATGACGTAAATGAAGGAGTGTAACAGCTGAGACAGATGGGAGGGGTTTGTAAAAAGCCTTATTCTCAAAACTCAGCAAAGTCAACGCAGACTCAACCTGCAACAACGCAATATTTTTTGATCACTCTGCGGCTCTGCTCCGTTCAGCTCGTTACGACACTGAGTCCTGCAGGTCCAGAGAGACCCGGGGAAGCAGCGAGAGCACTTTTAATGGAAGCTCGGGGACAGAGTGGGATGCGGTTGTGTCGAATCAGCACGTCTTCTCGGCGTTTCTCCAGCACACCCACACAGAGCACCTCAACTGTCAGTCGATTCCCAAATCTCCAGAAACCAACGGCAAAATGTTAAGAAGCAGCATACAACATAGCCTAAATATCTGAGACGAGTGAAAACGTTCGCATTTTTCTAATTTAAGACAACATTTCTTATTACAAATGATATAAACAGCATGCCAATTTGAGTGCATCATTTCGTGATGTCTTAGCAATCTGTACATTTGTTTCAAAACTAAATGATCATGTTATTCAGCATGATTTGAGAATGGGACCTAGAAATAGTGCAGTATGATAAATATTAATTCTTCATTTTATGTCATAATATTTCTTTGTTTTAAAGACAACATGAAACTGAATTTGTGAAAGTCTTTTCTTCCCTACTGTGTTCCCTACTTCCCTACGTTTATCCGAGTGAAACGCTTCTCGAACGATTGATTGGACGGTTGCGGTTTCCTATCGGTCACTCTCATGTGACCAATAGCATTTGTTTTCTTTAATTATGATGTGCACAGATAAATCGTTTCAAGTAAATTATGGAAGCTGGTTTCCACCACTGAATAAAAAAAAAAAAATTTGAAAAAAAAGAAGTAATTCTGAATTTTTTTTCTTAGAATTGTGTGATATAAAATCGCAATTGTAGGAAAAGTTCAGCATTGTGAGCTCAGAATTGTACTTTTTTGTGTTTATTTCTCACAGAAAAGAAGTCAGAATTACGAGATAAAAAGTTGCAATTATCTTTTACTTTGTTTTATTCCAAAGCGGAAACAAGCTTTCATAAATGTAAAATAAAAAAATTGGTTTATTGTGATTTCATGGTGACTTGAAAATGTTGAAAGTTCTAACTTCTATTTTTATCACAGATTTTCAATGCTGTAACATGCATTTTTCAGATTTACTGTAGTTTTTCATTTTTAGACGATAAGAATGAAGGAAAAATGAAAGAGTATAAAGAAGTTTGTACATTTACAGAATACTTTGGCCCTGTATATGTCACAAATACATATTATAATTCTCACTAGTTTTGGCACAGTAGTCCAATGTCACACCAGAGAAACCACTTCAGCATACTCAGTTATTTATGATTAACTATACCCGCTGTGATAAATGGTTTCAAACTCTGTATATTTACATGGAGCATGGAGAATAAAATGCACTGGCACCACTTGCATCCTTAGGGAGCAAATAACACATCCCTGATAAGACTTTATTAATGATCAGCTATATTCTGAACTAAATGAAACGCAATCTTGTTCCTCTGGTGTGCAATATGGACATGTTTTATTTAGGCTCTAATTAACTTGCTTTCATTTATTTATGATCAAATAAAACTGCTGACTTTGAAGAATGGACATGATTAATAAAGGAAAGGAAAAATGCACGGCATGGACCATCCCTCTCCATCTCTCAAAGTTATGAACATTCTTCCAGTAACATTAATATTTGCTGTAACTAGGCTTTTATAAAGTTCTCAAAACTTTAGCACAAAAACATTATTTCATGCAAGGCGTCAAGTTTCTGTTTTAGCTTGATGATAAAGAATATTCATATATATATCATAATGTTTGCAAAATGATATACTGGAATGTTTCCAAATATTTTAATAAATTTAAATGCATTGTTTTTTTGTAAACTAAAAGACATCAGCAACTACCTAGCAACACCCTAGTAACCACCTATAACACTCAAACCCTTGTAACTGCCTATATTACTCAAGAAACTACCTAGCAACCGCTCAGGCACATAAGCAGCCACTCCATCTATCTGTATAACTACTTATCAAGGCATTGCCATGCAGGGATCGAAGTTTGGACCTGGTTGGTTCTTCTGGTGTGCACTGCGGTATTCACTTGTTTTCAGCCTGGCAAAGTGTTGGCAGTGTCACACCACGTGTCAGGTCGGGAATAGAGACAGATTAAAGAGGTCTTGACAGATTCAGACACACAAACCACGTGAACGAACACAAGGAGCAGCTCTGAACCACACCACTGATCCTTTAAGCGAATTAAACCAGCAACCCTGCGTGTACTTTTGAGCATGTGTGAGTATGTGGTGTTGGATGAAGTTTTTTTTTTTTTTTTTTTTAATTATTATTATTATTTATTTATTTTAAAAACAGCTGCTGAAGAGGCAAAAAAGGCAAATATCATTGATTAATACAAATATGATCATTTATAATAATAATAATAATAATTATAAGTATTTTGGCATCTAATTTATCAATACGACCATATATGTTTTTTTCTTATCAGAGCATTAAGAAAAACTAAATAATATAAATGTATATAATCTTTTCGTATGTTCACGCAGAATGTAGGTTATCCCACATCAGGGAAAAATAAAAGAAGCAGAAAACACAGAAAATAAATGAAGACGTCATTATACTCTTCAAACGCATTGCAGTCATAATATTACGCAGGCTCGCGCATATAAAAGGCTTTAAACAGAAGCACCGCTGCAAATGACAGAACTTTACTAAGATGAAAGTCACATACCTTTCTGTTTTAACCTTTCGAAATATCCTCAGAAAGTTTTTCTGCATCAGCGCCTCACTGAATGTTTGTGCATCTCGTCGCTCATTCATTGAATGGACTCGCCTCGGTAGTGTTGGGTGTATCTCGTGTGACCAATGGGCGTCTTTTTGGTACTTTAGCTGTAAGCCTTTGTCGCGGAGTGTTTAACGATCGTGTATTTCCGTAACGTTCCCGAAGGACTCTTCGTATATTTTCGTAACATTACCGAACCAGGGCGAGCGCCTCATGGAGTGACTTCTCTTGCCTTTTTATTTAAAAGACATCCAGCAGAGTGCGCTGTTGTCGAGCATTTATTTGACGTAGTTCGAAAAGTTTACTTATATGTGACCTCGATATTGCACTTTTTAAATAACGTTAATATTTATGATATATTATATTACTTCAGTACCTTAAATTGTAACCTTCACATTTCTGCTTTGCTATTTATTGCATATTTTTGATATTGTTCTGGATTAATAAATGAAAACTTTACACTGTTTAAATAACCTGACTTTAGTTATACTTTCCAAAACAGATAAAACTTCAAATACAAAACTTTATTGAAAATAGAAAGGACAACAAATATATAGAATAGCATGAATGCTGTTATGCACATGAGAAAAAAGAAAAAAAAAAACATAATCTCATTAACAGTTTTCGTACAAAAGGGTAAAACTTATTTGATGTCCATACCAACATAACAAAACAAATGGAATTTGAATATTTAATCTTGCATAGATAGTTGATTAGTAAGAAATAAGCAGCCTATTATTGTTTCAAATAGTGTGAAGATCACAATATTCCCAAGTAAATCAAATGCAACATAAACATCTAGAACTACATGAACAGAATTCTTGCATAAATTTGCATGGTGCACCACTGGCACGGTTTGTTTTTTAAATCAATTTTAAAATCACTACTGAATTTAAAATTCCACTTTCTCTTTGTGATTTAAAATGTCAAATATTTCCTTCTTTCACTGAGGCAGTACGTTGCTTAAAAAAAAAAAATGAAAAGAGAATATCCGTACAAATCTCTTTTGTTATTGGGAACTGTTCTGACACCTCGGAAATGAGGACTCTTACGGTTTCTGTCATGAAAACAATCAGTGACCCACAGTTACACCTTACTGACACAATCAAGCACACAACCCCCACAAGGAAACTGACCGCATAGATGTCAATGCAGCTGTAAATTACTCATTCGGAGAGGATTGTCCAAAGTACATTTTCTCCAACAACACTGCAATCAGCTGACCTTGAGGTTAGAACTCACAACCACACCCAAATCACAGAAAAACAATATAATGACAATATTTTAATGCTTTATGGCATTTTACAGGCTACGTGAAGTCACTAACTTTGAGTAAAGCAGACGTTTCCAGTGAAAGAACATGTTCCAGGTAATGGAAATACTTTGAAAGGACCGGTTTTGTAATCCATGGTCCACGTTTCCAAGGCAACCATCTTTAGGGCTCAGGTTAATCATAAGCACCGGGTGAAGCCAGTGTTACAGCAGTTTAGGATTCGGGCAACTTTGGTCACTCAGTCATTTGAAGGCTTCGTCATGGCTGCCCATGATTAGTTAAATGCAAAACTGTTGAACAAGGAGAGCAGGTGTGGTGGTTTAACAGAGCTCATTACTGACCGCGGTCGTAGACCTTAACCATTCGTTTAATATGGAAAAGCTTGTGGCGCAGCTTGCGACATTGGTGCTTCTTGTTTTGATAATCTGGCATCTAAGCAGAGAGAATAAGAGAAAGAAAGCCTCGTGTTAGCATCAAAAAGCACAGCATCTATTACTATGAACGCGAGTCTGTGATTCTTTCGTTTTATAATCCCGACTCACCCGTTTTAGATCTTTCAGACGATTATATTCCTCTGCTACAGCCTATAATGTGTGATAAAAAAAGAAAGTCATGTGTTTGAACAACAGGAAGGTGAACTTTTAATCTAAAATGTTTCCGTCACTCGCCTGGTACTTGGACGTTCCCTCATCGAGGGTATCCAGCTCTCTGCTGAGCTTGTTTATCTGATCGTTGATGTCATCCATTTCGGCACACAGTTCTTTATAGAACCTGAGGTCCGAGTCGAACTCTTTCTTATACTCGTGTCGCTGGGAATCAGACGTGATCTCTGGATACAGGCTGATTGGGAATGAAACAAAGGCAGTTAGCAATAGCATGGAAGTACGTATGGAGCGTGTATATTCAGCTTTAATGCAGAAAAGATAAAGGGATTAATAGTCATTTGCTAGGTATTTAATACATATGTATCTAAATAAATGGATAAAGACACACTTTTTTTTTTAGCAACAATCCCTTTGGAGTGACCAAGAGTGGAGTATTTTGATCAAAGATCAGATTAACTGCTGTGGAGTTTGAACTGACAGCTTTTTATTTGCCACACTGCAGGAAAACACCCACCATTAACTGAGAAATGATACACACAATTAGCATTGCTCAGCTTCAAATTCAGAATTTTGCCAATGTAAAATATCACCATTCGCTGAAATTTTGCTAAAGTGAAATTCCAACAGTCAAAGAAATTTTGCTAATATGAAATACTACCATTCGCTGAAATTTCACTAATTCACCCAAATTTCAATTTTTTTGCTAAAAATGTCAACATTCAGAGAAATTTCACTTTTGTTAAATTCCATCATTCACAAAATTGGGCTTTCGTAAAATATCACTATTTGCCAAAATTTTGCTAATTGTGGCGTATATCCATTCACTAAAACTTTGCTAAGGTGAAATACCACCCTTGGCAGAAATGTTGCTAATATGAAATATCACCATTTTGCTGAAAAACTACTAATGTACTCTGAGTAATTTGGCCACCCAAACTTCCAACCCTATATTCTTCATTTGTGTAAAAAAAAATGATAATAACTGAAAATATGGCTAGAATTATCTATAATACAGAGTTAGTGTATTTATAAGTAAGTATAATATTTAGTAGTGTAATTATAGTGTATTATGTTAGCATGTGTGCAAGAGATGATTCTCTCCTAAAAACTTCCCTGGGGTGTCCAAGGGAATGCATTACTAACACTGAGCCTACAATGAATCCTCACCGTGTCCATAGATCCTCGTCAAAATCGTTAGCGGTCTCTCCTCCCGTCGTGTACTCAGTTTCGTACTGGGACTCATCCAGTTCAGGGTTCCTCCTGCGTTTCTTGCCCCTGGAGGCGGACGGTTTGCGGATGGTGTCCGTCTGGTCGGAGGGGCTGGAGCTCACTTCTCCGGACGGGGATGTAGAGTGAGATGGGCGGCTGAAAGAGCGCTCCGGGTAAGAGCTACTACTGTATTCAAACACAGAAATGAGAAAAGAATCAAAATATTCTTCAGAATACTGTATGACAATTTGAGCGGGGAAAAAACCATGAGGAAATGCATATCACACCCAATATTAATAAGAACATTTCATAAACACAATGCATTTTTTTTTCTTGAGATAATCATATTTAGGCTTTTATACCCCGGTTTTAAATACAGCATTAACAGAAACCTGTTGGCAATATTGTAACAAAATATTATTGCTCAATTTATAAGCATATCAAATGAGAAATACTTCAAATGACTTGATAAATTGGTGTTTCTAAGTACATTTTTGAAAATTTGGTCCCCACAAGTATAGCCAAATCAGTAGGCTACTTAGCAAAATAGCTTTTTTTACTGTGTGTGTTTTTTTTTAATAAATGTGCAGACTATTAAAAGTAATGAAATGAAGAGACATTGCCTGTTTGTTTACTCTTAACAGAGACTTTGCCAACTCTTATATATAAAAAAATGACATGAATCCATTCATTTATATTGACATCAAAGCTCGTAGAGCCACACAGAGAAAGACAGAGGCAGACATGGAGGGAGAAACTTAATTTAAAAACAAATTATAATGAAAGAACATCTGATTAAAAAATGCAGCTAGTTTGATCTCAGGCCAAGACACGTCATATCTGGTGTAATCTAACCCGACTTCATAAAACTAATGGCCCAGACCATTAGTCAGACTAATGGCCCAGATAACTAATGAAAGCACAATAGCACTGCTGACCTAACTTCATCTAGCAAAGGTCACAAAAATAGTCTAAAAAATGCCACAGAATAGTTTGAATCAGGAGTAACTGTTCACTATCGTTCCAAAGTTTGGGGTCTTTAAGATTTTTTAAGAAATCAATGCTTTTATTCAGCAAGGAAGGATACATTAAATTGATGACAGTAAAGAAACGTACATTGTTCAAAAATACTGAAAATATGTATCACAGTTCCCACAAAAACTATTAAGCAGCTGTTTACAACATTGCTAATTTCTGAAGAAAGAAGAAATTTCTGAGGGATCATAAGACACTGAAGACTGGAGTAATGATGCTGAAAAATTAGCTTTGTCATCACAGGAATAAATTACATTAATACAATAATAGTAATATTTTTTTTTTTTTTACTGTATTTCTTATCTAATACAGTAAATCAAGCCTTGGTCACCAAGAGACTTCTTTCAAAAACATATTTTCAAAACCTTCCAGAGACCAAGCATTTCATCAGTAGTGTATGGAAAGCTGGAATGCAATTTCAAATGACTTTAAGCAATAAAGTAAGCTCCAATGTTTCCTTAGCATGGACATGCAATATTGCCTGTTTACATGGAACTCAGCATTAAAGTCTCCAGCTAGGCCAAGGCAGGATCACTCACTCACTCACCTGACAATATTGTGAGTCTCAGAGCTAAAGACACTGCCAATTTTTGGAGGGATGGAGCCGACACTGGGGGCAGAAGCCAGAACAGGAGTCATCTTCTCTGAAAACACCATGGACGCCTCCTGCACGCTCTGTCCATCCTGTACATGATTGACCTGAAAAAGAAACAAACTTCCTGTTTAGTACAAAGGCTGCCAACTTCGATTCATATCTGAACAGAGGCTGACGTGCGTGAAATCAGGAAGCAACATTTTTCAGATAATGACAGACAAAAGGTCTCAGTGTTTTTCAACATTAAGATTATATATTATATTTAAGATTAACCAAAATATTTCTACACACATGGTACTTTAACCGTGTACGCAATTACGCAGGCTAGAAATATGTAATCTTATAAGCCTACACATGCTTTGTCACTCAACAGTCTGTGGCTCTTTCTGAGTTATATAAATATCCACTACTATTTAAAAGTTCAATTTTGAGAGAAGTCTTATGCGCACCAGTAAAAACTGTGAAATATTTTTACAATTTAAAATATCTGTTTTGTATTTTAATATATTTTAAAATGTCATTTATTTTTTTGAAGGCAAAGCTGAATTTTGAGCATCATTACTCCAGTGTTCAGTGTCAAATAATCCTCCAGAAATCATTCTAATATGCTGATTTGCTGCTCAAGAAACATTTCGTATTATTATCAATGTTGAAAACAGTTGTGCTGCTTAATATTTTTGAGGAAACCTTGATGCATTTTTTAGGATTCTTTGATGAATAGGAGAAATTTTTTGTAACATTATACGTCTTTACGTTCAATCTTGATCAATTTAATGCATTTTATCTGAATAAAAGTATCAATTTCTTTAAAAAGAAATTGTACTAACCCCAAACCTAAGAACACTATTGTAAATATGCCAAATAAAATGTTCTGAAACTTAAAAGTCTGTTTGGAAAAGTTTCTTAAAATAAATAAAGATCAGTTTTATTTGTAAAAGCTTATGCCAGTCTATAAGGGTGTTATGTGTATTGCTATAATGTAAGAAAAAACTAAATTACTCAAATTTACATCAAAAATCTCTCTTGAATGCAAACTTCAACTTGAACTTTTAAAACTGCATTCTGTGCAGACATTATACAAACACAGAAACCATTTTGGATCCATTGTTTAGACTTTATTTTCCTTCTGCTAGTGTACAGGAAAGCCCATAAGGAATAAGAAGCAAAAATGCTCCGGCACTTCCTGTTGACGTTTGATTTCAGAGGATGTTCCCGGCATGTAAGTTTTGTGACAAACACACAATGCCAATAATTAAACTTAAACTTCCGAATTATAATATCTTTTCTAAAGCACCAAGGTGAAATAGGATTGGCTGTGGATATAAGGAAAAACTATTCCAAGCAATACACTGCGAAAACAATGAAAGCAGGTGTGTGTGTGTTCGGAGGGATTGTTTATTTTTTTCTGGAGACTGAAGGGTTGTGTGTGAAGTTATGAGTGTGTGTTCGGAGGGAGGACGCAGCAGGAAAGAGGGTGGAGGAGCGTTTCCCTGCAGCTGGGGAGAAAGGGAAAAGCCACTGTGTAGAAGAGCCCAAGTCATCCAGGAATTCCAACAATGCTTTCCCTGCGTGAGCCACTGCCGGCACTGATCCGTGATCACGCTACATAAGCAGGGAAAGAATGCTTGAGAACACAGAAACGAGGGTCGTTTCATGCTCGTGACCTCCTTTCGCACCAGAAAAAACTGAAGGAGAGATAGAAAGGCACGGAGAGAAAGGTATTCAAAGGGAGTGTGTGGAACGCTGTCAGAGCTCATTGATTTACTGAAAGCACCGGGGCAGAGAGAGACAGAGCAGTCTTATGATGGTAGTAATTATGTTTCCAATGGACTTAATCCAAAATCAAACCGCACCCCACGGAGCCTCTACTACCAGGTACAGGTTCAGAAACAACCTGCAGACGAGAGATTAATTGCTTTGAAGTTGCTCATTTATAGTTTAGGATTTTCAGTTATAGCGTAGCAAGTTTGTCTCAGACATTTCTAAGTAAAAATAGAAACAAATGAGGTGATTTTAACATGCATTAAGAATATAGAGCAGAGGTCTCCAAACTCGATCCTGGAGGGTTGCTGTCCTGCAATATTTAGCTCCAACCCCAAATGACCCTTCGCTGGTCGTATGATTGACAGGCGATCTAACCAATCATACAGTGAATCCGCCACTGTGTCCGACAAAGCAGTCAGGGGAGTTAGTAGATTAACGTTGGTGGACTTGAACTTGAAAAATTGTGTGTACTCACATCTTTCAGCACTTGAAACTACAATGTTCATTCATGTTTATTTGATGCTATAAATGAACTAGTATGAAGAGATGTTGGTTCACGAGCCGCTTGAAGGACCTACAGCGATCTGTTACGACACATTAAAGAGACACTATACAATATTTATCGTTTAAACTTCTTTAAAAAATGTCAATATTTTAAATATGAAACTGTTTCATATCAACAGAACCTGCTCTGTCTTGTCCGTCGATGCGTTATCAGTGTCCTCTTTGTTCCGCGATGTATTTTTCACTGTGTGAGAACATGATGTGTGGCGTGAGAGCGCATGGCTTGTCGGACATAGCAACAGTAACTAAAGGGGGCGGGTCTTTGAGAAGGGTCAATTAAACACACCTGAACCAGCTAATCAACGTGTGTTAGAGCTAAACTCTGCAGGACAGTGGCTCTCCAGGACCGAGTTTGGAGACCCATGGTAGAGAGTTTTAGAATTATGGATGGTTCTGGAAAAATGTGATGAGAAATGTTTGAGTTCATACTGAGATCTCTGACTTTTTATTGTAGACTTTGGTATCTTGGTAAATCTGAGCAGTGAGCACAGTATGATCTCTGAAATGCTAAAGGAGACACATTTTTCTAGGGTCAGGAGACAATCTGAGGAGACATTTGCTCTCCAATTAATCGGTCTAGGAGAAACAATTAAAAAGGTAACAATATGCCCTTTCACAAAGTCTTGATTTTGTTTTTGGGCTCTACTAGAATAGATTTTCATGCTTGAATGTTATATTTTACATTGTTCCTGCACCTCCCTTCCCAGTCTGTCTGTAATCTGCATTGTGAGCTAAGCCGATAGTACAGACCATTGGTGGCAATGGTCTATTTAGGCTCACAATGCTTTTAGTAAATGCAGTCCTGTTTAATTCCTGTCCCATGTACATTCGCAGATGAACAATGAAGACTACAATCAAGGCATTTCAGGGAGTTCAGAAACAGTGTTTACTGATATAAAGAATAACTCCCTTTTGGAGTGACTTTGTAACTTTTCAGGCATTTTTCAAGCTCAAACAGCAACATTACACACTAAAGAAAGATAAAAAAAAGTAAAAAGCATAATAGGTCAAAAGTTCTCCTCTGAGGTCTCATAAAGAGATCTCATCCTCTTTATTTGATGACAATTAAGTGAAAGTTTAAAAAACTGCTTGAACTGCCTATATTTTTCAAGAATCACAATGAGTAATGAATGTTAATGTGTGACATGCACACACACACACACACACACACACACAAACACACACAGGTTTGTTTCGCTATCTTAGTGAGGACATTCCATAGGCGTAATGGTTTTTTACTGTACAAACAGTACATTCTATCTCCCTACACTACCCCTACTCCTAAACCTACCCATCAGAAAACATATTTACATATGTTAAAAGCATTTTTACATTTTTAATAAAACTTTGTTTTGTATGTTTATGACTCATGAAATGTCCTCATAAAACATGTTTACGTCATAATACTAGTGTAATACCCATGTCATTATACAAATGTGTCTTATAAATCATGAAAACAAGCACACACACATCATGACTCATGTTCTCTTACACAGCACAAATGTACTGTATCACTGAAACACATCGTTCTGTAACAAATAAAACCATAGATGATTTGGCTATTTTTAAAATGATCAGCATTGGATTGATAACAATCCTCGCATAGCTGATGAACAGTTTAGTCAGTTAAATAATTTACTGACAACTATTCTTAGTACATACTATGTACACAAGCATTTATCTAATTTCAGAAATCCATGGCAAAAAAATATGCCACACTCTTTAAATATCTCCATCAGTAACGGCCATTAAAAATACTTCTAAAGAATATGTGTAAACTTCAACATTACATTTATTAAATGAACTGAAAATAAATACTAATTCAAGTATGCTAACCCTCTAGGTATTACAAAAGTTTAACAGTTCACCGTCCCAAGCAGTTAAAAGCCACTCGACTTTTCAGTTTGCTTAATGATTAATCACAGCGAAACTAGGCTGGCCGTTAACAAACAGACCGTATCAGCAATTCATTCAACCTTGTGACTGAATTATCACTTGTGTTGCACAGGCCATTGAAACTATTAAAGGCTTCAAAACACCTTCAAACCACTCCCAGTCTACCGAAACAAAAGGTCTTGATTGACTATCACAAACAATTTAGCAGAATTAAGCAGCTTGTCCTATGTCACAGGGATGCTGGAGACCATATATCTATAACTTGTGCACTGAAATTATATGGGTATTTGGATGCTGTTTGCTTTAGAGACTAGCAATAAGCCTGACGCTGGCCTTTCATTTTCATCAGCTTAGGCAAGACACTTCATGCCACTTTGATCCGGGTGTGCCATTTAATTAGTGTTTTACCACATGTTTCTTCTTTCATACAGCACGTCTCGGCCTAGACCAGTGGTTCTCAACCTGCGGCCAGTCATGAATGCAAATGCGGCCCACGATACACCGACCACTTCCAGCTTTACAATTTATTTTTGTTTTTAAATTAAATTGAAATTGATTAAATGAATATGAACTATAATGTTTTTTGTCATATAAAATCATTTTGGTGGTCATATATTATTTTCAGACATGCACATACCAACTGTATATTGAGCAGCCCACTCAGTTAACGAACACTTACAAGTGCGCGCTCTTGGCAGAATTCCAATAGTAGTCGTTATTATTGTAAATTTAGGGATCAAAATGGACAAATTTGTTATTAGAGGAAAAAAACGAAATAAGTGACATACCAATAAAGGAATACATTGCCAACACTGGCGGATGCTGTGCGAGGGATTGCGATGTGACAGAATGCTTGATATTGTCAGATGCGCTCAATGTTGTGTAACGTGATTTTATTGAACAGGAGAGGTTCACTTTGATATGAAGAAGTCACAATGTCAGTCATTTCAACATACTGTGAAACGAAAAAGAATTTCTTATAGTATTTGTTGATTTTGCGGTGTGACAGGAATAAAATACCGTACGTGCCACCAGAAAACACCGCCTCTTCTGTGTGTGCAACATCTAGGTATAATAATGATATTATCTGCTAATACCATAACATTAAATCTGATTTGTTTTCATTGGTGACGTCATATGTAAATGATACGCAGCCCGTGAGACTTGCATTTGGACCATAGTGCGGCCCACTGGGAAAAAAGGCCTAGACAAATAAGTGGTAATAAAGAATCTCACCCAATCCTCCACATCTCTGCCCTCAGTTCCTCCCATCAGTGGTTGATCCCAGTAGATGTTTGGCTTCCCGAAGCGCCAGATTTTACTTCTGGTCCTATAGGAGAAGAAGGCTGCCACAGCCAGTGCAACCACAACCATGAACCCACAAACCATTGCAATAGCCTGGGGAAAAAGAAAAGAAAAAGTATTGTTAAGTTCAATGCATAGAGAAATTATTTATCATGCTAAACTAAAATAATTAAGAATATTACAATTATTATCTCAATAATCATCTCCCTCTTATAATTGAAATATTAAAATGAAAGTTCTGGGTTATTAATAATTATTTTGAATTATTTTGTTTCTTAGCTCGTAAAAAATAACAGAAAATGTGTTTACAGTACTGCACTCAAGATGGAAGCCTAATTCAGTTTTTTTTAAAAAAGCATTTAGATAAATATGTCCATTAAAATGTACATTTTATTTATTTGAGGTGTAACTGTTCTCAAACAAATTTGAGGAAAGACTACTTTAAATATACATACACTGAAAAAAATTACCTGCACCGACAACTAGATACATTTTTTTAATAAAGAAGTCTATTTATTTGATTAATTCTATATATTCTATTTTGTATCATTAAAGGATTTTTCACACAAAAATAAAAAAAAGTTCTCATATCAATTACTGACCATAATGTCATTTCAAACACATTATACTTTCATTGTACAATCAAACAAGCATGTTTAAGTTTCCGTTTACCATATTTGATGTGCTCTATGTATCTGCGTTGATCAATGTTTATATGTGAATAAAAGCCTAAATAACCGTTCATCATATAAAGTGATCGTGTCTCTTCAGAAGACTTGGATTAAACTCGATTCATATGGATATCTTTTACAATGTCTTTATAAACCTTTTTGAGTCATCATTGTTTTGTTTACATTCACTTTCACTTAAAATTTTTCTTTAAAAATATCTTCTTATGTGTTTTGAAGATGAACGAAAGTCTTATGTGTTTGGAACGACGTGAGGGTGAGTACGTGATGCCAGAATTTTTGGGAGAAACCCTATTTAACATCACTAAATACAACCTAAAAAAATGTAGAAGCAATTTTCCCAAATTGCAAGTAAATATCATGATTAATTGCAAAGGATCTGCAAGTAACATTGAATTAACTGTGACATTTAAGTAGAAAGACTAAAACTTTGAAAAAACATTTTTTACTGTGTACTGTTAGATCCGGCTTCAATTGTAGGTGTAAATGTACTTCCTGTTGGATTTTACACACTAAGGGACAAGTTATTATAAATTATGGTCTGTTGTAATCCTTTGATTGTAGACTATAAAGAAAACACAAATTAAATAAAGACATTTCCAAACATCCTGTAACTTTAAATGGTACCTCCTGAGGGTCCACGTAGCAGTAGTGGTACAAGTACTGGTTATAGACAGGAAAGCCGGCCCCCATTCCTGTCACGCTGCTGCCGTAGAGGTTCTGACACATCATAAGCATGGGGTTGTAGTATGAGCTGCTGGAGCTTTGAGCCATAGGGTTCACTCCTACAATGTACACAATGTTTATAATGCCCTGAATCACTGCCATTATGGCACTGACAACAAGCACCGCCAGGTAGAACTTCCTGCTGCGGAACGTGTTTGTTTTGGAGAAGCTGGCTGCAAAGAATCCCAAAGCGATGATGAAGTTTATGGCAGCGACGGCGATCATGCTGGTCTTTGCCGAGTAAGGGGTCGGGTAAGAATTGTAGTATCCTCCGTAACCATATCCACCTCCGTATCCGTAGCTTCCGTATCCATACCCGCTGCCGCCTCCGTACCCACCTCCATATCCAGGATAGCTTGAATATCCTGATCCGTAACCTAATCCGTACTGCATGTCCCAAACCAGAGTCGAGGCCACGCAGGCGAAGATCCCTAGACAGAGGATTATAACTATCCCCATCATAATCTTTACAATTCCCGGAGGGGAGAGCCACTTGTAGAAATGTTGTGGTACCTCTTCGCCAATATAGTAGGATCCTGGAGGTGGAGGGTAGGGATCAAATTCACTCCGTGGGTCATGGAAGCTCCCCGGTGGTCCAAAGCCATTGGAAGGGGGGGTGTACATCGGGGGACTATCGTAGGGTTGTTTCTCAAACATCTCTCAAAGATGACCAATGACCTGCCAAATGAAGCATGTAAACATGAATAGCATCAAATGTATTACTGTTTAAGACAAAAAAAAAGACAAAAAATACCACAAACATATCTCAATTCAAACAATGCACTATATTCCAATCTAAGACATACAGCAGCTTTGAGAAAGGAGCAGATTGAAATTTTAATAATCATGAATTGAAGAGTCCATGACAACTCCTAAGAAAATTAAATATATTTTTTATAAAATATCTGAAAGTGTAAATTATATTTATTTGTATTATTATTTTATAAATTATATGAAATTACAAACACATACATACATTAATGTTTGGGGATGGTAATATTTACAAAATTAAGCTCACCTATAGGCTGCATTTATTTGACCAATAATATAGTAAAAACGGTAATACTGTAAAATATATTTCACAGTTTTATTTTAATATATTTTAAAATGGTATTTATTCCTGCGATGGCAAAGCTGAATTTTCAGCATCATTACTCCAGTCTTCAGTGTCACATGATCATTCAGAAATCATTCTAATATGCTGATTTGATGCTCAAGAAACATTTCTTATTATTATCATTGTGGAAACAGTGATTGTCAGGATTTTCTTTGTTTAAAAGAAAGTTAATAATTTATTTGAGATTTAATTTTTTTGTAACATTATAAAATGTATCAATTTAATGCATCCATGCTGAATAAAAGTATGAATTTCTTAAAAAAAAAAACAAAAAAAAAAAAAAAAACTTACTGACCCCAAACTTTTGAACAGAAGTGTACATACAGTATAGGAGGATTATAGTATATATAGGATTATATAAATAATAATCACAAATACTTCTATATATATATATATATATATATATATATAAATAATGTATGTTATATTATTTATTTATTTTTGAAGGTTGACAGACATGGTCACTATGGACAGTAATTCTTTTGTGTACTCAAGAAAAAAATTACAAATATCAGCAAAAGGGTTTGAAACAAAACAAAAAATGGCAGAATTATCATTTATAGGTGAACTGTCCCTTTAAATGTCTTGGGTCAGCATGTTGGCAGTGACATCAATTAATGCACAGGCCAAAATGACGTTAGCCGAAGCCACAAACCGTGTAATCACTGTGCTAAAATAACTGTGCTGTTTATCAGTGTGAGGTAACAACAGAGAGCAGCGTGGAGACATCGGCACCAGGGATCAGAGTCTGTCCACACAAAGCCACTGTTTACAGGCCCAACCGTGGGAGTTAAACTCAATCTCAACCATTGTCCAGCACTGACTTTGAAATGCATAGATTTCAATTCCTGGCAAATATGCCGTTTGTTTATTTTCAGATCATATGCTCTAGGGATGAGGTCACAAACAGGGCAAAACTAGACAAAACAGGACTCAAAAACAGAAACTTAAAGTATGCCTAATAATCTAAGGATATTATATGTTGATTACAGACGTATGTTAGTCGTACTTTCATGTAACCATAGATAGATACATGTTTCTAATTAAATACCGCACGACATTTTGCATTCGGAAAAAATATTCTTACACAAATCCTCAGTTTTAAAATAATACAACATGCAAATTTCGGAAAAGTTCTCGCTACATCTTTTGTTGTGTTTGTAGATGTGAGTCCTTGACAGTGTTTTGTACATGTATGATGCCTTGTAATGTCATGATATTACTGACTTTGTGAAATATATTTAATCAGGGAAAAATAAAAAGTAGTTTTATTTAAAAGTCTTCTGTCTCAGAATCTACTTTAGCGTGCAAAACTACAACAACGGAAGAATGCATACTACACTTTCAAACCTTGGCAAAGGCCTAGATAAGCCATTTGGTTACTATGTGTTCACCTACTACCCAGCCTCCCCCCCAACTTCTCTCCTTTGTTATAATAAAAAGTCAAGGCTGCACTCAGTCTGTGCATGGTTACCATGGTAATAAAAGCCTGAGGTAAAAAAAAAGAAAAAAAGTTTGGATAGAAAAACACAAGAGCTTCACTGTCTGGGCCGCTCTGGAGAGGGGGTGCCTACGTAGGCAGATACAGTTGTAAGGATCAGGTGTCCTCAAGAGAACCCTTTCTTATTTACCATCGTGGCACAGGTTTGATTTAATGATTAATTAATGAGTCTTTTGAATCACTAACAGGTGAGAGAGTCGTTTTTAGGCTGAAACCCTTTAAATAAAAACTATAGCAGTGCCAATGGTAAAGTGATGATATCAGATCTTAATACATTGGTGCGTACATGGTATTTCAAAGAATTACATAAAAAACACCATGGTACATGGGTCAAAAACAAAAAGAAACATCGAATAAGTCCCCTAAAAATGAAGCAGATAATGATGTATGAACAGTAATACTGTAAAATATCTTTCACAGTTTTATTTTAATATATTTTAAAATGTAATTTATTCCTGCGATGGCAAAGCTGAATTTCCAGTCTTCAGTGTCACATGATCCTCCAGAAATCATTCTGACATGCTGTGATGGTCTTATTATTATCAATGTTGAAAACAATGTTTTTTGTGGAAACGGTGATTGTCAGGATTTTCTTTGTTTAAAAGAAAGTTAATAATTTATTTGAGATAGAATTTTTTTTTGTAACATTATAAAATTTATCAATTTAATGCATCCATGCTGAATAAAGTATGAATTTCTTAAAAACAACAACAACAACAACAAAAAAACTTACTGACCCCAAACTTTTGAACAGAAGTGTTTACAGTACAGGAGCTGCCATGGAATGTCTTGTATATAAA
Source organism: Opsariichthys bidens (assembly GCA_037194245.1). Classification (NCBI taxonomy): domain Eukaryota; kingdom Metazoa; phylum Chordata; class Actinopteri; order Cypriniformes; family Xenocyprididae; genus Opsariichthys; species Opsariichthys bidens. The sequence goes on along the minus strand of CM074288.1, from coordinate 16,106,407 downwards.
TAATAATCACAAATACGATATATATATATATATATATATATATATATATATATATATATATATATATAAAATTAGTTTAATTGATTGAGACAACGATTTTATTTAATTTATAGAAAGCTTAAACCCATTAGTGTCTACAAAACACTTTTATAAATAGCTAAATATACATAATCATATTTTGAAATAGAAATATTTATATAATATTTTGATATATACATATGTTTTGTGTATTTAAAATACATACAAATCTAAAATAAACACAGAAAAACATTGTTTACCTTTTTTTGAATCTGTCGTCTGACGATTATTATCCAAGATTATTATTCTTCGTCTTCAAATTCAGTTCTGTTGTTGACGTCTACAATATTTAGATATATATGTATATATAAAAAGAAATCAGCAGGCGAAAGTAAAGGTGTTGAGAGTTCTCCTCGCGCTCTCTCTCTCGCGCGCGCGCGCTCTCTCGGTTAAATCTCTCCGGTCCACCTGCGCCTGCATGCAGTGAAGCACATCTTTATTTGTCTCTCTGTATCAGACGTCTGATTGTTTGGATTCACCAGTCCTGACCCCCCTGAAAAAGATGTGGGTGGAAACGCATGAACGGCTGAGAAAATAAACTTCCTTGGGAACAAGTTTACTCGATCTAATCTGGGGACGTGACAGTTACTCAGACCAGGTTAAATCCCATTGGACAAAGGCCGCAAGGGGGCGGGGCATTCATGTTATTACGTATTTTGGCATGTCCTCTTCATATTATAAAAAAAAAAATCAGTTTATATTATTATTATTACATATATTATGTATTATTATTATTATTATATATTTTAAAAAATCCGTTTTTAATTTTGATATAAATTAGGCGAACAAAGATTTGTAGATAATTCTGCGAATTTGATTCATTTTTATCCGACGTAACTTACGTGTTAAACGCTAATATGAACATTTATTTATTTATGTTATTATTATTTTATTTATTATAAATATTTCAGGCATTTCTTTATGTTTATAGCTAGTATAGCTATAGCTAGTTCCTTAATGACATCACCTTCCATGAAGTGATTTAGCATTTGTTGAGGTAAAGGCAAAAAAAAGGATACTAGGGATGGATTTAATTAATTATCAACACATTATAGAAACTGGTGTGATATTATCAACAGTTTAAGTTAAAAAATAAAAAGTAAAAAATAAACTTAAATATAAATCTACTTCAAATTGACACCTGCGCATTAACTAACTTAATTCCATCCAGTTCGACGTCATTATAGTAATTTCCATGTCATTATGTAAATATAAATATTTTAACTAATAAAGTTCCTAGCGTTGGCGACGTTTGAGTGTGGTTTTAGTGTTAAGCAGGTTAGCGAGTGTATAGTTTATTATTTTTTATTATTATTATTTTAAAAGCAATATTTGCATAGAAAAGTGAAATAGCGCCCTCTTGCGCAGAATAAAAGAATGCCATGAGAATAAAACGAGGTGAGAAGTCAACATGGCGCTAGTATTCTCTCTTTTTCATACTTAATTAGTTGAATGTCAGAATGACATATTTTGACTTTAACCCACACTTATTACTTTCACATCTCTAAAAGAATAAAGCTAGGCAAGAATATAATAACCTAACATCCATGCACCAGATTCTTTGTTGTCATTTAACTGTTAAAAGGATTTGAAATGAGATTAAGGGATCTTGATACCCTCCTTTACTGTTGTAACTCATCGAGAGAGAACCAGCATGACCAAAAATTGTTTGTTTTACCCTATGAACAAAAAAAACAAACAAACTTGCAACCACTTCACTATGTTCCATATATATATATATATATATTATATATATATATATTATATATATATATATATATGCATCTATAAATAATTGATAAATCCATTATTTCATATTATTTCTGTGCCCTTGGCTGTACTGAGAGTGTCCCCTTTTAAATAAAACTGCACGAAAAATGTGCCAGGTTTATTTGTTTTGGTCCTTAAATATTAATAAATACTCACTGAGTGAAGCTGGACCTGCGAGGAGTGTTGAGTAGAGACACGCTTGGGGAAAACAGAGAAAGTGCTTTTTTTCAATTATTAATACAGATGGCATTTACCCACACCAGAGTATTTGGGGGAAAAACAACTTTGTGACAGAAGATTTTTAGTGTAAAACAGCACTGTGGTTTCTTTTTTACAGAAAGTGTGAAAAGATGGAGGAATAGGATGACTCACAAACAACATTCCCTGTATCTCACTTATTTATCAGCTTAAGGCTCTTTAAAAAGATCTAACTTAACTCCAGACATTACTGAATAGCATGCTTTTTAATTCTGTGTTTGGCTGCCTATAAACAAGGAGTGACCTTACCTTGTGGCTCATTTTACCCCAGTCTTCCCTATGGTGTTGTTGAGAGAGGGAGGGAAAGAAGAGTTCATTTAAATGAGAGGAAAAAGAGACAGGGAGAAAGAAAGTGCCATTTTTTTGATGTATAAAATAAATCGTTTCAAAAGGCAGTGAGTTTTTGAGGAAAATTCAGCATTTTGCCATTTATTTTTAAATGTGGGCTACTCATAGGCCTAATATGCCACTAGGGCACAGCCTGTATGATTGTACAGCCATTTGGGAAAGTGATCTTCATTCAGAGTCGCTATTCATTTGCATTTAACTGTATTTTGATCACATGTTTATGCATGCCGTGTGTCACTGAAGCGCTTTGTAGAGCTTAAGTCAATTACTAAAACAAGACATAATACAAGAAAGAATATCAATGAGGGCGAGATGAGACGGGTTTGTCCAGATCACAGCACCCACTCATTTGTACAGACTGAATATATCAACTTTCACAACTGCATATGTGAGAGATAATGTATTTTGTTGGTCAATACATAATAACCTGTGTTTGACGCGACATATTTGACAGGTGGGTCAAACCTGTTCGTGTAGGCCTATATCACCTTATGCGGGGGAAAAAAATCCACGACAGTGTACAAAACAACGAACACTGCCATAACATTACAGTAATGATTATACTTGAGTGCTGTGATGACATTTTTACTACAGTACAGGAAATACGGGCTGTCTTGGCGTGATTGACCAATCCGAATCGAGTGAGAGCCAGCAGTGTAATTTAAAAAATGAAAAAGAAAAAAACGGATAATAAAGAATAACGTCACAATATTACAAGACGGTCGCAATGCTTGCCTTCAAATAGACAAACTTAATTTGGTGCCAAGTCAGAGTTGGGAATAGATGGATGGACGAAGAATGAGAAGAAAATAGCACTTAGTTTTAAAGTACCTTGTTCAGAGTGACCTAAAAATGCTGTCCATTTTCTTCAGAACAAAAGTTGTAAATGGTTACATGGGAGTAGTTGGAAATGCTATTTCTAGGTTGTGTCCCCCATCCTGCGTCATTACAACTGCTTACTGTTGTCCTAAAATGGACCAAAGGGTTAGTGGATTTGAACCAGAGAACAATCCATCGAACAAAAGTGGTTAATGTAAAGACAACACGTCCAACGAAGACAAAGCTGATACAAACGCAATTTGACTCTTTAGTGGATTTGTTCATTTATTTCTTTATGTTGGAGCCCAGCATTAAGTAAATCCGCTACAGCTTGGTCAACAAGGCCAAAGACACACAGTAAAGGCAGTTTGCTGTTTTTCAAACCCGTAATGACAATCACATCTTGACATTTTCGTTCTAAACCTAGAACTGGGAACCAAATCGGTTAATTCATGTAAGTGGTAATGATATCCGAGTGTGGGATTCATCTCCTGTTGTTCGTTTCTACATTTTGTTTAGGTGAATTTTTTAAGTCTTTGATCAAGGAATGCATGTTCTCAACTATGCTGCCACTCTGCGGAAACATTTTGAATATCCTCTACAAGCTATAAAAATCTAGGTAAATAATAAAAAAGGAATCTCGGTAAAAAATGAGAAAGGAAAAGAAAGGAAAAATGAAGAGAAAACAATCCAATCTCCATCATCATTTGCATTGAAACGTGCATGGGGGTTGGGTGTACAGTATATTCTTCCCATCACATCCCCGGGCTGTCTTGAAGATTGCTTGAGCTAAAAGAGCTGGAAGGACCCTTGGAAGCTCAGCCTGAATCCTGTTTAGTGTTGATTGGCCATATATTATGTGGCTCCTGTAAAAAAAACAAGAGTCTATCACATCTGTTGCTGGAAAAAGTGCTCTGAAGCCCTATAGCAGTGTATTGTTTATTGCTATAAAGGAGAACACTTGAATGTGGTCAGCATAATATAAAGTGTTTGGTGAGACATTTGTCCTTTGAATTGGACTGGCTAAAAGTGTTTAATCTACAAAATGTACTTATGACAATAATATTTAATCCATCTTGCTTGTTTTTAGTATTCACTAATATTTGGTTCCATCTAATCACTGGTCTTCCAAAGGCCCTTTCTCACCTCCCATGAGCTTGACAATTCAACAACAATTCTATGAGCTTCTAGTCAATGGAATAGAATACCAGCTTAGTACTTACTGAATACTGTGCAGTATATACTGTATTGTTTTTGAAAATTCCATTGCATTAGCATTATTCCACAAATGTGCAGGTGTTGTCATATGACCTTAACACATTGCATATTAATTAAGGGAGTAGCATCCAGTTATCATTTTGGAATACATTTATATTGCACTTTTAACCCTCAGGTATTTCTCAAGCTTCACACTTGTGTTCCTCAGCAGTCAAATCAGACTGAAGACAGTAAGCATATTTTTTTTTAATCATTTTTATAAATAATATTAATTCTTTAATATTTTGAATTTTGAGGGAAATCATCGGAAAACATTGATCCAAGACTACTACTGTTTCTAATTAATTTTCTTACGGCACTTATTTTCAGTGTTGGGGAAAGTTACTTTTAAAAGTAATGCATTACGATATTGAGTTACTTTTTAAGGAAAGTAATGCGTTACATTACTTTTGAGTTACTTTTTCTCATCTGGGCTGTTAGTTTGTTTTTATAACAACAAAAAAGTTCTTTTTTTGGCAGATGTAAAGGTCCTTTTAGACCAAAAGTGAAATGAATAAGCCTCAGGCTGAAGGAAATGCAAATTCGCACCTGTCCAGTAGAGGGCGCAGATCAAACAAACCTTTCAGCTGTGCTGCCATTCTGGAATATAGAAGAATAGGATGCAGGAGTAGTAGTAAATGAGTAAATGGACGCTCATATTTAGCGTAGAACTAGTCTAGAACAGCCATCATGTTTACACAGAGCGCACAACGCCTCTGCACTCACTCCAGACTTCTCTCAACATGGGGACAGGAGAGCTGAACAAAACAAACAAAAATGGCAAAACAAAAGTAACTTGAGTTACTAATTTGAAAAAGTAACTCAGATATTTGGTTTTAAATTGAAAAGTAATGTGTTACGTTACTAGTTACTTGAAAAAGGAATCTGATTACGTAACTCGTGTTTACTTGTAATGCGTTACCCCCAACACTGCTTATTTTTGACCGCGTAATCACCACAAGCACGACAGTTTTTGAGATAATTTCACACTTTTCTAATCATGGCCACATTTTATGTATTAGTAGTTCAGTAAAATTCACCCAAGTTTCATACCATTCTATCAAAAAAGTAAAACAATATAAAAATTCAGTCTAAAGTGACCAAACACCACCAGAGGGTTAATTAAATTTTGAGTAAAAATGTCTTATTTTGGAGTTCAATCTAGAAATAGATGTTTAAAACCACTGTTAACCATAACGCTGAAATGGAAGGTCAATTCGAGCGCATTGCATTGTGGGATACGATATCAAGGCAGTGTGCTCTGGCAAATGTAGTAGGGTGTTTTATGCACACAGAAAATTTGCATACTGTACACTGTATATAAATGAATACAGCAGCAACAGTAAGTAGTATGCTAGTATGCTAATCTGAACGCATCTTCAAACACTGCCATGGACAGGAAGACTCTCTGGTGACTTCCTCTCCATCACATTTTTCCTTCCTTCTCAGTCCTCTTTATTTTCATGGGTTTAGTTCCATTTAATGCTCTGTTTCAAACTATATCTCTCTATATAAATCCACTCCACCCCCTGCAGTCTGAATCCAGTCCATACTATACAAGGGCTTTACAAAAAAGCTAACTTTAAACAGCCATACAATGGCTAAACATAAACCATATCTCTACCATGATGTGTTAATGCATTACATTTTATTCCAGTGTGTTGAAGTTGTCATTCTTGTTAACGTTTTAGTACTAAAAGTATATTTAGCAGTGTTAGTTGATGACAAAGGTGTGTAGGAGAGGAGTGTGTGTGTAGGTTTAGAGTATGGTTTGAGTGTGTGAGAGCGTGCTAGCCGCTATCGGAGGACGTGTGTGGTGCGGTAGAAGGTGATCTCCGTCGGTGCACGGACGACGCCCAGGAGCGTTCGGAGGTCTGCGAAGAGGGTCTCGTGAAGGTGAATCCACGCTGGGTCAGCCCGTCCAGCAGGTGTTGCTGTTGCTGCTGTATGGCTTGTGAGAGCAGGCCAGGCAGAGCCTGCAGACTGCTGTTTATGGAGTCCAGTTTTGCCTCTAGGTGACCGATCCGCTTTTCCAGCTCCTCGCTGCGCTCCTGCAGCTCTGATACCAGGTCGTACATCACATTCTGTGTCTGAAGAAGTGATGAACACAATAAGCACACATAAAAACACTCACACATACAAATATCTTATGGATATTTCTCCAGATAGGCATGGAAAAAGCCTGCACATAATATAGGCACATTTTCTAAACCACAAAAAAATCAAAACATATTCAGATTCAAATATTTAAAACTTTCAGTACATGACTAAGCTAAACAACTAGCATGCCATCACTATAAAGCTACTAAGGTGAACAAGCAATACCTTTGCTAAATCCACCAGCGTGTTTGCTTGGTCATTCAGCTTCCTTTGTTCCATCTTCACACTTCGCAGTCTGGGAAAAAAGAAGCCAGGGAGCAGGTGGACACAAAGAAAACAAGATGGGCCGCAAGGAAAGAAGACACACAGATATACAAGGGAGGCAGGAGATTATAGAGGAAGGAGTGCAAAAGGAAGTGCAGGAGGTTATGATGGGGTGTCAATGAAAAGAGCAGGAAAATCAGCAGGGAAGAGAGGAAGAAACAGAGTTTGATAATTAGGCATGAAATCTAGAAGGTCTAAAGTGTCGCATTATGAATGTTTTCCCATTACATGATATGTCCACATGCAAACATTTACATTCCAGTTTCGTCCAGTCAGACATGCAAACTTATTCAGCCACAGGAAGTAAAATGAAAAAGAAAGAATTGAAAAGAACAAAGATTGAGGCATCGTCCAAAACTCCATAAGCATATGGATATGGATTCTATAGTACTACCTCAAAGTCAAGAAACTGTGCTGCTAAACTTTTCAATCGTGAGCTGATGCTGATGTGTGTAATGGACAGTAATGAAATGCAGTTAGACAATTGTTAAGTAATTAAAGCATTTATATACATTTATAATATTCTAAAACCATGAAGTTGTTTTAAAGTCAACTGTTCTTTTAAAAGCATTAAGAGATTTTTGTTTGAGATTGAAACTAAATTTGTGTGTGTGTATATATATATATCTACACACACACACACACACGATAATTACCGCATTAACTACTTGGCACAAGCTGATTGGGCCATGTCACTTCTGCAGCCAATGAGCTTGTTGCTCATACATTTAAATGGCTAGTTATATTCACAATAGCAGTTTGCAGCGCACTTCGGAGTTCCTCTAAAACCCTCCACCTTCCCCAGCTCCACCTGTATAGATCTGCTATGGGTTACTGATACATACTATTTGTGCAGCAGCGCTATGTCTTACTCTGAGCAGAGTATCAATGTACGTATTGGCAGTAGTAAGTTCCTGTACTTGCTCAGCAGCAGCGATAATCTATAACAACAGCAATAATCTACAGCAGCAGCAATTCAGCAGCAGTATAGCAGATCTATTCCGCCAAGACCAAATACATTAACATTGTCAAATCCATTACCATGCTAAAAATCTTCAGAAAGTTGTAATGATTGAAATGTATATTTATATCATACCACGAGTAACTCACATACTTGTGGTCAGAATTCACATTTGAGTTATGGCTGTATGCAATTCATATTGTCAAACCTGAAATTCAAGTAAGGTAATGTTAACCAGACTTTTGATCATAAATCATATGAACCATTAACAATAAATTGCTATTTAACATAATTTTTTTGGCAGACTACAACTTGACGTCAAGACTAAACAGCTCTACTGTAACAAGAACGGTGCAAAATGTGTGAAAACACCTCGAACACCACCTTTGTAAGTCAGCACCGACAATGCAGACATTAAAACTCAAAGAGATGTAGCTGAAAACATTCATTATATCATGTCAGAATGGAGCCAGTGTAACATGTACAAACAGATGAACTGAATGTGGTGGACACATGGTTTGTGATCCATGGGAATGACAGATCTGATGCATTAGCATTAACCTAATTTCAGTGCCTATGAATTGAGAAAGCTAAAACCAGAAACTCTCTAAATGCTGGGCTTTCCTCTAGGAAAGCATGGACAAAACCCGGAAGGGACGGGGAAGATGGCGAGGAGAGTTTTGTAAGTGTAAAACAAGGAACTTTTTGTCAGAGCTTAAGAAAATGTCTTGTGAAAAATGATTGTCAATGACACTCATATGCAGAATATAAACATAATGTGATGGCTTCTTCCAAAATACCGTAAATGTCTTCTCCAAAGTTGACAAAGCAAGCGAAACCAATCCCAACCATCCATTTGTTTCAAACTCTCCCCCTCCCAACGAAAAACAAAGTGTGAAAAACTCAAGTGTGCAAGCTTTATGGAAAATCAAAGGTGGGCACTTTGTACTTTTTCACATGTGCTTGTACTGTTTTAAAGATGAACTCTCAATTTTGGGAGGGCCAAAATTGGTCTGTTTTTTTTCTGTACCCAGACCTCCATAGTTCCCTGCACTCCAGATGAAATTGTTACCTTCTCCGCAGTTCGAGCAACACCGGCCGATTTGAGTTTACGAAGCATTTCATGTGCAGATATTTATAGAATTTTATGATTGTATGCATTAGGCAAGGGAATGTTTATGTGGTCTCGTAAAAGTGAAGGCCAAATACATTATAAATGAATTGTTGTGCTCAGCAGTTGCGCTTTCACTTTGACTGCGGGCCAAACAGGCTGGACTGGCGATTCACATCAGAGAACCTATAACACGGCCAGAAAATGTTACTGCACTTAAAGGATTAGTTCAGCCAAAAATTTAAATTGTTCATCATTTAATCAGCCTTATGTTGTTCCAAACCTATATGACTTTCTTTCCTCTGTGGAACACAAACGCACAAACTTTGTATAATGCACCGGTCACTCTTTTTTGTGCGAATATGAACCGCAAGCAGATTATTCAATTCGTTCTGAATCATTCATAATTCATTCACAAATCAGACATCAGTACGACATACACAATTGGAACGACATGAGGGTGAATAAATGATGACAGAATTTGAATTTTGCAACTGCGAATTTTAAAAGTGAACCAACTAAGTGAAAGGAAACGAGAACCAAATGCTGAAGCTTGTGTCTCCTGCAGTCTCTTAACATTCACATTTGGTATTTCTCTAACCGCATCTCGATAAAAATGATTTGCAATAGATTTGTGTTTGCAAGAAAACACTGCAGACCACCAGACTAGCAGATTGTACATGGTGGTACGACTAAAAGGATCAAAGTGCAGTGTTCTGTGGAAATCTGGTACAGACTAGATGAATGAATTTCGGACATTGTGGCATCTGAAAAATTTGAAGCTGAGAAGATGCGAAGAACCTTTCCCTTCAAGTACCTTAACAGGTTGGTAAACCATTCAAATCTCATTTGTCTAAATATCATTAATGGCTATCAAGTCTAAATAAAAATGATGCCCAGCTTCAAATGTTGTCAATGTTCATCATGTTGGTTGATATTGCTGAATAAGACTTGTAAAAATGAAAAGAGGTTCCAATGGAAAGGAAAGAGAGAAGACATGACTTACTTCTGAGCTCTGCAGTGATTTAAGGCAAAACAAATGGAACACAGAATACAGTTTTTAAAAACCTCAAGTTGCACACCACACCAAAAAATCATTTGATTTGCATCGCCAGACCATTTAGCAACATTTTTGTCTCACTTCAATTTTTCATGATATTTCCATCAATAGTGAAAAATGCTTCTTTGCTTTTGCATGAGCTGAAGGGAAACACTATTGTGTCCAGCACATATTCTGGGTGAGCTGAGAGCGAAATTAGTGACACGGATCTTCTCAGGCATGTACTGTCTAAAATACCAGTGATATTTCATTATGCTCTATACTAGTTTCACACCAAAAACTCATATTCTATTGAACACACTATTATATAAGAAGTTAAATATTAATATAAATATAAACAAATAAATTCAAGCAATGTTAAGTAGCCTTCAAATATATATCAATTACTATTGCTTCAAGTAGTTATTCCAGTAAACGGTCAGTAATGAAGAGCAAAGAAATAATTAATAGCAGTGTGTGGGTTTTGTTTTTTTCTTTCCAATGTTATTGTTTGATTAATAACATTATAATAGACAGAGACAGGCTGCATTTGCACTGCAAGTTAAAGGGATAGTTCACCCAAAAATGAACATTTTGGCATAATTTCCTCAATCTCAAGTTGTTCCAAACCTGTATAAATTTCTTTGTTCTGCTGAACATAAAGTAATATATTTGGAAGAATTTTGTAACCAAGCAGATCCCACCCCCCCATTGACTACAATAGTAGGGAGGGGAAAAAAATACTATTGCAGTGAATGGTGGGTGAGCACTGTTTAGTTAAAAACAATATTTCAAATATATTCCTTTGTGTTCAGCATAACAAAGAAATTTATACAGGTTTGGAACAACTTGAGATTGAGGAAATGATGCCAAAATGTTCATTTTTGGGTGAACTATCCCTCCAACCCGAATGTGTATACATTAACATTTATGCACACAATTATCCTGATTATTCAATATACTAACCCTACTTATTTTATTTTCAACATCATCTTGATACTGAAGCACTGTAGAAAGTCAATGCCATTCTCAAGATTTCAGCGCATGATCTGATAGGTAAAACTCTCCAAAAATTAGGGATATGACCGAATCCTAATTCTAAATTCGGAAAGGCATAGAAAACACATTCTACAGAGCCCCTAAAGGGACATGGTTAGGCTTCCGGTAGTCTGGTAGACAACTGACAGGACGATGCCAGAAGATTTGGTGCGCAATAGATCCTGAGCATCACTGACAAATATCATGTAAAATGTGCGGTCAGGACCGACACTGTGATTGTGAATTGGACAGCAAAAAACGGTGTATTCAAAAGCAATTTCAAAAGCCTGGTTATTGATAGCGGCTTCCTGATGCCTGCAAATTATATACAATGTATATAAACAAACGGAATACAATAGCATTGATATATATATTTTTTCCTATCACCATGTCGCTTTAGAGGCTCCATAGTACGCGTCATTTCCTTTACATTCATGGTATTCCGCTTCAGGCACAGCACTACGAAAATGCTGTAAATAATTATAACAAATTAGGAGTGAAATATGAGGTTCAGTCTATTCAGCCTAAAAGGTTCAATTCAGTTTCCAAAACTCCATATAAAACTTTTTATGTGAGTAGATTCGCTAAATTGGAAAGTGGAACTTGAACTAAATCCAGTTTTTAAATCATAAATTTTAGATTTATATTTCATCGCATAAAATACAAAGGTGGACAGGACACCTAGCAATATAAAGATCAAATGTTGCGAATATACGTACTGGTGAATGGCCTGCAGAAACTTGCGCTGATGTTTCCGGACCTTGGCATGGTCAATCTTCTTCACAAGCTTTGTGTGTTTGTAGATTAGCCATGTTTCCCTGAGTACATTAGCAGCCGTGTTTTTCACCTGTAAGCAAATAAGAAACTTATATAAAGTATTCATTTTAAAACATCAGCACAGCTAGATACAGATAAACAGATAAATTGTGGAACGCTCTCCCAGTCGCTATTAGATCCATCAAAATTCTGAATGCAAATCCCGATGATGGTGAGTGATGTTAAATGTGTGTTATGTGTGTGTGTTTTATATTGTTTTATTTGTCTTTATTTATATTTTTTGCTCTCTCTTGGCATTGTGAAGCACTTTGGCACAACTAACGTTGTATTAAATTAAAAATACAATACAATACAGGTACAGTATGTTGGGGAACTTACTACAACATTAAAAACTTTGAATTTTTAATATTCCTGAAATACTGTGTTAAGTGCTACTAATTGTAGACACAGCAAGGTTCTGGTGAATTAGAGATATGGGTGAGATATGCTTGCCAGATTTTGTCAAGAAAATTATATCATCAAGTGAATGTTGGCTAGTTTCCACAGCTTATGCAGCGTCAACATTTGGCATTAAGTGCTTTTTGCAGCGCGTTTGACTGCTCCATTTAACACTTATTATATACTTGCTTGTTTTTCACTTAGCTACAGTGTTATGTCAGTTAGTCATGTAAATTAAAAAACATGCTCACTCTTTTGCAGAGTTGAGTGTCCATCATAAAGTTATGGACATGCTTTTCAGCCTTGGTGAGCTCTAGCTTCCTTGCTACGACAGCCACCACTAGGGCAGTGCAGCCGGCCCCCTGAAAAAAATTCACAGACCACAAGAAAAATCATAGAGAGATAGTCCCGAAAGCTTTTTATACATGCAGTTCTTCTATAAAATGGCTTCACAGCTTGACGGTGTTATGGCTGAGTGGATATTAATTACTGTAAAAAATATGCAGATAAACTCACAAGGATGTAAATGTCTCAAAAACAGAATTACATGCAAGACTTGACATGCATTTTTTTAAACAGTTTCTCCACAAAATGGCTTTATGGCCTGATTACGTTATGACTGACTGGACACTAATAACTGTAAAATATATGCAGATAAACTCACAAGGACATAAATGTCACAAAAATAGAATTTAATATAAGATTTATACATAATCAGTAGGGTAAAAGAGAGACGCACCATGATTCCAGTAAGGAGACACACTCCCTTCCCACAGTACGTGTTAGGCACCATGTCACCATAACCAATAGACAGGAAGGTTATGGAAATCAACCACATGGCTCCCAAGAAGTTACTGGTGACTTCAACTTTATCATGGTATCTGATGAGATAAAATGACAAGAAAAGAGGCTAGGGTTAATTTGATGGAGTGCCTAATCGATACCTCATAGAATAAATCTCAAAAGAGAAAAAGTTAAAGGTGACCCTGGCATGAGTTTATTAAAAAAAAAAAATAAATAAATAAATAAATAAAAATTTTGAAATTTTAAATAAATTTCAATTTATAAAAATGATTAAATATAACACTAGCCACATTTATGTTGACAAATAAAATAAACTTGAAAAAAAGAACTTAAAAGGAATTATTCTTTTACCTAAGCTCAGGTTAAAATCTAAATTAATTAATTAATTAATTAATTATTTATTATATATATATTATATATAAATAAACAACATGTTAACAAACTAAATGAACTGGATAAAAATACTTAAAGGAATAAGTTAAAACACAGGACAGGTTAAAATATAAATTTGTTCATTATTTATATTATTTAATGATTTTAAATACATTTAACTAAATTAAAATAAATTAATAAATACACTACAGCCTATGTTTATGTTGACAAACAAAATGAACCCAAAACTTACTTTCTTGTAACTTTGGTTCTTGTACTTCATTCCAATTTAAAATCAAAATGAATTATTAATTTATAATATTTAAATAAGTTAATAAATATTATAGTACCTACATTTATGTTAACAAACAAAATAAAGCAAAAAAATAATAACTGAAGTGATTTTGTACCTCAGTGAAAAGTTAATTCATTAGTTCAATTATTAAAATAATTTATATATAATTTAATAATCATTTAAATACAATGAAATAAATGATAAAAAACAATAGTAGATACATGTTGACAAACAAAATGAACCAAAAGAAAAAGAAAACGAGATTCTTATAACTCATTCCAGGTTTTCTGACCCTTACTTAATATGATGTGCTGCTGCAATCATATTTTCATAGATTTACATTGATTTGTCCTATATACTAAATGATAAAGTAACAAAAGGTATATACAAATATTCCCCTGAAATTGGAGCAGCACTGCACTTGGACACTGTTGCATGGCTCAAACATAAAAAATGACCTGTCCGAATCAGCGGCCAGGTACACTTTACATTAGGGGTCTTTGAGAAGCCCAATTACATTTGAAGGGTAATCTTAAAAATGACCTAAAGTGCAATATCAATAAGTATTGAATGCAGCAGCACATATCAATATTCAGGCCTGACCGCACTGGATAAAAGGCGGACAGCCCAAATATAAATCAAGGTGCCTTTGTGTACATAATTTCAAAGGAGTGGTGTCCATATTCTGCTCATATGAACAAGAGGGCAGCCAGGCCCCATTAGATGGCTTGCTCTTCTTCCCCCAGTGTTCTAGCTCGGTCTTGTGTGGAGAATGCATCTGTGTAAAACTATTGTGGAAGTCATAGTCCATTAAACAAGCATAAAGAGGGTATATGGAAAAACATGCTGGCAGTGTAACCAAATCCAAAGCTGCCATGAACTCAGATAATGCACTGCTCTGACAGTATGGAGCACACAAGAGCATTCAGGCAGTTGATTTCAACAAAGGCACTTTAGCATTATCTCAAATCAGAGAACACTTGTTCGAGAGCTTCATTTGTACATATCAAAGAATCTTAAACATAGATTCAACCCTTTCAGAATTTTACCAAGGTAACCACAATTTCCATCGGTTACTACAGTAACTGCTACTGGAATAAAACTGTGGGCATTTAATATCCACTGCCATTATCATCAAAAGCAAACAGAAACATCCTTAAAGCTTCTTATAGTGTTTGTACAGCAGAAAAAAAAATTATAGTATGATTATTAATAGTATACTATGGTGCTATGGCATTTTTGCTCATACTGTGGTTAGTAACCATGGTAAATGTCTGTTAAGGGAACGGAATACCATGTTGATTCTTTCAGATAAAAACATTCACAACAGAACAGTCCACTCAGTTCAAGAAACACTCGCCCCAAACACCCTTAAACAAATATAACGGATAAAATCATTTAAAAAATGATGAAGATGATGATGATGATGATGATGTCAAAGTTTCAAAACGAGAACTTCTCTTGCCCTCAAATCCATGTTCAAACAGCATGAACAATATGTCCATGTGCTGACTACAGGGTAACTACATTTATGTTCAAATGAATCAATCAGTGAGCGTCCAGCTTCTCTGCCCATGAATTTAACTAAGGACTCATTAGCTTGAGTGCTATTAAATGAGGCCTGTCGACTAGCCTGCCGACAAATGATTTAAAGTGAGGAAGTAACTGTGGGCATTTAGGGGCGAAATGAAGGGAGTCTCGGAGGGTTCCAAAGGTGCTGATAAAGCACCTCTCCATTCCTCCGTCAGATTCATCCTCTGTAATTCTTACACAGAACACGACAATACAGAAAAATAACAAGCTAGCATGACACCTGACTAGCACATTAGCTTAGTTGGTGTCCTCAGCACTTTTTCCTCAACCACACTGCAAAAAATCATTTTCTAAATATAGATTTTTGTCTTGCTTTCCAGTAACAATATGTAGTCATGCTTAAAACAAGATAAATTTATCTGAGCAGCAAAATTGTATAATGAGACCTGTATCAAGATATATATATATATATAGTTTTTTTAACTGTTAACTGTTTTAAGTATAAACCACATACATTTTGTTAGATTTATTCTCAAAACAAGAAAAATGTCAATGAGGTTAGAAAAAAGTCAACTTCATTGGAGATATGAGTGTCTCACAACTATTGGCACTTTTATTGTTGTAAATGGCAAGACTTTTGACTTCACTTTCATTTTGTATTTTATTTTTTTTATCCCTGT
The DNA here is from genome assembly GCA_037194245.1 of Opsariichthys bidens. Classification (NCBI taxonomy): domain Eukaryota; kingdom Metazoa; phylum Chordata; class Actinopteri; order Cypriniformes; family Xenocyprididae; genus Opsariichthys; species Opsariichthys bidens. The sequence continues at coordinate 16,090,405 of CM074288.1, read as the reverse complement.
TCCAGATCACCTAACCCTAACCAACATAAACATAGTATATCTTAAAATATATGATAATTAAACAAAACAATATTCTTAAATTTCAATATTTACTGATACTTTTATTTAATTTATGTAATATATAATATAAAATAATATATAATATATATATATGTGCCAGTCCTCAGTTGTGTTTGCATCATGGCAAATTGATAAATTTACACCTTATTGTACTTAAAAACAAAGAAAAATATCACTAACAACACAACCATGCTGTAATACTGAGTGGAAAAAAGTGTGAAGTGAAGGTATGAAAAAGATACTTAAAGGAGTTCTTGAACAGTTCAGGTAAAACAACTAAGTTAATTAATTAGTTAGATTACTGAAATGATTATTTTCTGTCATAAATGTGAAAAATCATCATAAAAAGTGTATTTTTAAGTCTATCAAACAAATCAATATTTTAATTATAAAATCAATACAGTAATTGTACAAAATATATCCACAGAATATTATTAAATCATAAGATGTTAAATGGAAAGGATGAAAAAAGAGGAAAAATAGCAGTTGTCCTGTGCTGGATTTATGTCAGCTGTTACACTGTAAGTGAACAAAGAGTGTGAATAGTGTCTATATTCTATATGTGAAAAGTGCCCACAGTTGAAGAAAACCCATATATACACTGTGGATTATTGTTGTGGTGCAGTGCAGTGAAGAAATAGCATGTGGATGATGTTGCAGATATAGTAGTCTAATGGGCAAGAAGTGGGCGCAGAACCTGGCTAAAGGGCTCAGGATGACCTGATTAGCATAGCTGTGCTGCTCTCTCTATGTTTATGGGTCATGACAACATACTGGATCTTTACTTTCCCCCAAGGTCTAGGTCAAGATGGTATCTTGGTAAGAATAGCACTTCGGAGCACCAGAAAGGTCAAATATCTGACAGCGCTTTAGGAAAAGAACAGGCTGCCATGAACATGATGACCACCATGTTGACACATGGTGTCAGCTGCGTGAAAATCCCAAAATCCAAAGAATGACTCAAAAATGTAATTACCTAAAACAAAGACCCCTCTTTAACAGAGGCAATAAGATGCCCGACCATTTATAAGAGAAAACAAATGAATCTGAATTTGGAAAAGAAAAGAATTTGGGATTTCCAGGACGCCAGCAATTGCCAGTATAGCTCATCAAGAGAGATGAGCAGAAGCTAAGAGCCAAGTTTTTCCTTGCAGATCACAGACTCACTTTGGACCCCTATCCAGCAGCAGCCATGTGGGAGAAACATAGAACAAAACCGTGAACAATGAAACACGCACACATCCGCTTGCCACTGACATCACATCACATTTTATAAAGGCAACAACATAGGGTCATGACCAACTGCATTTGATGAGGGGAAAAAAGACATAAAATGTTAAAGGAATCATTCACTCAAAAATAAAGTTTGGTCGTGATTTACTCACCCTCATGTTATTTCAAACCCATGACTGACTTTCTTGTGTGAAAGCATATCCTGGCCACTCTTTACCATATAATCAAAGTGAAAGGGGGCTTAGTCAGTCAAGCTTTAAACATAAAAGACTTAAAAGTAGTCCATATGACTTATGTGCCTTTTTCCTTACTTCTAAAGCCATATGATATGTTTGAGTGGGGAACAGACTGAAATTTATGACTTTGAATAGGACTACAAAAGCCATACAGACAACAAAAACAGCATGTCAGCATCACTGGCTCCAGGTTAGAATTTCGATCTGTTCATCACTCAAATTATTGTATGACTTGAAAAGACATGGTAAATAGTGCAAATGGACTTTTATTGTGCTTTTGTCATTTTAATGCTTGACAGCCCCAGTTCCCATTCGCTTACATTATATGAAAAAGAGAAAAGAAATTCACATTTTGTGTTCCGTTGAAGAAAGAGAATTATATAGGTTTGGAACAACATAAAGGCTGAGTTCGTTTTTGGGTGGAACATTCCTTTAATACTCCAGGTACAAACAGTGTTTCTTAAGAAATCAAAGGTTTATCTCACCTCTCACAGACATGCACTGTCCAGGCAGCAATGATCCATGATGATATGCTGAAAACAAGCAGGACCGTGCCTGGGCAGATAGTCATCAAAGTCTTCATGACAAAGCGTGTGTTAAAGTTGATCTTATTGAGGGCTCCGATACTGCGTGACGAGGCGTCCGTAAAGAGCTTACTGTGCAGGAGCATGACCCGGCCAATCAGATACAGCCGCAGGAACATGGGGATGGAGAGGATGATGTCCACGTCTGCATCCGCCACAGACGGGGTGTAGGTGAAGGCCAGGCGGGCGGTCCAGGTGAAGACGTACTGACCTGGAATAGGGTGGATGGCACACACCAGCAGCTCCAAAACTATGAAGAAGATACGCTCGTACGTCATGGCTATCCGCCAGTCATCTGCTCCATTGTCCACCATGAAGAGCTAGACGTTAGACAAAGAAAATGTTTTTAAGGAACCGGTCTATGATCTTCACTGCAAAAAAAATATTTAACAATTATTTTCCATTAAAAATATGTTAACAACTTTAAAACAAGACCTGAGAGATGTGTGTGTTCGTTTTGTGTTCAATAATTTACAAATATTTACATATTATTTAATAGATTAAAATTATATTGTATAACATGTACCATAATTTATATGACTATATTATGACTATAATGGGGATGTAACGATACCCTCATGTCACGATACGCAATACTTCAGGACAGGTTACAAAAAAATTAACTGCTGATTATAATGCTAAATTTGGTATTACATTTGGGGTGAATAGGAAAAGGCATGGACTTGGTGCTGGTAACCCAATACACATGACAATATTGATTGAATAAAAATATTCATGATTCTGAAGCTCAAAATACAGAAAAATATGAATATGCTTGGTGTCACTGACTAGATATTTTTAAAATAATGTAGGTCACTTTTTACTGGTAACACAAGACATTTGGCATTATCAGGACCCACAAATATACCCCCCATTGCATTATTATACATTACATTCAACATTATAAATAGTAGTTCAATATAGTACTGACACTAAAACTCTGTAAACTTATTGTTGCATTCAACATATTGTTGCATTTTTGTCTTGCAAAATATTCTGACACGATATATTGTTACACCCCTAGACTATAATATGGATTTTTCTCCTCTTTTGTTTTAATGATTCTCCAATCAGGAATAAAGGTTTGTAATTGTTCATCCATTCTGTACTTTGACCATCATCTGATGTTCCAAGTCATTAAATAATGCTCACAAACCAACTGATTGACAGGCCTGTATTAAATTACATCTCCTATTAGCCATAAGCCCACTTGTAATACCATCATTAATCAAAATCAGTGTCTTCTCCATAAAGACCTTTTAATGGATAGGTAAAATGGCACAGACACTGAATGCAGATATCAGGAATTACAAAAGCCAGGGCAAGTTTTCATTCTGCTGCTACTATAAGTCATTAGGAATTGGCATAAGTGTTTCCTCTGTAATCTTTTTTACGCTCCTGTCTCAGTCTCTGCTCTAGCTTATGGCTTCCAAGCCTGAGTCGGCTACTTACCTGAATCTCTCGTGCGTGGTACATAATGATCAGACAGAGCAGGATTACAGTGGAGAGGCTAATAAGGCATTTCAGTGCAAATGAATATGAGGATTCCTGCAGAGACAGTAAATAGAAAAATAACAACATTGGTTTAATTTTTATGACGTTCAATGCAGCTGACCAGTATTTTTATTTTTTTTTGGTGCTAGAAATGCCAGTCATAAGAGTCCCAGGGAACATGCATACTGAGAAAATATATGCCTTTAATGCACTGTCACTTTGGATAAGAGTCTTCCAAAAGAGCAAATGTATTTATGAGGCACAGACTTTCTTGACAGCCACAGTATAGTGAGCACGAGTCTTGAACATGTGCTAGATGCAAGATACAGCAGTTTGTGGAGTTTCAACTTTGTAGGATTCATTATTTTTTATTTCTGTTGCATGAAAGCTAACTGTATAGAGCTGTTTAGTTTTTAGTCCTAAAAATCAGGAATTAATTAGCCAGAAATTAGCATTTGCATTTTCAAGTCCTAGATTCCTTTGAGAATGAAATTTTTAAAATACCACTACTCAATTGAAGAGTACATTAAGGTCTGGTTAATATTACTTGCTGTTCTAAATGTTAAACAGTTTTTTTTCAATGTTGCTAATTTGCTAATATGTTGTCACATAAAGACTACAACAGTTTTGCTGATTTGTCAAGCATGTAAACTCACACCCTTGTGGAATGATTGAAAATTTTAATATGTATATAAAACCAGAGAACAGACCAGGTTGGAAGACCATCTTATGATGCAGCCTGGTTAAGATGTTTTTTCAGTCTGGTTGGGAGATTTTAGCATATTCTACTGTTTAAAAGTTTGGGGTCGATAATATTTTTTAATATTTTTATACAGGGTTTCTTACGACTGCTCTTCATTAAGACTGCATTTATTTTCTCAAAAATGCAGTAAAAAAGTAATATTGTGAAATAATCTTTCACAAAAAATAAAGCACCATTTATTTTAAATCTTTCGTAACATTATAAATGTCTGTACTGCCACTTTTGAGCAATTTAATACATCCGTGCTTAATAAAAGCATTATTTCCTTTAAGAAAAAAAGACCTTACCGACCCCAAACTTTTGACTGGTAGTGTATATTTACTGTTTATCAAATCATCTTAAAGCAGCCTGCACTCTGAGCTGGTCTTCCAACCTGGTCTGTCTATAGACATGATACGTTTATGTTCTGGTTGTAGATAAATTTTGGCCACTTTTAAGGGATAGTTCACACAAAAATGAACATTGTGTCATCATTTACTCACCCTCAAGTTGTTCCAAACCTGTATGAGTTTCTTTCTTCTGCCGAACACAAAAGAGGATATTTTAAAGAATGTTGGTAACCAGACAGAATTTTTTTTCCTACTATGGAAGTCAATGGGTGTCATCAATTGACCCTTCGCAAAGACCCGCCTCCTTTAGTTACAGTTGCTATGTCCGACAAGCCATGCGCTCTCACGCCACACATCATGTTATCACATGAAAAATACTTCGCGGGGCAAAGAGGACACTGACAACGCATCGACAGACAAGACAGAGCAGGTTACTGTTGATACAAAACAATTTTTTTTTAAAGCAGTTTAAACAATAAATAGCGTAGAGCGTCTCTTTAATGTGTCGTGACAGATCGCTGTAGGTCCTTCAAGCGGCTCGTGAACCGATCATCTCTTCATACTAGTTCATTTATAGCATCAAATACACATGAATGAACTTCAGAAGGAATGTTGTTTCAACCGCAGAAAGATGTGAGTACACACAAATTTTCCAGTTCAAGTTCACCAACAATAACCTACTAACTCCCCTGACTGCTTTGTCAGACAAAATGGAAGATTCAGGGTTATTTCGAGGTTATGATTGGTCAGATCGCCTGCCAATCAAACTGCCGGCGAAGGGTCAATTGTCTGGTTTGGAACCACTTGAGAGGGTGAGTAAGAAATATCAAAATGTTCATTTTTGGTTGAACTATCCCTTTAAGTTGATAAATCAAGGAGCTAAAAGACAAGCTTGTTGGTTTTCTCAGCAGGGAAATATAGCATGTGCTCATAACTAATTCCAACAGATGTAGCCAACACTGATTTTACCACACAAAGCACACCTATAAGTTTAGTATCAACTTTTTACACACACACACACACACAATCATGACTAGAAGAGGAACTAACAACAATCATATATTTCTGTCCCTCAATCTTAACTCTTGTTCTTTCTCTCTGGATGACAATCCTCATTATGAGATCATTGCAATTGGAGCTCATTAAACCTGTCTGACTCTGCTGATACACTGGAACATAATGTGCTGGCTAAGGCGCTGAACTATGCTTTAGGGGAAGGTAAAAAAAACAGAAAAGAAAGCAAGCTCCACTCCAGGGATTGTCTAAACTAGCTCTAGGGCCAGCCATTCACTTAGGCCAGAAGAATCAGTAAACAGATTTACCGTAGCACCATTTGAGAATGACACACCTTGTGGTCAACGATTATAACGGTCCATCTGGGAAATGAGCTAAACAGAGACTTTGAACCAACCCAAAGTCCTTTTCATTGACAATGTGACCAACAGTTGCTAAACTGCGGGACGTGTTTGATGCAAACAGTGTTATTAAAAGTGCCGCAAAAGAGACACTCTTCCCCAGGTGGCTTTCTGTGTGCGCAAAAGACTCGGAGCCGAACGCAGATAAGCAAATGGGCTTCGGTCAAAATACCTTTTTGGAGAGTATTCACATAAGCACAGTGGTTTATATCTACGTACACAGTTAAGAAACAAAACTAGTGTTTAATAGTATATTGGATCCATGTATTCACTCTTAAAGTGACAGTATTGTATTGCTGACTGTTTACTTGTCTTATGTAATTGTTTTGAGGACCTTTTTAATATTAGTTAACCTAGTAATAGTTATCACTGAAGAATCAATAATTGTGAAATTTCATTGTTAAGAATTACTCATATTAATATTAAGAAATACGACTTTTATCATATCGCCCACCAATAATCGTGTTCAATAATCGCGATTTCAATACTGACCAAAAATAACCACGATTATGATTTTTGCCAGAATTGAGCAGCCCTAGCTTCATCAATCATCATCTTTTCTTTCAAAAATAGCATTTTTGAAGGTCTGTTGAGTACAACTCTAAGTAAAGATCTCTTGCTCTTACCATAGCTGAGCCCATTAAGGTCCCTTAAATAATTAAGTGAGGATATAATTAAGGTTAAGCTCATTCAGGCCCTTTTGTATAGAAGCTATACCTTGAATTGAAAAAACCTTATATGATAAGTTACACGATGTAACGGTCAAGAACGTGTTATAAAGATTTCATTGATTGATGCTCTTTGATGCCTCTATCCATTAAGCAAGAGCACACAAAGTAGCGTATGTCAGTGATGAATGCATCCTTTAATGTTTTTAAATGGTCATAAATAGATCAATCCCAGACTTCAATATGCTGTAGAATTTAATTACATGGTATGAATCAAAGTACTAAGGATGAAATAAGTTGTATAAAGCTAATTTTGCAGAGGTCAACATGTAATATCTTGTGATACATCACTGCCCTCTTTAAAAAGACCATCTTACACAAGCATGAATTTTAATGGTGGTTCAAGGTTTATCGCAGACTAGCTTGTGGATCAGCAATTCTCTTTACAAAAATGCTGATTAATCAGCATGGATTTACTGGTTAAGAATGTTGAATAGGAAAGTCATGCTAATTAAGCGGCTGTAGTTAAGAAGTCTATTTTCAAACCAACATCCAAAACAAAGGCATGCAAACTTCCAATAGCCTGCAGTTACATATATAGCGGCCTCAAAAATGATTTGGACATTTGGAACAAGCTAAAAAAAAAATGTCTTTTGAATTAAGTAACAATATATCTATAACAATATATAAGTGTAATTAATTTGGAAGAAATACACAACATTTTTTAAGCAAAGAATTTCACTGTTATTTTAGTATTATCTATATTTAGATATATTATCTAATATTTTGAATTAACTATATTACAGTTTTCATGTCCTTTTGTCATTTTTATTTATTTGTTTTCCGGTAAAATTTCTATTTAGCTTTCATTTATTTTATTTCAGTTTCAGTTCTAGTAATTTTAGCACAACCCCTTATTTATTTCAGTTAGATGCCAAGGCAACATTTCTAATTTTTAAGTTTATTTTTTTCATCTAATGTTTATATTTCACATTATTTCAGCTTTATTTCAATAACTGAATCTAGAATGCTAGTTTACTAGTTTTAATTAACAATAACTGGTTGTTGAACGTTTGTGGATCATGATAATAGTTCATGTGATGAACTACACATGTGGTTACCCTGCTGAAGAAACCATCTTTTATCAGCCAGCAAAGATGGTTTGATGGTCTGTTGGCTAGTTTTAGCTTTAGCTTTTTTGCTAGTCAGACAGGAAAGAACAGCTGGTCACCCAAACCACCTTGGCCAGGCTGGGAGACCAGCTTAGACCAGTAAACCAGCTTCGGAACCAGTCGGCTAAAAGTAATTAAAAAAAAAAGTAAAATAAAAAATCTTGAGAAAATGAGAAATATGAGAAAATCTTTAGCATCATTTGCCTGGAAATGGTTACTTACCACTTTGATAGATATTATTCATCTAATGCAATGGAATTCAGACATTTTAAGAGCGACTTAAAAGGATAGTTTACCCTAAAATGGAAATTTAGTCATTATTTACTCACTATGATTTTGTTCTAATGCTGTACTCCCTTCTTTCTTTTATGGACCACAAAAGGAGAATTTAAAAAAAAAAGTCCCACTCACGCTCGTCCATACAATGGCAGTGAATAGCGACCAGCATAAAGCTTTTTCAAAAAAGACAGAATAATTCCATGTGACTCGTGTCGTATATTCCAAGTGTTCTGTGGGTATACAATAGAATTTGGTAAAAAACAAACTGAAATTTAATGTATTATTTAACGAAATTCTTGACCTTGGCCGTTGGGCTTCTATGAATGGCTGCACGACGTGTTAGCACCGAACAGTTCACTCCGTCTCATGTCACAAGGGATCATTCTGGGATACTTTTGCGTCTTTTTAAAAAAAGCCTGACGCTAGTCGCTATTCTCTGCCACTATACGGATGAGCGCGAGTGGGACATTTTTTTTTTTTTTTAAATCCTCCTTTTGTGGTCCATTATAGAAAGAAGAACATACGGCATTAGATGACTTCATTTTCCTTTTAGGGTGAACTATCCCTTTAAGTGTACAACAACTCTTTGAGGCCACTCTAAACTTCAGAATATCCATATCAGAGGAACTTTTACCTTTGTATAAACTCCCCAGGAGAGTTCAGTCTCCGTCACCATGACAACAATCCCAAACATTCCAAAAATCAGAGCGTAGTCGCTAAGGCGCTTGCGTTTCTCGAACAGCACCCTCCGGTGCCCGAGCTTATAGCCAATGTCCTTGTTCTTCTTATGCGGAGCGCTGCATGGTCTTTGCCTCACAAGGTTCTCGCTGGACTGCTTACTAGGGTCTTCCCCGTTCCCTTTGGAGACCACCACCTCCAGGCCGGAAGAGTGCAGGGTCTGCAAAGGCTGTGTCTCAGAGTCCAGCTCTGCTAGGTTCCTCCGGGACGCCCCCAGACTGCCGAGTGGTCTGACTATGCCCCCATTGTACTTGCAGCTGTTCATGGCTATCTGAGGATACTGTGGGCCGCCGTGGGACAGGGAAGGCCGTGATCCAGCATGGCTCAGCCTGTTGGCATCCGCATTCACCTGCCAGAAATGAGAAGATATTTTATAGATTTTATCATCGTCTTTGTGTCCAGGATCTTGTGTACTGGCTGAGAGGGAGAGCTCTGCCAATTCGCAACAATGCTTGATTTAATGGGCATTTCTTTAGAAAATTACATTATAAATGCCAGCGTTCATAATGCATGATGGAGGAGGGTCGTCTACTGACCGTAACTACTGAAAAAGCTTTCGGTCAGACCACGTGAAATCAACTATTTGCTTACGTTAATTGATAAAATGACATTAATTGATACGAAAAGCATCACAGGGCTATAATAAATAACTGGAATTGAAAAGATTTTTTATCTTTGAAAGTAAAAACACTGAAATTTTCCAATATATACTACTGATCAAAAGTTTGGTGTTTGGTTACAGTTATTCCAAAATAAATGCATTACTGATAAAAAGTTATAATATTTATGTATAAATATAAAAGATTTCCATTTCAAATAAATTCTGTTCTTTTGAACATTCTATTCATCACATAATGTATTGTTTCCATAAAAATATTAAGCAACACAACTGTTCATATTAATCAGAAATGTTTCTTGTGCATCAAATCACCATATAAAAATGATTTCTGAGGAATCATGTGACTCTGAAGACTGGAGTAATGATGCTGAAAATTCAGCTTTGCATCACAGGAATAAATTACATTTTAAAATACATCAGAATAGAAAATTCTTTTAAATTGTAAAATATTTCACAATATTACTGTTTTTACTATTTCAAGTGCAGCCTTGGTGAGAAAAACAAAGAAATACCAACCCAAACTTTTGAATGGTAGTGTAATTCTAATACTGTATTTAAAATACAAATGAGTTAAAGACAAAGTAGCTAAAATGAAAACTCGCTTTACATTATAAATTTTCTCAAAGTGAAAACAAAACAACAGCAGAAAATGTTTACAATCCAAAGACAAAGCTGTCACTAGGACCTGAACAAAGTGAGACAAGCACTTCTTTTAGTGGCCAAATATCATCCAATAATCTGGTCTATCGCTAGTGTTCAGCAACTAGTTCTTCCAGTTCCAGTAAAATACTAACAAGGAAAGTGGGACAGATGCTATTACTCTTAAACCAATTCCAAAGCCAATCATAACAGAGGGTATTTATAAATAACTCAGTTCTTTTGCAGCGTCACGCTAATGTTAAAATTTAAAAGTTAAAAATGCATTTCTACAACTTGTGTTTTTTGTCTCCACTGACCTGAGAACTTTTGCTGTTAAAAGTGTGCTCTGAGTGAGTGGGAAAGGCCCCTAAGGGTTCGAATTTGTCAAGAAAATTGTTTGGTACTTCACAAAACTAGTTTGGTGCAAGAAAAATTAACATTATAAATGCATTATCAAACTTTAAAAGCGTGGGATCATGGAAAAAACGAGATCATGCCAATAGTTTTTTTTAAAGTGCTCAGAAATTATATTACACAAATAATTACAGCAAAATTCTTGCGATAATGCTTATGAAGAAGCTTGTTCACAATAATCTCACATTATTAAATTATTTCTGAATGGAATTTTTATTCTACTGTTCTAATTTTCATGGCAATAAGGATCAGTTTCTGTTATCTAGCTACTGCTGCTGGGCTGACACAATGCCAACTCATTTGCAGAGACCTACTTCTGTAATGTCATTTTCTGATAGGCAGCTCACAACGCAGACCCACATTCGAAACGAACAGAGAGACACCAATGGATTACAAATGAGAGGAATGACAGCTGCTTTGAAAAAAGTGCTAAATAACATATACATACATATCTAACATAAACTGCTGATTAAGCATAGTTAAATCAGAGCTAGTGGTGGCATTACTTGGAAACCTGTTCCTGTCACAAACCAGGTTTTGCTGGTTTACCTGAACCTTTGTAAAGACCACCCTGAGTCCTCCTCAGCATAACTGACAGTTTCAGTGTTTTTACTTGAAAAATGATGTTTATCCATGTTACTGCACTAGGCTGTACTGTCTATATCTATGCAGGAATTAACAGCACTGCTACTACTGACTAAGCTGAGCTTACAAATAGTACGATTCAGGACTAGAAAAACAAGCATTTAGGACCCCCAAAAGTAAATTTCCATCAAGGCCCCTCATGAGAGACAGTTCTCATGGAGTCTTTCACACGGCTTTCTTCTCACATGGCAACAGAGAATGCATGTTCAGTATAGCTTTTTGTTTATCGCACTTTTTGTTTTTGTTTTTTTTTAACAAAATGGACTGTGGGAAAATACAGTCTTGTACTATCTGTACCCTTTTAGGAACACTCTGAATATCCAATTTAATTTGCAAGGAATAATTGACGATGGGCCGTTATTAGAAAAATAATGCATGCCTGAGGTGGTAATGTGGCCACGACACAAACAAATCAGAATCAAGCATTCAACAACCCCTTAGTATAAACATACGTAATCTACAATATTTCCAGTAGATATAAAAATTAAGATATTATAATCTGTAATATGTTAAGGTACTCTAAAATTTATACATTTATACAAATGCATAATTTATTACTAAAATGCAAGAAGAATTCATTTGAAATGGCAAAATTGCATAATTTTTTTTTTTTTTTAAATGCTGTAAAATATTTTTTGAAGTTGAGTACGTTTTGCAAGAAAATACTAGTTTTTCTGCTTCAAAATTTCATGTTTAATTCAATTGCTTTCTTTTTATCAATTTACTAACAATCTTTGAGCAAAAATTGTTTTTACACCATTTTTTGCAATGTACGACGTATAAAATGCAGGGTTGTCAAAAATACCGACTTCGGTAAAAAAAAAGCATGACGATAGCAGCATTTCGCCCAAGCATTTTGAGCTCTGTTGAGCAGATTCTTAAACACATAGATGTGTCTGTGATTGGCTACAATTATCAACACTTCAAAAACACGTTATACATAGACATCTTTGATGCTCCGAGCGCTTGCGCAGATATACACGGGAGTGTTTGAAACCAGCCGGATCCGTCTATCAGCTGATATATTAGGGATACATTACAAATAACATATAACCTAAACCTAAACCTAGATGCTGAACATAAAACCTAAATGTAACAAAACCCAACCCTTAACATAATCATCACTGTAATAGGAAATCTTATGATCAACTTCATCATAAAATCTTAAGTAAAGTCATACAAATTATTTTGCATTTTTAATGAGTGTGTGATAGAAAATAAGCTTCTAGAAAACTCTAAGGACAGAAAGGACACTTACTGTAGGAAAACACACACACACACACTTTGGAGTATATTTGGAGAACTTCTCCTTCAACAGATGTCTCTGAAATACTGTAGGCTATAGAGAAAATATGTCTATTGTCCTTGTACTGCTTATGTGAACCTATAGTACTTCAAATACAATGGAGCAGTAATGGACATAATAAAACAGACCCAGAACTGATTTCCAACAAGTAGTGACTGTCTCACTGATGAAAGAGCTCCAGGGATCAATTGCAATACATAGCAAAGCTCCTGTCAAAACTTCCACTCTTTCCAAGGCCAACATGGTCTGCCAGTTGCCAAATGTGTTCTTTTTTTTCTATCAATGCCCACAGAGAGCCAGTAGTCAACTGTGTCTCTCTTTCTGTAGATATTAAAAAGGTACAATAAACTAAAATCTGTTCCGGAAAGATAAAGTTGAATATTAACATTATCCTGAGGTTTAAAATAATACAACCTCAGAGTATTTTTATTACTCGGAGGATCTTAGTTAAATTAAATATAAACTTTGTCTCAGATCCTTGAGACTGATGCTGACATTCAGTAAAGGCCCGTTCACACGATAACTATAGCAATAACGAAAAAGACCTAAAAATTGTTCTAAATTTAAAAGAATAGCAGAGTCCACACCACAGCTATAATGAAAACGGCACAGTGAAACAATATCGTTGGAATCACTTTCAGAACGATTTATTTTTCCGGTGATGAATGTTATTAACACTGACAGCCAATCAGAATCGATCCTGCAAACCGCAAGCGACATAATTGCAGCGCATGCTTATAATAAAGAGAACAATATCGTCTGTTGGTGTGAACGCCAATATAGTTATTGTATTAGTTATCTTTCTTGTTGTGAACGGGCTTTAAGAGTATAAAGCTATAAAGCGGATGCAATTTATATACTGTTCAAAAGTTTGGTTAGTAAGATTTGTCATTTTAGGTTATTTGTTCTCACCAAGGCATTTATTTGATCAAAAAGAAATGTTACTTTTTAAATAATTGTTTGAATAAATTTTAAAATGTTTTCCTGTAAATGACTAAAAGCTGAATTTTCAGCATCATTACTCCAGTCTTCAGTGTCACATGATCCTTCAGAAATCATTCTAATATGCTGATTTGCTGCTCAAGAAACATGTTTTTATCAATGTAATTTAACAAATAACTTTTGTGGAAACCATGATGCACTCTTTGTTCGGGATTCACTGATGAATAGGAAGTTTTTTTTGGAACAACGTAAAAGATTTCTGATAACACTTCCAATTTTCACTATTAACTGTTGGCTGTTTATTAGCATTTATAAAGCACATATTAATGCCTTATTCTCATTCAATACTGAACACGTATTTTGCTTTGAAAAACACTAGACGTGGGCAGTGGAATGGGGAAAAAAACACAAAGTCTCCAGACGGGTTTTTAAAAGTTGAACTTTTAACTTCAACATCACGCTTTTAGAATGCCATGTCATGCATGAGACACTGCAAAACATGGAAGACACGAGCTCAATGGTCATAAATGTCCATCTAGAGCGTGTTTACATGGGAAAGTAGCGCATTGAAATGGAAAAACACGTTCAGTGCGAACGGCCCATTATTCTGAACGACCATATTCTACATTCCTTAATCCTCAATTTAACAACTACCTTACTAACTATTAATAAGCAGTAATTAGGAGGGGGTTTTTTAGGCAAAAGTAATAGTTAATTGGACCCTATTCTAATGTGTGACCAGATTTTTTGTCACTTGTTTTAATAATAAAATGTATTCTTGCCAAATAAATATACTTGACCTCACACCTCAGGCGTGCACTGAATTGTACTGTACATTATATTTCCAATACAATTTCCAAATGAGCTGTTCTATTCACATTTTTTAAAATATAAACACTATACATAGAGAAATCCCTGACTTTTCATTGCAGACTTAAATCTCAGCGCAGTCAGTGACATTGATCTCTTCTGAAACTCTAAAGGAGGCACATTGATTACTGCATTTTTTAAGCAAAAGTCTCCATTTGCTCTCCATTTAATCACATTGCTGTCAAGAGAAACAATTGGGATATTGCAGAGATCTCATTTGTGATTTTTCTTTCCGATGGGATGCGTCACAATGTAACTTCCAACACAAATGACAGCACAGCTGCTGAAACAACAAAGTCGCACAAAGCTAGAAATTCTTTGCATGACCTTGAAGACTCTGAAGAGTCAATTAAAACACACAGCTGCACGCTCCGGGTACAATTTTATGCTTATTTGGGATACGTCTACGAAACTGATCATATATCAGTCACAAAAACAACATCTGCACCGTCTCCATTTACTCAATTTTGATGCAACAGGCTAAGCATTTACCACATTGCAATGGCGTTTTCATTGTCTCAGCCTCACAATTTCACATTTCGATAATTCTCCATATTAACCAATATTCTCTTCTGTGCGTGTCAAAGCTGAAGGGCCCTTAGACTTCACCCTCCCCTGCTCCTTCATTCCCCTCTCTGCAAGCTTTGGTCCGTACAAATCCAATTTAGCAAATCTATTTTGACATTGAATTTGCACTCATTCAGATGTGGCATCGGACTCTCTGTTCCTCAGGTCTCTTTCTGTAATGAAATGTCTGCAGCAGACCTGAGAGCTGATTACAGATCCCGCTATTCACGAATATCTTTTCTAACTGCTCACCACTATCAAAATGTGATCTTTACAACCAGACACCTTCCCACGTCTCGTGTTGCAAAAATTTGCACCTCAGGGCTCGTACGACGTAGGAGACAAAATAAGAAAAACATTTGTATGTGATTTGTTTCAGCAATTGAGATTTTTATGCCGACTGAATCATGATACCTGGAGAAAGCTATCAGTTAGCATCTCGATGCCAGTTGTCTGGCTCACTCAGGACTCTCTGAGGATAAGAAATCTGCCATCTTTGCTCATGGGAACCACAGAACTTTTTGAGTCAATCAACTGAACAGTAAATACCATGTGACTAATCACACTAGAGCTGCTAGATGCTGATGGCATCACAAGAACACACGGTCCCAAACACTACACTAGCAACTACCCAGAGATCACGTAATAGGAAAAAGAGTGAAATCCATTTCACTATTATTATTATTATTAATTAGATATTATTATTAATATTATTATTCCACACCTTTAGTGCACTTAAGGCCAATTCGGACTGCACAGACAGACTACGTTCACACTGCAAGCCTTAAAGGGTTAGTTCACCCAAAAGTGAAAATTCTATCTTTAATTACTCGCCCTCATGTCGTTCCAAACCCGCAAGACTTCCATTCATCTTCAGAACGCAAATGAAAGATCTTTTTGGTGAAATCTGAGAGCTTTCTGTCGCTCCATAAACACACCTGAAGCTTCAAAGTTCATAAAGAAATCATAAATCCGTATGAATGGAGCAGTTTATTCCAAAGAGACTCGATCATTTATATAATGAAAATTTAATTTAGGCCTTCATTCACATATAAACATCAGCGAATATAAACAGAAGCTCCGTAACACCCGAGAACGAACCTTATTGGTTCTTACAGGCGTCAAACAGGCTTGAGCATCCGTTTACCACAACTGATGTTTGCCGATAAATGTTTATATGGAATAAAAGCCTAAATTTGATCTGTTTATCATATAAAGCGATCGTGTCTCTTCAGAAAATTACTAAAGTCTTACGGGTAGCAACATGAGGGTGAGAAATAAGTGACAGAATTTTCGTTTGTTGGTGAACTATCCCTTTAATGCTCAATTACGATTTATTGCTCAGATCCGAGTTTTTGAATAGCTGTTCACATTGCTTTTTTAAATGTGGCCAATATCAGATTCCAGTGTGAACAGATCATGGTTCTGAACTGACCCACATGTGCAAAGGAACGATAAAAAGACATCACACAGCACGCTGCCATACAGAGGTAAAAACAGAGGACATTAAAGTAAGCAATTATGTGTTTATTTATTGTGTGATCTTCCACAAAAACCAGCAAATTTATGCGCAAAAACAAAGACGAGGATTCTAAAAAAGAGTTTTTAAACATTAATGATGTTTTGCTTGTATATAGAGCTGTCACTGTAACACTTTAGAGATCTGACACATCACTGTCCTTCACTGACTTTCACAACTCTCTTGATAACTACGGGTACGTAAAATATCTTTGAACGGACTCCCATGAGCACAGAATTGTGACAAATGTCGATCTAGTGTGATGTAAAATTCGCATGCATGAATTCATATATGACTGTTCAGACTGAGGTCACATTGAAAAATATCAGACCTGTATTTAATTTAGGATCACATTCGGAAGGGGCTCAAATCAGAATCGAAAAGATCAGAGTCCATGTTGTTTGTGCCGTTCACACTGTCTTGACAGAAACAGATCCAAGCCACATATGAGCAAAAAAATTTAATTTGGGCCGCATTTACCTGCAGTCTGAACATAGCCTCTGTCGGATCTGTGTGTTAACCGTCAGCATCTGTCTGAGCTTTTTTCACCAATTAAGCATGTCGGATCTGCGCTTTTCTGGTCGTGGAACGTCTGAAAAGTGACATACTGTAATTTGGTGGTTGTCCACGTTGGTCTCTGTCTGTTGTGAATTGGCCTTTTAAAAAAAAGGTTCCAAAAGGGGGGTTTTCACCGGATGCCGCAGAAGATTTTTTTGTTCCCCAAAGAACCTTTCAGTGAACAGGTTTTTCTTTCTTTATTATTTATTAGGTCAATTCACACTGCACTGACAAAGGCAACCAGGTTTTGTCGGATCAGTGTGTCCCCCTCAGCGTCTGTTGCCGTTGGTCGGCGCTTGTTTTTTTGCTCGTTTCTTGGGTCATGGAATATCTGAGAATTGACAGTAAACTGGTGAGAGCGTGCAACACATATGAAATCTGAAACAACACCTCAAATCACGTCTAATTGCCTAATTACATTTCTAAGTGAAAGGACATGTCTTTTGCATGATAAAATCTGCAGGAAAAAAAACCCCTTAGATATGCATTTAGCAACAACTTAGTGACCACATAGCAATATCATTGAAACTAGCAATGCTGGGAAAGCTTTCCAGCCAACTCCAGAAAACAGTTTCCCACATAATCGGTTAAAAAGACTGCATTTACATCCTCAAGCAAGTGACTTCATAACATAATTTCCATCCTTTTCCCAAGCGAAATTTAGTGCACTATCACACAAATAACTGCAGAGACTCACATGGGCTAGAAGACAACAAGAACAAAAACAGCAGAATCAAGAACATTGTTTTCAAATCAAAGGCTTTTTGGTTGTTGTCACCGGAAAACAGGAAAATGATCAGGTATTTAAAAATGGATGGATGAATTATTCCAAAATAACAGGGTGTTTTAACTGGTAGCATTAAAAATTCAAAGCGATGTATGCTATTAGAACATATTCTTTGATAAATAATCTATACTATCCCAGCAATAGGACTTGACATATTTTGACATAGTAGGCATACTGCAGGTATTGCAGAGAGAGCCTTTGGCTAGTTTCAGTTTGAATACACACAGAGACAAGAGAGCTCAGCCAATTATACTCTCCACAAATTACCCTTGATTAAGCAGCAGAACACCAGCTGCAGAGCAACAACACCCAGAGATTCTCCCCTCTGCCTGCTCGCTCATTCCGAACCAGTCATTCCCTCAACATCCACAGCACATCCCAGTGCTTCCACATGCACAATCTAGAAGCAGCCTAACTGTAAACTCTGTGTAAATATTTACATAATTACAAGCCCCCCACACACCCGAGAGAATTCAGCATAACTGTGCGTTTCCCAGCTCCCAGCTTCCTACCAAAGCGGTTTCTGAATCCTGCTTTAAAACAATTAAATAAATTACAAATTAATCAAATGGCACAGGTTGAACAATTACTTTTTTTTTCTTTTTTTTTTAGAACGAACACAATGCAGTCAAACGCAAGAACCAGTCAAGCGGAGAAAGAAACAGAGACTGACGCAAACAACGGGAAAGACTTATGGGAGATTTCATGGGAAGAGATCGGTGATGGCTTTTACCTCCATCTGCTGTGCATGGTGAACTAAACTGATACTAATGTCTCTTCGCTCTGGCAGTGATGTCTAACCCGTCATGAATAATACAGGCCTGAAGTACATGTTAGTGCCACTCAGGGGGGCTTTCCCTTGGCTTGCACAGGCAGAAAATGGAACAGCGAGGCAGAAACAGGGTCGGCTCTCCCACAAGGAATGAATGACACTGATTTGCCTTTCTGCCTTGCTTTTCTGTCCCTGGTCCTTTCAGGCGACGGATGCACTGATATACGGATAGATAGATAGATAGATAGATAGATAGATAGATAGATAGATAGATAGATAGATAGATAGATGCATTTAAAACATAATTCTAAGCTGTGACTCACATAATGAGGTAAGCTAGAAACAATCAGGGCTAGACTAAATATGAATGATGCAGGTGTGGGAATGAATGAATGCTTCATAATGTTTACTTACTATTAAACGCCATCATGGGAATCATGGACAGCCTGTTGCAAGCACCCCCCGCCTTTTCTTTCTTTCCTTCCTTCCATGCTTTCGAGGTTAACGCGAATACCAACACCTAGCAACTACAAACTGCAACTGCCTTCTGCATCTACACGGCCGAAATGTGGTGTTAAAAATGGCAAGCTTGACCTCCCAGAGTCAAGCTGAAGCCTGCGTAATCGGGTGCATTGATAAAACCGGCCACCTGTTAAGCATAAACTTCACAGAGCGCATGTATAAACGATGCGTATTTCATGCGGTTCGTGCGCAACGACAAAAAAAAAATGAATTGGTAAATGCAGGTTTACCTTAGAGCCTTCGTGTCTATGTTTATTCTCCTCGAGCCACACGCGACTGTCAGAAGACAGCGGGCTGCTTTTACTCCGCGGCGAAGCGGAGTTCCTGGCTCCCTGGCATCTATCAGGCGCGCATGCACGGGCGTGATGAGCTGGATTCCGCTGCTCGTCAGATCTCAGGCTGTCGTTTTTCACGGTGCTGCAGCAGACACGGCTGCTGGCTTCTCAGCTCCCGGATCCTCTCACGCAGCAGTTGGGCAGGCTGCTCCTCAGCAGCCGCTGCTGCTGAACCTGTAGCTGGAGGGAAGGTGGAGGAGGGATGTGATGCTGCTGTTGCTGCAACAGCTGTGGATGCTCTTGCAATCCGCAGCTGCACGAACAATGATCTTGTTGGCAATTCGCAGGTTTGGCAGCCCCTCCAACACTCTGCTGCCGACTTAGGGAGGGTTTTGAACAGTCTGTGAGACTTGGGTTGCTCCCTTGGCTTTTGACTGGTGCTTCCTGACTGAAAGGGCTGGGCAGGTTCTCTTGGCTCTGTTTTGGCAAGAGGTGTGCGGTCTGTCTAAGGCCACCCCTGTGCTCCGCGTGTTGGTGGTGGTGCTGATGGACGGCTCCCGAGTAGCGATGCTGCATCCCCGCCTCACCTGCGGCGGAGTGCCGCTTTGCGTTGCAATGATCCGGCACCCTTTCGCTGCGCGCAGCCCCGGTGGAGTCAAGAAGGCCCGTTTCATTGGTAGGTTTGACCAAGACCAGCCTCATCACGTCACTGTGGAGTTACAGGGAGCCCCGCCTACATGTGACAGTCGAAGTGTTTGTATGAATGAGTATATACTAAGGGAAGTGGTTGCGAATTATGAGGGGGGTTGGGGAAACCGGACTCCCCGAATTGAGATTCGAACCCCCTAAAGGAAATCAAAACAAAATGATGGGGTCTTAGTTTAAAGTCATGTTTAGACATGTATTGGTTTAACGAACAAACGCGAACGAATAAAAGTTTAACACTGTAACCATAGCAACAGGAAGCCGCTCGAGCGATTCCGTTGCGGTCAGATTCTGAAGCGTAAGAAGTAGAATCATTATTCGTATCACTTTCAGATTTATATAATCACAAAAACCACTGGTGGTTGAAAATAACTTCAGAACGTCGATTACGTTTAGATAACTTTCGCCAGGTGACAATTGTTCCGTGCGTGAGACGAGCCCTGCCGCGCCTAAATTGAAAAGTGTGGCTGACTAAAATCGTCGTCCGCGGTGCTCGTTCAAAAAAAAAGTCATTATACTTAGGAGGTGGTAATGGCTTAGTGGTGTAGGGTCTAGGTTGCGAACTCAAATCCTGCTGGTTTGGTCCTCAGTAGAGGTGACTCAGGAACTGGTCTGAAATCACAGTCCTGATCTGGCGCCATCGTGTTCATGATGTTATGAAGTTGTCCGTGTAATCAGCTTAATGGCAACTTAAACTTGGCCATTTCAATAACATAAAAAAATAAATGTAAAAAAAATAATTGCGTAAAAATGACAAATTAAGAAATATCTTATGACATAACTAAAAAAAAAATCTATTTTTAATAATATAGAATATTAATATACTAAAAAAGAAGTGTTAAACTAATTTGATACAACTTTTTTTGAGCTGATCATGTGTAATCAATGTGATGCAGCGCTGGGTCAATCTGATGGTCAGGCAGTCATGAATAACCTGCAAAAATATCAGAGAATAAACGCATGTCAGTTCCAATGAAACTTGTCTTTGTGTTCTCAGCAAAAAAAGGTATGTATGTGTACCCCATTTTATTCAGTTGGTCAGCACATGCACCTAAACCAGCATCAAAAAAGCCTTGAAATGCAAGAGTAAAGTTGTTTTGGATTTCAGGATACTCGGTTTTCACAGGACTGAGTGCTGATGTCAATGAAGGTGATGCCAAAATTGGGAGCTGAACTTCGGAGTGGATCTGGGGCGCAGATGAAGGAAGCTGGTAATTTGATCTTTTTCATTAAGTAATTAGTCCTGGAGACCTGTATGGGTTCCTGGGCAGAATGAAGTATCATTTGCTTGCTGGTTTTGGAGGCAATGTTGCTTACAACCACATGAATTATTAATTTCCCTTTTCCCACTCCATGTTCAGTGACATATGCGTATGGGATTGCCTGTTGAAATGACCCCGGTGTGGCATGTACAAACAGCATTTAAATTAGGCTAAACAAATTCCTCTCAGTTGTCAATGCTATTTAGATATAGGTTACAGGCTGAACATGAAAACCAGAAGGGTATTAGTTAAAGTGAATAAGGAAATATTGACCATTACACAAATTCTACAGCTACTCATATTCAATAATTAATAAATAGCACTTAAGGTTTAATTTGTTTACCTTAGTTAATAGGTATCATGAACAGACTATGAAATACTGGTAAAACACTTTACAATAAGAGCCCATTCGTCAATTTTAGTTAATGCATTAGTTAACTTTAACAATGAGCAATATTATATAATCTTATTACGCTCTAAACCCTAAAGCTCAAAATAGTAGTTCACTTTTATGCATATTTACTTTTTTCTTTCAAGTTCACAGAACTGATATTTTTTAAGTAAACTGAACCGTTTCATTGTTTTGAGTTTTATGAATTTTGAAATTTCTTTTAATTTAGAAGAACTTAAGTTTAACTAAAACTGGACTGGGATTTCTGTTTCCTGCTTTGCCCATGACACTCGAAAGGGAGAGCAAAAATTGATTGCCGCATTGTTTTTTTGTTTGGCCAACTTATTCAGGTTTACAGTGTAGTTAATAAAAATGCAATTCATCATTGTTCCTGTTAGTTCACAGTGCATTAACTAATGTTAACAGATGCAAAAAAAAAAAAAAAAAAAAAAAAAATCTTAGTAAATATTGAAATGAACTAAGATTAACAAACGCTGTAGATTATTTATTGGTCATGGTTAATGTTAATTTCTGTACATACATTTGCAACACTTCAAGTTAACATGAGCTAATGCATTACGAATTAACAGTAATTCACGACGAACAATAGGATATTAACAAATCAACATTCATCTACATTAATAAGTGTTAAAAATGCTTAATGCATTAACTAATGAAAACAAATTGAACCTGAACGTAAAGCGTTAACCAAATAGCACGTCATACAGAAGCTGTAGAACCATTTATAGTAGTTTTTGTTTGTTTGTTAAATTAAATGAAAACAACATTTCTGTAGTCTGACATCGGAATCAAACCTCCCCATAGGGACCAGATTGTAATTTGTAAAACCACTTAGGGCCTGGAAACAGCACACCATACAAACAGAGCAATTTTATGGGCTATCAGGTATTTAATATCCAGGTATCACTTTTACAACAGAAGGGCCATCTGTTTTCTATTTTAACCTATACAAGAGAGTGAACATAAGTAATTCTTTTAGCAATCAAGCTGACAGCTCTTATATAAAGGCCTCTCAGTGTGCATTATTTATATATCTCCTCCTGCCTTTCCACCTGTTCATTAAACTGCATTCGAACTTCTCGCCCACAGCTACGAGGAGGTTACACGCACTCTAAATATAGATTTTTTTTTACCTTTAATTGCCTTTCTGCTGATCTTGGATCATTTTCTTTGGAAAAATCCAGGCCTGAAGAAAAGCAACACTGCCTCCAGATCAGCACCAATCAATAGCCATAAAAGCGGTTTGCGTTAATGTAGATTAATTTGCATAAAGCATAAATGTCTGTAGATTGAAATGATAACAGTAATAACAGTTTACTGTTAAATTAAACTGATATAAAGTCAATTTGAACACTTAAAATATGTTAATTTCAAATCAGCCTATAAAACTGATTAGTAATGCTGTGAGAACAGCTCAGGAAAATATTGCAAAATGGTTGCTCCTGTGTTTATTTTCTGTTTGTGCTAAGCTAACTGTTGCTATTACAGATGCTCTTTTGTATAAAGAAACGCATGTTCCTGTCTAACAGCGAGAGAGAGAGATGGAGAGGCCCTGTCACAAGCAGATGAGTGTTCATTACTTTACCCTTGACGGGGGGTTTGGGCAGAGGGAAAGAGATTTCACGCTAATTTGTGGGATGACACCTTAGCCATTTACAATATATATATATATATATATATATATATAAAACAAATAGACCATAAAACCCTTGATAACTCTTTGGCCTTTTTTAATCACACCAACAAGCACAATTTTTAGCACAACCTGTAGCTTGTCATTTAATATCTCTCTATACACCATGAAACAGATCAAAATTGGTGGATGTTAAAACAAAATTAAAAGGATGAATAGCATGTCTCTCATAAATATGAAGGATATTTCTCATGCGTCATGTACAATAGACTACAGCTGTCTGAGTCATAAAGAGGATGATGATCAGATTACTTTACAATAAGGTTTTACTGGTTAACATTAGCGAACCACATTAACAAACATGAACTAACGATACACAATACTTCTACAGCATTTACTACATATTTAAAATCAAAAGTTGTATCATTAATGTGAACTAACATGAACAACTGTATTTTCATGAACTAACCTTAAAAAGGTTAATAAATGCCCTAAAATATATTGCTCATCAATTAATATTAACAAGTGAGGGATTATTGTAAGAATAAGAGTAAAATCTACCAGAATGCCTAAAATATATGTGAACATATTGTATAGTTAATACTCAAAATAAAAATGTCATTTTATTTCATTTTTTTTCTAGCATTTGGTCAAGAATGACAGCTGTTTATTAGAACTGTAAGTGCTGAATTAAGTTTCCAAAAAGCCCACTCTCTGCATACAAGATTTTGCATTCAGGGGTCTGACATAAAGATGAAAAAAACTTTCAAAAAGCATTAAAAATTGTAAACTGAGGCATCCTTACCTTGAAGCAGCGTCCTTCTTTCCTTCGGCAAGCACACTAGACTCGGGTCCCCTAACATACATGAGTTGTGAGTGATGGGCGCTTTTTCGAGAAAACAGGATTTAGTCATCAGACATGCAGCTTTTTCCTCAGACGCTTGTCAGATGTAGGGGGCCGGCCGGTCTCTCTTTGAGACGCATAATTAGGATGCAGGCTGAAGAAAGGACAGCCCAGCTTGATAAGGGTTGGCATGCAAATGGATAAGGAGACAAAGAAGCACAGAGAGAGAGAGAGAGAGAGGGAGAGAGGGAGAGCAAAACACTATATGTTGCACACACCACAACACTTTCTGCTTTAAGTGTCGGGTATCATTATTGCGTCCACTGCTCAGGTTGGCTGAGGTAGTCGAATACATTGAGGTCCGCAGATGAGGAAATCGAGGAGAGGGAAATCTGCGATTGATGCTCAGCAGTTCAAAGGCCTTCCCAAACCCTCTTATCTTTCCCGCCACAGAGGCAGCTCAGATAAAAGACGAACACACATCACACCAAGCGTTGGACGGAAACATGGATGTTGGGAGATGTACATGTACACAACCAGCAATATTCAGTGCATTAAAGAGTGTGTACGGTCCTCTGTTCATGCTTAAAATTAATGTCACCATGATATCAACATTTACCTTTTTTTTTTGGAATATTGCTTTTTTTTTTTTTTTTTTTTTAATCAATATTTATTATTAATTATTTATCCATGAACATCAAATTTTTTTTATTTTTGTGCCCGTGTAATCTTTAATCAAAGTAACTTCCCCTCCCTCTGGTAGTGATATCTCTTCTCTGATGACGTGTTTACTGGATTGAGGGCCGGGACAACTTGTCACTCACATGGCATCACAGCAAAAGCAAACCACAACCATCCAATCAAATCCTGATGGACAAAAATCAAGCCCAACTCTACATTTTATCTTTTTTGACATGCCGTTTCATTCGGATATAAGTCACGAAGGAAGAACAGGTAAATTCCTTTTCATGCTGACTTTAAGATTGCTGTGAAGAGAGAAGTTTTTGGATTGAAATATGGTTATTTTTGGTTCATGCTCATTATTAAATAATTTAGCAATGCTAGAGGGACATAAAATGTGGGAAAATGCAGTGGGGCCTAAAAGTCTACTAAAAAAAGGCAACAAATTGTTTTATTAAAAAAGTATTTTTTTTTAAAAAAATGCTTAATTAAAAATGAGTATTTTTGTAATAAAATATATATTTTTTTATTTTTAAATGTAAAAACATTTGTGTCGCACATTTTGTACGCTGGCTGACCCCCCCAAAAACACACTCTGAACGATGCGTAGATGAAGCTGTGCATTTTGTTTAATGTTAATTAATTAATTTATTTTTGGTGCATATTGTGTCTGTATTCTGAAACATTTGAATGGACTGATAAAGGTAGCTGTAAAGTATGTTTGCTGAAGTTCAATTTTTTTTTGACCATAATAATGTAGCAAATATAACTCGTATAAATATTACAGTGGAATAGAAAAATGCTTGCATTCATAGGTAAGTACATGCATTTATAGGTAAAACTGAACTCCGAACCTCCTGTACCCATTCTGTGATGCCAAACAACTTCCCTGTGCAAAGGATCATGGGGGCCCAAAGTGTCCATCAGTTACCCTTTGAAATCCTTCATTCTGAAAGGCCCTTTAAAGTGGCCAGTTTTGAGCACTTCGGTTTGGAACGACCATGATTGTTTTCACTCCGGGTGGTATATCCCTGACAGTAGGTGGCGCTTAAGAAACAGCAGACGGGCTTTATGTCTGATCCCTTTTTGTATGAATGGGTTTCACCCGATGCCTTAATGTCCAATGCCTTTTCATTTGAGGCAGTGTCTCGATGTCCAATTGTTTAAGACCTGACGTTTTTTCTTTCAGTCTGAAGCGCAATGCCGTTTCATCCAATGCCTGAAGCCTTTTAGTCTGTGGATGTCCTAAAACGTATACCGTAATTCCAATGTTCTTCCGAGCAGATTCAATCACTCTTAACACGCCTCATACCACAGGAAAATCTGATAAGGTAATCGTTAGAACCATCAAGATAATCGAGACTTTACCTAAGATTGTCTGAAGGGGAGAAATGGGCTCAAAATCGACCCGATTATCTTGTAGTGTGTGGGTGCCTTTACATTCATCATGCTGTGCAGAGTATGAGCTAAATTATTAAGTTTGATCCTGCGACAAAACCACTTATTCAGCAAAGAATTTTGCACTTTAGAGCCCTGGTCTCGAAAACGATCTTGATATAACGATCACGACGAACCAGTGCTGCTAATAAAGACTGGCCAAATATAGTCACTGCCCTTGAGTGCAGGAAGGGGATGTTTTTTAATTAACACTCTCAGTGGGTCACAACTAATAATGTGCAAATAGGTTTAAAAATAAAACAACATTCTTACGTAGTATCTTCGCTTCGAAACACCCTTGTTCAGAGATTTTTAGGTTGATTAAACCGCTATTGTTTCACGGTTGTATTTGAGGTCTTCATTTGTTGTCATTATGATTGTTTTACAGGTAGTTATGTCGAAGTTATGAAAAGGTCACATTCATTAAAACACTGTGTGGGAGAGATGTTTAATGGAAGGTGAGTAAACGGGAGAGGTTATCGCTTGGCATAATCTGTAGATGACCTACAGTTCTTTCCCTCTGACGCTGCTTGATGACACATTATGGCCATAAATTACCTTAAGTGCTAAAGAGTGTTCCTGCCGAGGATAAAGGTGGCCACTGGGAATTATCCAGCCTGCAGGCTAATTTCCTTTTCTTCCGGAACGTCCCATAGGGGTCAGTGACCGTTTATGTCCGTCGATTGTGTACCTGCAGAGACGTTATTAAAAGCAAATCTACCTTCAATATGTCTGAAGTATCACATAAGCTGCAAACGGGGTTGAACGAGGGAAAATGTCATCATGGGATGGTACCTTCCACGAATATGGTACAGAATAAGACTGGAAACTCTTTAAAAAACATTCAATCAATCCTAGGGGTCAATCGAAAAATTCCATGTGCTTATTCTATGCGTTTTTTCTATTGGTTTTTACCATTTTTGCAACCCTGTAAACCAAATTTTGGTATTTTGTGCATGTTGTTTGTAATTTTCTAGCAATAAATTTAATCATTAAATAAAAATTAAGGGATATATTTATTACAATATAATGAAAATTAAATAATATATTTGATAAAATAAAATTTGTGCAATTATAAATTAAATTATTAATATAAATTAATAAATTATAAAAAATATATTATATAAAATAATATAAAATATAATTTAATCAAATTATTTAATATAAGTAAATGAAAAAATTTATATATGAAATGCTTATCTATATAACAAGGTTTGCAAGTAAGAGTTGTAAAGTTAACTTTGTAAAGCTAGGCTAAATTACAGTTGGTTCAGGACCCAAGTTGGTTTGTGGTTCTCAGCTTCCCTTAAATTCAGGAAAAGTATTTGATCAATACAGTGCTTTTGTTTCTTACCATAATTTGGGTATCAGGATTGAATGATTCAGCTTGATAAATGCAGTCAACACTCCAATATTTGTAAAAGAGTAAATAAGGAATGAACTAGTGTTCGTCAAAACAGACACCAGCTTTTTCCTGAAAAATTAATTAAATTAAATTAATGAGAGACCAAAAAAGAAATCAAACTGGAACTAAATTAAACAGCATTCCATTGTATAAGGTTTCTTTCAAAGGAAATATATATATATTTATATTAAAAAAATCAGCAATTGTAATAGCTCCTTCTTTTTTATTTTATTTTATTTTTCCAAGAGCCACAGAGTGTTTGTCCTCCTTCACAGATGCAACACTAGGGGTGTTAACACTACTTGACACGCGTGTATGGGAATCCAACGGCTATTAGTCCACTCTCCTTTGGAATGTGGTGATATCGTTCCAAGGTCCAAAGTGCAGTTTCAAAACAAAGACCCATGCCAGATCCATCAACCAAAAAAAAAAAAAAAAAAAATCCCTAACATCATCTCAATTTAGGGCGATTATCAGATCGCCTTTCTCTTTTCCATAAATATCAGACCAAAAGCTGAACCCTAAAGATCTTCACACAGACACTAAATTATAAAATAAGAACTTGCCTCAGGTTAACCACGCTCCAGCTCATGTGCCGCATATTAGATAGAGATCATTAAATGAGCTTGACACGGCTGCAGTAAAACATCTTATGTGGAAGAAACAGGTGCTAACTGAGAAAAACCCACTCTGCGTTCACTCCAAAACAAAACTAAAAACTTCCCAGCAGTTCTTGATAGGCCGTTGGTTCATACATCATGAGATATTCATTGAATAATTAGTTAAATAATCCAAGTTTGTCTAAGAGTTCATGTAAGAGGCGAGGGGTGTGAATAGATCAGCAGTTCATGTGAATTTTGTGTGTCCAAATTAATCATGGTGCCTTTTTTGTATTTATTAGGTTCTGCGCCAAGGGTCAGTCTTTAAGTACCATGCTGTTGGTTTACTTGGAGTTGTAGGAGGCCACGCGTTGGTTGAGGGGGTTTTCCGGAGACTTCGTCCACTCCTTCTTGAGCAGCTGTTTCAGCTGGGAAAGTCGCATATTGGGGTTCTCCATTTTAAGGCGCGCCATATTTGCTTCTTCAAACGCAGCGAAGGCGGCTTTCATACGGCGCTCAGGGTGTCGATCCAGGTCTTCCTTAGTGCTGCAGAACAGCAAAAACAGAGGCATGAACCACAAGTAGAATGGAATCTAGGTTTATATAGAAAGGCAATAAAGAGATTATTGCGTTGATACTAGTAAAATCTATATAAATTGTGTTAAATTATGTTCAAAGTCACTGAGATAACCCAAAAGAGTTTACGTTAAAGCAAATGCCAAACACAGTTTATTTTGCAACCAAAATCAGAACAATAACCAGAAAAATGTTATGTATAATGTGGGACTTTTAATTATAAACAAGCCTAAAATACTATAGGACTCTTATTTTGAACTGGATGCTTACTATCACAGCTGCTAATTCAAAAAGTTGAGGGAGACAAAAATATGCATTCTTACAACCATAAAGTAAACACTGTTATAAATCATCAACAATAAATCATCATTTGCTTCATATAAATGTGCAGTATTAATTGATTGAGAACTGCTCTGAATCCGTGAGCCTGTAGAACGCGTAACAGTGGCGCATTTTGACTTTGAACGCATTTAATGGATCACATTTAATAATTAGTCGTGTCAAAAGTAGCGATTTCGATACCAAGTCTGTACTAAAATTTTAAAGCTTTGTTAAGCTTTCTTTGGCCATTGTGTTCATGTGCTCATCATGATATGAGACTCTTACTTTTTTTTTTTTTATATATTTGTATTGTAATACCTCCTCTTAATTTTAAAAGTATTACTCCGAGGGGTTCAACAGAAATTCATGCAGTACTGGAAACACTTCACTTCATCAACAAATATACTTTGTCCTTTTTTATTGTACCAGTGCATATTTACCATGAAGCCCTAAATAAAAACAAAACTAAACTTGGTGTCGTTGCAAAGACAAAAAAAACACTTAACGTAAAAGGTCCTGGTATGATGAAGGATGTAATTGATGAGATGTAATATAAGTCCGAATGTACTTTGAGTGCGATGCAATGAATCCGAGGTATTTTGAGTGCGATGAAATGAATCCGAGGTATTTTGCGTGCGATGAAATGAATCCAAGGTATTTTGAGTGCGATGAAATGAATCCAAAGTGAACCGTTATGAATTGAAGAAAAAAATAATAAGAAAAGAAGAAGAAGTCCTTTATTGAGCACAAACTCTCCAAGAGTTCTCAAACAGGACTCATCTTGTGTTCATAGCTAGTAATCGTAAACCATGTGGTCTTCCTCTACCAAACGCCTCTCCTTGCTTGTGACCTAACCAGGGCTTATATTAGGAATTTTGGCAGTAAATGCCCACTATCGCCCTCAAGCGGCTCCTAATGGCATTACATCTCATTTACTTTATTTCAGAAAAAAATCCAAAAAAAAATGGTAACGCTTACACCGTTACATACCCCTCCCCGTGGGCTAAAAATTTGACCCATGGCAAATTTTTAAATTCTGGGTATGATATGTATCAACCTGCGTAGGATCAGATAACATAGTTACCTTGTAATTTACAGGACCTAGCTTTTTCACAATCTTAGCTGGACCTTTCCATTTAGGAGATATCTTAGCCATAAAAGCATCATCTGCACAAGAGAGAGGATGTGTTCGCACCCACACTAAATCGCCCTCATTGAAGTTTTGAGTTCTTCTCTTGAGGTTGTAGTATTTTCTTTGTCTAGTTTGTGCTTTCTTTACATTCTCCCTTACTGACTCGTATAGAAACTTTTGCCGTTCTATAGTACTATAGGCTGGTTGGTCAGGATCTGGAGGATTCTGCAAGGCTCTCTGCAGAGGACCTTTTAGCTGTCGCCCTAGGGCGATCTCCGCCGGCGTGTATCCTGTACTTTCGTGACATGCAGTATTTAGCGCAAATCTGAATTCACATATCCATTCATCCCAGGTACGGTGGTTTTGTTCAACATACGTGGCTATCATGGTTTTTAAATTTCGATTGACCCGTTCAGTGAGGTTTGACTGAGGATGGTATGCGGTGGTGAGTTTTTGGGTTACTTGCCACTGCTTACATACTTGGTTCAGGAGGTTTGAGGTAAATTGCGTACCTCGGTCAGATACGATGAAAGCTGGTGTTCCCCATCTTGTGAAGATCTCCTCTATGAGAATCCGTACAATGGTTGTAGACTTAGCAGCTCTCATGGGGAAAACCTCTACCCATTTAGTGAAATAGTCCACTACAACCAGGAGATACTCATTCTGGCGAGTGCTCCGTGGAAATGGTCCCATGATGTCCATACCTAGCATATATCCCGGTTCAACTATGGGCACACTCTGTAGACTGCCTGCAGGTTTTAAATTAGTGGGCTTATGCTGTTGACATTTCTCACAATTTTTGCAGTGCTGCCATACATCTGTACGTACTGATGGCCAATAAGCAAATTCTAACAGTCGCATCAGAGTTTTGAATTTACCCAAGTGGCCACTCAGGGGACTGTCATGAGCATAATTTAACATTACTTCCTTCAATTTAGCAGGGACTACAACTTGCAACCTTTGGCCTTCTTTAGAGTCTGGAACACTTCTAAATAAAACCTCATTTTTAACAATGTAGTGCGTTCTCTTAAGATCTGTGGTTCTCTGGGTCTTGGCTTTAACCATGATCTCTTGGCACTCTGGGTCATTTTTCTGTTCATCCGCAATTTCTGACAAGTCCAATGGCAGGTCACAAGTGCCCGAATTAAAACCACGTTTAGCTGGTGTGTGCAACAACACAGCTGGTGATTCAGCCTCGTCTATCCTAGATAACACATCAGGCACAACATTACATTGTCCTTTACGATAACGTACAGTAAAGTGATATCCTTGTAGTCTGATCGTCCATCTTTCTAGTCTGGAGGAGGGTTTTGGATGTTGGAAAAGCCAGACTAAGGATGCATGATCAGTGATCACCTCGAAAGCTCTGCCTTCTAGGTAATGGTGCCATTTCTCTACTGCCCATACTACTGCTAGACATTCCTTCTCTGATGTTGAATAGGATTTCTCAGCACCTCTGAGCAGTCGGGAAGCATATGCAATAACTCTCTCTTGTCCATCCACCTCCTGTGTCAATACAGCTCCCAAGCCCACATCACTTGCATCTGTCTGTACTTTAAAAGAAGACTCGAAGTTAGGTGTATTTAAAACAGGTGCTCTAGTGAGTTCATCTTTGATAAGGTCAAATGAACGCTGACACTCATCTGTCCAATTCCACTTCACTTCCTTCCTCTTCAGTGCGTGTAGAGGTGCTGTTTTAGTGGAGAAGTCAGGAATAAAACGATGGTACCAAGCCGCAAGACCTAGAAATCTTTGCACTTCTTTTAAGGACTTGGGAGTTGGGTACGTTCTGATTGCATCCACCTTGTCTGAATTCATCTTGACACCGTTCGCTGTGATGGTATGGCCTAAGTAGTCCAGCGAAGAACAGATGAACTTACACTTCTTGAGGTTCAGAGTGAGTCCGGCCTTGTGCAGACAATGAAACACTTGTTTGAGATGGTGTAGGTGTGTTTGGATGTCAGGAGAGTAGACAATAATGTCATCTATATAGACCATGCAACATTTATTCTTAAGCTCTCTGAGCACTTGTTCCATTAGACGTTGGAAGGATGCAGCGGCGTTTTTAAGGCCAAAGGGTAGACAAAAGAATTCAAATAGCCCTGAAGCCGTAATGAAAGCAGTCTTCTCCATGCTTGCAGGATCCATTTCAACTTGCCAGTATCCACTCTTTAAGTCCAGTGTACTGAACACCTTGGCTCCTTGGAGAGAATCAAGAATGTCAATGATTTGAGGCATCGGATACGCGTCAAGGTGAGTTTTTGCATTAAGACCACGGTAATCAATACATAACCGGGATCCTCCATCTTTTTTATCTACGACCACCACAGGGGAAGCCCACGGAGACGTAGAAGGTTTAATGACCTTTAATTGAAGCAACTCCTTAACCTGTTCTTCAATAAAATCATTCTTAGTCTTAGAAACTCTGTAGGGTCTCTTTCTTAAAGGAATTTCATCAGTTGTTTTAATCTCATGCTTAATAAGGTTTGTATGACCTAGTTTCTGGGTACATACCGAAGGCCAATCATACATGAGATCTTTTAATTGTCTCTTCACCTCGGTTGAAGCATGGGAGTTTTCCACTGCTTGGTCGATCAATTTTGTCTTTTCATCCTCGTGAAACATTTCCACTTTGCCTTGCGCAGCATAAAATTGGACCGCAGCGTGCTCGTGCATTTTATTAAAACACATAAGGTGACCGGAGTTACCGTCAGGCAAGCATATACGTGAAGCATTGAAATCAATAGTTAGTTTGGCTGTTTTAAGGAAATCCAATCCTAAAATGACCGGAACCGCCAAGTTCTCATTGTCCATCACATAAAATGTAACCTCATGTTTCACTCCATATATTTCACATCCCCAGAGTACTTTACCTTGAGTTTTCTGACTCTGGCCGTTAGCGAGCATGAACGTTTGAGAGCTTCTGGTCAATTGCTCATCCTTCTTCCTTAACCGCTGCCATACTTTTTGCTGCATCAAAGAAAAAGTGCTTCCTGTATCAATTACAGCATTGAAGTACGAGTGGTTTAAAATTATAGGCGCTTGCAGTACATTGCTACATTGAGAGCTAAAAGAGGGATCCATGAGCATAAGACGATTCGGTTGACCTTTTCCACCTACCGACTTCTCATCTTTTCCTTGATTCCATCTTCTCTTGCTCTCTGACCAGTCCTTCTCTATCTGCGTGCCGAGACGCACCAGATCATCAATGGTTTTTGCTGTTCCTCTCAACAGTGAAGCCAGTCGAGGATTGCAGTTTCTCAATGTCGCTTGTACTAACTCATTTTCAGTCATTTTAGGGTTAATCTTTAGCGACATTGCTCTGTAGTTAAAAGCAAAGTCTCTTATACTTTCATTAACTGTTTGTCTGTAACTTGCTAACTTCTGAGCAGCAACTTCTTTGTGGTCTTCATTCAGAAATGAAAAAAGAAACTTCTCTTTAAATGAGGGCCAATCTGTAATGTTTTGTTTCTCCGCTCTCCACCAACTCTTAGCAGTACCCTTAAGACTTACAGATAACGCTGCTAACAACTCTTCATGATGCAGAGGTCTCAATTCATTGTACTCTTCAACACGATCAATGAAATCAATGGGGTCTTCTGAATCTAAATTACTAAAAGTAGGCAGTTCAATTTTAACAGTAGGGAGGAGACGATGAAGAAAGATAGGTTACTTGCTTTGTGGAGTCTCGAGGAACTGAAGCAGTCTTTGATGGTGTTTGAGACATCTTAGAAGAAGCAGCGCTGGAATTCACAGGAGTGGACATGATGGGCTTGATAGCTTTGAATTGTTGCTCTAGTTGTCTATCTCGCCGCTTTAAACAATCCACCATGCTCTTACTCAGTTCATCAATTTTGGCATAACATTGCTGTTTGACACGATCTAGCTCTCTCTGTAGACAGTAGTTAATTTTGTCTTCACAGGCCTTTAACTTTATGCTCATTGTTTCGGTGGTGACAAGATCACTGACTCTGTGCTCAAGATCAACAAGATGCTCTTCGATACTACACATGCGTTGGTCATTTACATTATTGCCGAATTGGAGTTCATCTTCATAAGACTCAAGAGGTGGAGGGGGTAATGGGAAGTCGTCAAGGTTAACACTATGTTCACCATTAACTCTTTCTTCCTCCTCTGAATCCAAATACAACTCACTAAAAGTATCTATGAGATTTGTTACAGGGTCTCTATGCTGCGCGAAAGCTTCATCTGAATAATCGGGGGTGGGTGCTCTCTGTTCCATTGCAGATGATGGCTAATGGCCAAGGATATTTGTTTATGAAAAGCCTTCAGTACTGTTGAAATTTATTTAATTATACACGGGGACTCTGTAAAAGTTCAAAGTCGTCCCTGTTCGGGTGCCATTCTGTAATACCTCCTCTTAATTTTAAAAGTATTACTCCGAGGGGTTCAACAGAAATTCATGCAGTACTGGAAACACTTCACTTCATCAACAAATATACTTTGTCCTTTTTTATTGTACCAGTGCATATTTACCATGAAGCCCTAAATAAAAACAAAACTAAACTTGGTGTCGTTGCAAAGACAAAAAAAACACTTAACGTAAAAGGTCCTGGTATGATGAAGGATGTAATTGATGAGATGTAATATAAGTCCGAATGTACTTTGAGTGCGATGCAATGAATCCGAGGTATTTTGAGTGCGATGAAATGAATCCGAGGTATTTTGCGTGCGATGAAATGAATCCAAGGTATTTTGAGTGCGATGAAATGAATCCAAAGTGAACCGTTATGAATTGAAGAAAAAAATAATAAGAAAAGAAGAAGAAGTCCTTTATTGAGCACAAACTCTCCAAGAGTTCTCAAACAGGACTCATCTTGTGTTCATAGCTAGTAATCGTAAACCATGTGGTCTTCCTCTACCAAACGCCTCTCCTTGCTTGTGACCTAACCAGGGCTTATATTAGGAATTTTGGCAGTAAATGCCCACTATCGCCCTCAAGCGGCTCCTAATGGCATTACATCTCATTTACTTTATTTCAGAAAAAAATCCAAAAAAAAATGGTAACGCTTACACCGTTACAGTATAATGTTTGTAGAACAACAGAGTTTCCCAATTATTTGCATTTAAAAACGCATATAAAATGTATTTCTCCAGAGAGCATGATACCTGAGAACTGCGATGGCATCCTCTATGGTTCGGGCCTCCACCGTGCCTTCTTCTGGAACGATCCGATTGACGTTCTCCTCAAGCGGCATATCCAAGTGGCTTTTTTCTGTAGATTTGAAAGGACACATTAGACTAAATGAGGAAACTGAAAAAGTCCATTCAAAACAAAGAAACAATATTGACACAAAAATAAGTGCTGTTATTCAGGTATGCACACCTTGCACAGAGGCCTAAAAAACATTTGTTAGAATGTCATTGTCAATGCGAGTCAAATCTCCCAAACAGTCTAGAGGGCTTTTTGTGTGACACACTCTGTAAAGCACTTATGAGGTTTCATGATGTTAAGGATGTTTCCTACATAGGAAGCCCCGCACATTTTGGAGCAGAGTTATTGGATTGGATTTGGCCTTACCTTTTTCCTTGATTTCCTTAACATTTTGCCCTTTCTGTAGGCTCTCCTCAATCTGGGCTCGAGTCACTTTACTGGGGGCTTCTTTTGTCTGTTTACCCTTTATCATGGCATCTTCTTCCTCAAGGAGCCTTTGCTTTTCTCTCTTCCTCTCCAGAGCCTCCAAACGTTTCTTCTCCTTATCATCCTGTACACACAAGCGCACACACACACACACACTCTTTTAAATTACAACTGGACCGATGTTATCGAGGCAGCCTGACGGTCATTAAGCAAATGTAAGTGTAAACTACAGAGCAGAGTAAAGAAATTAGAGATGCCTCCTGCCCGCTCAGAAT
Source organism: Opsariichthys bidens (assembly GCA_037194245.1). NCBI lineage: Eukaryota > Metazoa > Chordata > Actinopteri > Cypriniformes > Xenocyprididae > Opsariichthys > Opsariichthys bidens. The sequence continues at coordinate 16,054,115 of CM074288.1, read as the reverse complement.
CACTCTGTGTCATAGTGGCCGGTAAGTAATGGTTACTAGGATAAGACATGGTCTTAACTGTCCACATCCTAACCACCCAACCACTGTCCTGTTGATAACATCCCCAGAAATGGTGACACAACAGTAAGGAGATACGCATAATGAGATGACACCTTCAGATGTCGAGCAGAGGCTGAAATGTCATTCGCGTGACACAGATAAGATGCACGGCAGGCCGCGCTTAAGAGCAAACCAAGATACGCTCCTCTCTCTTGACATTCTCACATATCTACTGGTGATAAATTATATTCGCCTAGCCCGATCTTCACAGAGTCCGAGACAGCAGCTGATCTTTAGAAGATGTAAAGGATAAATCAGTGTGTTTCCAGTGCAGGTGAGTTTGCCCAAACACACAAAGCGGCCCAAGTGACATGGGGTATAATTAGCAGAATGGCTGCAGTAGGATAACAGCGGCGTGGGTCTGATAGGCCGCCGGGGATCAGATGGCAGCGATGGGAGGAAACAGGAGGAAAGGAACAGGGTGTGAGGAGCTCCTAAACAGAGTGCCTTACCAAGTAGGCTGGCACATCATGCCAGCATTGCTGACACACACTACATATGCCAACACCAGCTAAATAATGTATGAAATAGATGCAGGAGAGAACCGGGGAGGGAGCAAAGACACCAATGGCCTGCAAAGAATGCTTTTCAAATATTTAGAATATCAAAATATCTTCTAATAATTAAAATATTTAATCTATATCAGCCCAAAAAACATATCAAAATAGGTAAACAAAGGATTTAAATTTATATGGGACTTTGCTATAAGCTCATTTCAAAAAATATTTAACATAATTTGAGAACTGGGTCAATATGATGCAATGCAACTTGCAAATGCGTTAAAGGGATAGCTCACCCAAAAGTGAAATTATTCTGCCATCATTTATTCAATTTCACGTCGTTCCAAACCTGTATGGCTTTCTTTCTGCAGACAGATACTCTTTGAGGTATACTGAATAATGTTTAACTGTTTTTTCTATATAATGATAATCAATGATAATCAAATCCAAAACACTGGACAAAAAAAAAAAACTTTCAGAAAAAAGAAAAACATACAGTTTTGGAATGACATGAGGTTGAGTAAACGATGACAATATTTTCTTTTTGGGTGACTGAAAAAATGATTCTGTGGTGAAGTATGAACTACATAAAAAGTTAGTTCAGACAATAACTGACCCCCCTACCCCACCACCCACTCAACTTTTCTAATACTGGTGTTCCCATCATGCACTGGGGCATAAATAATTAAGTTTGATTTTTGTTTGCTGTTTTCCAGCTGTGTTTACACTGTTTTATCATTGCTTATGTTGTTAGGTTTTGTAACTTGTGATTTTGTGACATATGGAGTTCATTCTCTACTCAAAATGACACATTCACACTCAAAAAGAATCTATTGAATGTTATTGTCATGGTTTACTGTAAACCAAATGTTGAAGTTTCTGTGTTCGGGTTAGTGCCGCATTACTTCTAATATGCAGATATGGTGTATACATGAGATCTATTTCATTAATCACTTCGATGCATTTAAGTAAAGCATACACTATAAAAGCATGGTTTAATTCAATGTTCTATTATTTGAGTAAAAAGTTACTTTTGTTAAATTTGCTTAACTTAGTCAAGTAGATTTTACTTGATGCTATAAGTGAAATTAAAAAAAATATAATTCATTAATTTACTTAAATTCTTTATGAATGTCAAGTTCAATAGTAAATAGATTTTACTTGATAAAAACAGTAGAAGAAAAATTTCCTCAAAATGTGTTAGTTCAAATTGTTACAAGGATTTCATCAAGTAAATCCTACAAGTAATTTTTTAATGTGTATCCCTTAAACACATTTGTAAGCTGCATTACAACATACTGACCCAATTCTTGAATTACTTATTTGTTAGTTTTTTTGGACGAAATTCTGATTTAAGATTATACATGTGTTATAACAGCCTTAAGCTTTAACCCTAATTAAATGCACCTGATCCAGCTAATCAAATCCTTCAGGCTCATTCGAAAACTACAGGTATGCGTGTTGGAGCAGGGTTGGAACTTGTGCTGCATTCACAATGTAGTAATTACTGTAATTTGGTGATGACAACACGTGACGTTATACTCGAAGCTGTTCACGGACTGGGAATTATGTGTTTCTATGGCAACACTATCAATGCCTAAATGAATCTGCAGCGGTCAGGTGGTACAGCAGTCCCGTGGTACAAATAGGAGTTTTGCACCACAGCTCTAAACCTTTATTACATGTGTTAACATGTGGATCAGTTGCAATCTGGCCTGCTGACACTTAACAGGGCATAAAAAATAGCTTTGGAGACATAATAACCAACCAAATCACTCCATATCAGTCACAACACTCGCCCATGGACCTCACCCAGGCCTAAACATCAAGCTCCATTACCGACAACGAACACTCATCAATATGCGGCATAACTGATAGAGGATATCAGAACTTCCGTGACGGTGTTACTTTAACCCAGTCGGCTTCGGTTTTCATTTTATTCGTGGGGAACTCATTTCCTGAGCAACCCTAAACCTGGCTTGCAATGTATTAATCTATTGTGTGCTACTCAGACTCACATGTCTGCAGCTTTAGCAAGGAAGACAGCTGTGTCATTTAGATACAAGATTAGCAGCCACGACAAGAATGTTAGACAACATAACATGGAAAACATGGGCGCGGTGGGAATCAATTTTCTGCGTTCAGTACAGAACTCAAAAACATTTCCATATCATAAAGTCAATTAAGACCAAAGGGGCCAAAGTATGGGTGTTTAACATGGGTAGTTAGCTCCTGTTGGTAGATGCTATACCTATACTGTACCATTTTATGAACAAAAAGCACCTTGCCACTTAAACTACCTATGAAAAGTTTGGGGTCATTTTTGTTGGTGAATTCATTTTTTTATTCAATAATTTGATCAAAAATGTATAATGACTGACATAATGACAGTAATGCCATTTCTGTTATAACAATGTTGATATGTTTGGTCTTGAAGAAATAGATCTGCTACGCTGCTGTTGCTGAGCAAGCACAGGACTTGCTGCTGCCAATCTATACACGACACGCTGCTGTTAGAGAGTAAGACATGCTGCTCCTGTAAATTACTGCATACATGAATTATCCATAGAAAATCTGTACAGGTGGAGCTGGGGAAGATGGAGGGTTTCTGAAAGCTTCTATAGCAAATGTTAAACAAGGCTGTGTCCGAAATCACTCCCAATACCCTTAAATAGAGCAGTATTTGAAGGGACAGTGCACTCATTCAATCCCATAATGCACCCTAATAACGAGCGTACAACTGATATACACTCAATGGCTGCGTCTGAAAACTGGAGAATGCTGCCTTCGAAGGCCACATTTCAAGGTAGGAAGGCATCAAGGCACGTCCAAATCAAATGTTAGCTTCACTTCCTGTCTCATGAGATACTTTCATCTAATCAATTTTTGAAGGCAGCATAGATGTATCCTTCACTGCCTTTGATGTCCCACTTATCCTATGCTTCCATTCTGTGACAGTTGAACTTGAAAAATAAAGAGTTGCGCTTGCTGGTCAGTTTGTGTGTAAATGTTTGTTTTTGAGAAATATTTTTCCAATTTTGATGTCATTTCTAGCGAGAAATTACTAGTGTAGTAATTAATGTTTCTTTAGTTCTCACCAAAGCTCATGGTGTTTTGCTGATCATTAAACCGCCTCAGAAGTCTGTCCGAAATCAGTTTCGCATGGTGCCTTCATCCACAAACACTGCCTTACAAGTCACTGTCTGATAAGGCAGCAAGTCAGCTTCCTAGGTTTTCAGATGCAGCCAATGGCTAGAGAATACCCATAATGCAGTGTGAGAGTCGCGCCACGAGCTGAATGAGTTCCCACTTCTGACCAGAAGATGGCGCCTGCAGATAAATCTGCTGTCCATCCACTTCCTAATGGGGCTACAGCGTAAAAAATTAGTTTATACCTGTATGATTTTACTTGATTATTAAATTGTTTCACTAAGGTTTATACATGCTAGTTTTCATGACAGAGCTTGCTTAAGATACATTTTTTCATTACTACTGGAGCTGCTAGGTTTCAAAATATTATGAAAAAGCAAGCACAAAATATTCAAAAGCGACAGCCCTTCCAGCGCACTCAGTGTCTGAATTCGTTTTCACTCACTCCTTCAAGTGGACTATAATAGTGGACTAATGTAGGGAATAGCAAATAATGGTATAAGGGGGCGATTTCGAACACAGCACAAGTGTTTGAAGGCTGAGCAGCAAGCTTATTGTCTACTGATACAGCAGGAACCAATTAGCTGTGCCCTAAAGTGAATGATGTGATTACAAGCGGATTGAGTTAAGGACCTATTAGTGCGCCATATAGAGTTTCATGACAGAACATAGCATTTATAATGTGACAAAATGGTTTGTTTTCCAAATAAATCCATTTCTTTTGGATTTTCTATTCAAAGAATCTTGAAGAAAAATCTGAAATTGTAATAATATTTCACATTACTGTTTTCCCTGATCAAATAAATGCTGCCTGAGCATAAGAGCCTTTACAACATTTAAAACTATTACCCACCTCAAACAGTGTATAAATGCCAAATTGATCAAAATAGATATTTTTACATTTTCATTGTGAAGCACTCAAAATGTGAAATGGATGAATATTCAATATCTGCTGCCTTTGATGTCCCAGTTTAAGACGTACATATTTGTAGTCATTTTCCTGTGGCTTCTAATGGGTAGCAATCTATCCACGAGGTACTACTGACTACCTTGATTAGGACAAACTACTTCACTGTCAAACTATTTAAATGAATTGTCGAGATGGAGATCTTTACTGCCATCTTGTGTTTATTCTATACTCTGTCTGTATGGAAGGCACTGTTGTTCCGTAGAGCTCTGATTTCACAGAATCTTGGTGTGGATGTTGTGACAAAAATCTAATCAAAGTAATGGTATATTTCAAAAAAATCCCAAAAGCAGATCTCTTTCCCTGCTCTAAAGGAAATATGTAGTTAAACCAAGAAATCAGTCCTACCCTCCTCTGCTCTTTCTTCATGACATGTTTGTCGTTATCTTGCCAGAGCGCGTCCTCCAGCTCCTTCTGTTTGCGTGCATCCTCGACAGCTTTGGCCTCAGCCTTCCGGGCCCTCGCTGTGGCCGATTTGGAATTCTCGCCCTGGAATTTCTTCGGCATTCCTGGGACTTCCCTGCGGAGGTAAGGTAGAGATGATGACCAGTTGTAAGTGATAATATGTTCTGAGGTGACAAAGAGCATTAATGAGTAGGGAATAAGCACATACTAATGTGAGAAAAAATAAACATGACCTGACTGAGGCTGAATCACAATATTTATTTAGGACTAGATGTATTTTGGCTCTCTATTGGACCCTTGTTCTCACTGTATTAACATAATCTGGTATTACTGGAGTTACTAGAGCGTCAAACTCTAAATATTTTTACAGCACTTCCAAAAGAGACGGCGAATACAAGGTAGACGATAAAATATGGGTCCATTTTTTATTAATCCCATTGTGTTCATTATTCTAATGTTATTTGCAAGGTAATTTTGACATTTTCACTAGAATTTTCCCCACCTGCAGCTATGGGAAGCAGATACATGAGGAAGCTCATAGGCGTGATATATATGTGTATCTATATATATATATAGAGAGAGAGAGAGAGAGAGAGAGAGAGAGAGATTATATATAAAATCGTTATATATAAACAATTATAAATATAGTTACGCTAATAATCTATGATATAATATATTAAGATATAATATATAGCTATAGCATAATTGTAATATAAATATATATTTATATATTACATTAATTTAATACTTTAAGTACATTTTTCGTAAATCATACACCTGCTCCCGATTTTTTTTTAATGTCCTGACAGCACACGTATCATCTGACATGTCTCGTGGCTAGAAGATTTAATTCTCTAAATTTCATTAATTAAAGTTTCGTAGAGGGAAAATTCTGGACCTTTAAGAGCATTTTAATTGTACTTTTTCTTTTCAGAAACCTTCTCGTTAGCATCTTTGCTAATCACTCTGGTTTCAGAGAGTGATAGTATCCACGTTTAAACTTGTATCCGATTCTATGATCTGAACAAAGAAAGCAGATCTAGAGGGGTGCGTTTTAAACATCTCATTGTATTAGTCGAAGTCATTTTCAGGCACCGAATCTAATATATAGTGTAATAGCACCAACCTTTTCCTGCGCCGGGATGTTGTTCACCCTTCTTCTGAAGCCGCTGCGCCACAGTTGAAGAGTTTATTTAGCGCCGCCTGGAGGCTCGACGGTCAATCAACTACATGCAATATGATATGGTAAACAGCGAACGCCAAGCTGACTTGTGGCCCGTTCTGTCAAAACTCAACAGGTACAGAAAAATCGATATACGTGTGATAGTACACAATACCATCCAGAGTCACTCTGTTAGCAGTCTATTTGCTCCTTAACCAGTAAACAGTGGGGTTCAATATTTTATATATATATATATATATATATATATATATATATATATATATACATATACACACACATAAAATATTCCTAATTATATTATGAGTATCTATACCAAACTTTATTTCAATTTCAGGATTTGAGAGTCAAAGAGCATGTTGTGCTTCAACGGAATCAAGGAAATCTCAAGGATTTTACATGGTCAGTTTTACATATTTATTTGATTAGTGACCTATAGATGAAAATCTAAAATATTTATTTATTATACATATTTCATGGTGGGGTGGTTTAAAATTCAAAACATTTCTGTATATTTTCCAATGGAAAATACCAGATTTTCAATGTGATCTTAGATATATTAATCCTAACAAAACAATACCATGTTATGGTACTTTGCTAATATTTAATGATAAACGCATTCTCATATATCATTGTATTATGAAGCTCAAAAGTACGACAAAGAATTTGATGTCCGCATTAAATCTGTCAGAGTAATTAAAATATTAAATAATGACTGTCATAGCAAAGAAAATGTTTTAAGATTTAAACAAGTAAGGAAAGAATATTTGGTGTCAAATTACTCCGCCTCCACTATGTCAATCACAACATACTCCTCCCTCCACATATTAATTCCTAATTTCCCTCCCATCAGACTGCCTTCGATTATCCAAATTATGAGCCCAGAACTGTAAATCCACCTCTACTTGACAGAATGCTCATTCACGGTCCACACCGGTCAGTGATAGTGACCGAATCTTTAAACCAATACTGTTTTCTATCCTGTATGAGTTGATTACATATTGGCCTGTGGAGCTTGGTCTTTTTTTCATACTCTCATAAACTGTTTTGGTCAAAGGTAAGTTTTTTAAATATTGTGTAAAACATATATATAAATCGCCCTATTTTGTACTCATTAGTTCTTACCTTAAATGACACTGCACGCTGCATGAGTCCTAATCTTTTGAAAGTCAAGAGAACATAACAGGGGGTGGATAGAGAATGCATTGTGATTTCTGAGTTTGTTGTTACAGCTGACAGTCTCTTGAAGATAAGGACTCTACTCATTTAGGCTCTGGCAGAGTCTAAACAGAGGGCACTATGGCTTCGGACTCGGACAACTTGGGCTTCTGTTTGGTGGACTATGCAGTATTTGCTGCGATGCTGGGGGTGTCGGTGGCCATCGGGCTATTCCAGTCTCTGAGAAAGACCCAGGGTCCCTCGAACGTGGACAACTTCTTCACAGGAGGCAGGGGTTTCTCTGCCGTGCCGGTCGGTCTGTCGCTCTGTGCCAGCTTTATGTCAGCTGTCCAAGTGCTCGGTGTTCCATCAGAGGCATATTTATATGGCTTTAAGTTCCTCTACATGTGCCTGGGACAAGCCCTCAATTCCCTCATTACTGCAGTTGTGTTTGTTCCTGTGTTTTATCGTCTCAAACTCACCAGCGCTCATCAGGTTTGAATTTTGTCTCTTTAGTGTTGCAATATGATTATATACATGCACACTCTAAATATATACTGTATATTCACAATATGTTTATTGCATACCATGAGCTGCATTGAATTTCATCTCCGTAATGTGAGGACGAGTAATTTCTCTGTAGCATGTGATAAAAAGACACATGCACTGTATAGTTGAGTCCAAAAATGTGAGGCCACTGGTGAATTTCCTTGCATATTTTGTTCTAATTTAATGTGCATTTTCCAAAAAACTATTTGAATACATTTAATTTTCTGTATTTAGCATGTTCCCCTAATAAGCATTTACATACTTTTGGACCCCACTGTTTTTTTTTATGTGTGTATGTACTTGTGTGTCAGTATTTAGGAATGAGGTTTGGCCGAGGGATGCAGCTCTTGGGAAGTTTGCAGTTCATTGTAGCCACAGTAAGATAAATTCATATAATCAAAATAATAATAATAATAATAACAATACAATAATATTTTAATACTATTAAAGCAATAGCGTGAAATTAAAATGTAGAATGCTGATCAATAAAGCCTTGAATTGCATCTGTATACTTTTAAACCCAATATTGATAGTAAAATATGTAGTGAAATACTGCTGATATTGTTTTGGTCTTCCTGTAGCTTCTCTACACTGGAATAGTGATCTTTGCTCCTGCAGTCATCTTGAATCAGGGTAAGAGGATTAACTGATTTCCTCATTTTAAAACGGAATTACTCTCATTTTATTGGCTTCTAGTTTTCATTGTATGTCAGTCATTACAAATCCATCAGTGGATCCCATATGAGTGGTTGGAAGTTATGTGTTTGGTTTTGCCCTTTCTTATCACACTTCTCTTCTTCACTGAATCAAGCCACAGGCCTAAATATGTGGGCGTCTCTTTTCTCAACTGGACTCATCTGCACATTTTACACAACAGTGGTAGGCCAGTGTTGTGAAATCTTGTCTGATCTGAATAATAACTGGTGTCCAAAACAGATTTTATGGTGGACTGTTTTGACACTTTAAGGGTTAGTTCACCCAAAAATTCTAATAAAAAATATATAAAATATTCTTTTATTAATTACTCACCCTGTCGTTCAAACTAGTCGTTCCAAACTCGTAAGACCTTCGTTCATTAGCTCTCATGTAAAAGATCGGCGTAAAATTGAGTTTAAACCAGTCACATGGACTACTTTAATGATGTCTTTACTAACATTACGGACCTTGAAAGTGGTAGTTGCAAAGGCTGTCAATGGAGGGACAGAAAGCTCTCAGATTTAATTAAAAAGATTTTAATTAAAATCTCGGAACGACAAGAGGGTGAGAAATTAATGACAGAATTTTCATTTTTGGGAGAACCAAACCTTTAGTGTGATCAAATATTTCTCATAAATTGTGTTTGCATAGTAGTCGCCGAAAAGTGATGTCCGGAGGGGTATTTGCTTTAAAATGGTGAAGATGTCAATTTCATATCACTTTTGGCCACTACTATATATTTGAAAATCATTTGTGTGTATGTATTTGAACTTATGCTTATTTAGTAAAATAGTTGCATGACTGTGTAAATGTCCGTTTGTGAAACAGAACGTGTGAACATGTTTCTGTTTTCCTGCAGGGTGGTATGAAGGCTGTAATCTGGACAGATGTGTTTCAGATTGTAGTCATGCTCTCTGGGTTCATTGCGGTCTTCATTCAGGGCACCATATTGGCAGGAGGGCCTGCCAGAGTTTTGGAGATCGCCAACAACGGATCCCGCATCAATTTTAATGAGTATGAACAGTGTAGGGGATTTTTTACCATTTAAAAAATAAATGGAAGAAAATTTTACTGGAGAATAGTTTGCAGTTTCATCAGCAGAAGCCAGCTTCAAGTCTCACAAGGAGTTCATAGGCCGCTCTCTCTCTCTCTCTCGTACATTCACATTTCCACAACAATTATACTCTAACAGAGTCCACTAACTACGTCATTACTAAGATTCTGATTGGTTAAGAAAACTAGACAAAACTGGTAATTTTCCACACATGGACTGATAGTCAGAAGCATATCTCCTCCATAACCCATAAAGGACCTGTACCGAAAGCGCACATACAAAGACACACAAGATTCACAGCTTCTTCAAGGCTGAAGCTGATCTGAGCTCTGCTCTGAACAAGAAACTTTCACAAAACATACTGATAAGTTGTACTTTTCTCTCAGTGAGAGGTACAGACAATATACATCATCACGTTCTAGTGTTTGAAAATCAAAAGAAAAATACATGTTTTAATATAAGTTGAAGTTATTCAAATAATTAATATTTAGAAAGATAAATGTTGATTAATAACTTCATGATAAATCACTCAAAATATATACATTGAAGGGATTCCAGAATCCACCCCTTCAACAGTGAATGATTTGAAATCTGTTAAATTCTCAAATTAATGAAATGATTATTTAGTGTTCTCATTGTCTCTGTGTTGTACAGTTTTGCATTAGACCCTCAGAGGCGATATTCGTTCTGGAGTTTCACAGTGGGCGGCACAATGGTCTGGTTATCCATGTATGGAGCCAATCAGGCCCAAGTGCAGCGTTACATATCCTGCAGGACAGAGAAACAAGCCCAACTGTGAGAGAATAAATGAGTAAAATCAATCTGCTGAATTAAATTTAGTTTTGTTTCGCATTCAATTTCTCAGAATAATGATTGCTGAGTGACTGACATATTTTCTGCTACTGAGATACAGATCCACTGAGTGTCACTCTTGTGCTGCAGGGCGCTGCTGGTTAATCAGGTGGGTCTGTGTCTGATTGTGAGCAGTGCAGCCACCTGTGGGATTGTGATGTTTGCTTTATACTCCAACTGTGACCCACTGAAGACTGGCAGAATATCTGCACCTGACCAGGTAAAGTAATACGTGCATGAACAGAAATTAACTGTACCTACTGTATACTATTAATCACTATTAAATTTCGAACAAAAAAAAAAAATCTCTTTATTTTCACAGTACATGCCATACTTGGTTTTGGACATTTTCCGGAATCATCCAGGCTTCCCGGGTCTTTTTCTAGCCTGTGCCTACAGTGGAACTTTAAGGTGGTTGAAAGTATCAGAATCCTCAGTGAGGTGTTGAATACTACTACAAATGGCATAAACAACCTGCTTTTTGTCCACAGTACTGTCTCCACCAGCATTAACGCCATGGCAGCTGTTACTATGGAGGATGTAATGAAGCCGTGGCTAATTACTGTTTCACAGAGAAAACAGCTCTTGCTCTCCAAGTCATTATGTAGGGTTAAAGGCCACTTCTCATTCTTTCCTGTCATGCAAGTAAACATAGTCTTCCTTAATAGATGAAACTTCCCCAAAAGTGCATGCAATTGTTTATTGACCATGTAGACCAAATCTTACTTTTCATTTAATTATAGATGTATTTATTTGAAACTAGGAGGGAATATTTAATATATATATATTTGAATAAATATTATATATATATAAATATATATATATAATATTTATTCAAATATATATATATATATATTAAATATTCCCTCCTAGTTTCATATATATATATATATATATATATAATGTTGGTATTTGGTCACTTCCTTTAATATATGCTGATGTGTAAGAGCAAAAAGATTATTTGAATATATTTATATAATGCTATATTTAATATTATATAGATAAATATATTCATTTAATCATATATAAATTATAAATTCTATTTTATTTATATTAATCTATAAAAATATAACTATATGATGCTAGTATTTGTTTCCTGTCTTTATTTGCTGATTTTAATAAAAAATAATGTCACAATCAACAAAATTTGTCATGACTAATTTCCTAATGATTTATTTTCATTTAATTCTATCTTCATTTAAATTAATGTTGGATTTGTAATGGATTAAAGTGAGACCATTGGTGAAATGAACTAAGAGACCATGATGTGATTCTGTAAAAATCTGATCATAACAACCTCATAATGTTTATATTTAGAGATATAACTACAGTGTCAACTAATATCATTATTGTTTGTTTACATGTGTAAAACAGCTCTGTTGTATGGCCTTGGCTGCATTACAATGGCTGCGCTCTCCTCTCTTCTGGACTGGGGAGTCCTTCAGGTGTGAACTGCTGGATTTTAAGCAGGTTGTATTTCCGTCTATGTGTCTGTGCTCTAACCAGCTTTCTTTTTTCTCTAATAACCTCAGGGTTCGTTCACAGTCATGGGCGTTGTGAACGGTCCACTGCTGGGAGCGTTCGTCCTTGGCATGTTTGTTCCAGCCACAAATAAACCAGTAAGACTCCATAAACATCCCTGTCGTGTCCATCATATACTATTCTATCCTTCCGCTCGATTAATAGCCATGTAATATTTCTCACACTATACAGGGGGTGTTCTCAGGTGTGGCTGTGGGTTTCTGTCTGTCTCTATGGCTTGCTGTTGGAAGCACAATCTATCCTCCTACACCACAAATTATGGGTGTTTTACCCACTAGTGCTGATCGCTGTCCAGCAACTAATGCAATACTCAACAGCACCACGATAGTCGCCGAATCATCTATCGTGGCATCATCAGTCCCCCAAGATTATGGGTAAGATTCTAGAAGTTGCATCACATTCTATATCGACCATAATTGACCCTTCGCAAAGACCCGCCCCCTTTAGTTACTGTTGCTATGTCCGACAAGCCATGCATCTCACACATCATGTTCTCACGCAGTGAAAAATACATCCCGGAGCAAAGAGGACACTGAAACAGTTTCATTTTTAAGCTCCTCAGTTCAATCGGCTCGTGAACCGATCATCTCTTCACACTAGTTCATTTATAGCATCAAATAAACATGAATGAACATCAGAAGGAATGTTGTTTCAAGCCCGGAAAGACGTGAGTCCACCCAATTTTACAAGTTCAAGTTCACCAACGTTAATCTACTAACTCCCCTGACTGCTTTGTCATACAAAATGATGGATTCTGGGTTATGATTGGTCGGATCGCCTGTCAATCAAACTGTTTGTGAAGGGTCAATTGCATACAGTAGCACTGTGACTTTAATTACTTGTGGAAATGAAGCACATGAGTTAAGTTTTGTTTTTCCAACTAAATTCATGCAGCTTTCAAAATATCTATTCAATATCCTACCTGTACTTCGGAGCCCTGTCAACTAGCGCAGTCATCCTAGTAGGTGTGGCGGTTAGCTACATTACAGGTGAGAGAAACTCACTCACAGTATTGTTAACAATAATCAAAACAAATGAAAAGGTCAAAAGATGTTACTTTACCTTTAAATGAAAATATGTGCTGAATTTCTGCAGGACCCACCAAGAGGGATTCCATCAGTCCCGGCTTATTACGGTGGAACTTGGAACAAAAGTCCTGCAATGTGTCCTGTAATAACTTGGTGAGTTAAATGGCAGTAGCAGTTCATTTACTTTAACTTACAGCTCAGTAAATTTACTGATATTTTAATATTATTTAAATAAAATTGGAGGATTTATTAGGGCTGGGTAAAAAATACCGATTTCTCAATTTTAATCGATTCTTATTTCTACAAACCGATTCTTAAATCCCAAGAATGGATTTTATCCTGTTTTCAGTTGATGAATGAACGGAACATTGTCTCTCATCCAATACATCGCAACAATCTTTATGCTTTGTTACTTTTTAAATGAAACAAAGACTTAGATTTCAAATGACGCCCATTTTATTATGAAATTCAAGAAATAAATACCGTTTTGACGCTGTTTAATGTGGCGTGACAGATCGCTGTAGCGAATCAGTTCAGAAAAAGTGGCTCAACTCCATTGCTTGGAGCGAAATAAGCTTGAATAAGCAACTGAATGTATGTTAAAAGATACAGTACAACTTATTGAAATCCATATCATATCATCTCTCAATCACTGATTTCAAGATTTCAATAAAACAGCTTGTAAACAATGCCACGTAACGTCACGTTTACCTCAGAAAAACCATATTCAGTGACCATAAATGTTAGTCAGCTAGAAAAACATTCATTCTGATAAATATATTCATCATATTACATATTCATTATAATTTTTTAATGTTCTTCAGTTATCAGTTATGACAGCCACGATTTAAATGTTTACATTTCAAAAAACGAATTGGAGTAGAAATATGATTGAGTAATTCTAAAGTTAGTATTATAACTTTATTTATTATATATATATAAAAAACATCCTTGAGTGTAATTTAAGTGTTTGTATATAAATAAGTTAATTTTAACCTTCAATATTATAGTAATGTTGTACAAACTGACTCCCATGAAGAGTTACTGCATTAGTTGAGATTTTTTTCCTTGAGAAAATTTTCCATGTAGCCTACTGTTCCTGATATATCCAAAATAATCCATTTCGAATCGAAAGCTTGTGAATAGAAATTGATTTGAATTGTGAAATTGGTATTAATACCCAGCCTTAGTATTTATTAATATTTTGAATTTGCTTTTATTTTTATATTTTTAGTTTTAATTTCAGTTTTAGTAATTTTATCATCTTTTGTCATTTTTATTATTATTATTAATATTTAGTTTTTAAATATTTCTATTTAGCATTGTTTTTTGTGTAATTTTGGTTAAGTTAAGTTTAAATTTTTCTGCTTTATTTCACTTAACACGAACGATTTGTAATAGTTTTAGTTAACAATACCAACACTGCTGAAATCATATTCTTGTCTCTACAGAATGAAACTACGACACACAATCCTACTGAAATCCTTCTCAGTCCAAAAGAACTATTTGCCACTGCTGATAAACAAGTTGTTTTACTGAACAAAAGTGACGTTTAGACAGGTTCAGCATCCGCTTTGCAAAGTCAAAAAAGAAGAAGTCAGGTTTCAAACTAAAGTTTTCAAGAAATAATTCAAATTCAAATGAATTTTGTGGCAGAACAATGCAATGAATTGTTAAAAGACACCGCTTTACAAGTTATCATCATGCAAGGTGCATTCTGCACAGTCTTGCATATCAAATATGTCAAAGCTATACTGATTTGGTTATCTTTCTTTCTGATTGGCATTACTGAATACCTGAGCATCACCACCTGATTCAAAGCATGATTCTTTGATCTATATAACAATAGTGCTTTCTTTCATAGAACAAAATCACGCACAATACGTTTCTGTTCATCACACACCTGCGTCGCACCTGTGTGTTAGTTCACTTTCATTCCTAGCCAAGTTTAGTAGAGAAGAGAGCACAAGCACGCACACTAAAGTGATTTGAAATTTGTCTAATCAACAGAATGCTTTTAATCACTATGATCCAATAACAAAAATATGTATGATTGTTAGTGAAAATTAATTAAGAGAATTGTTACGCAATATAAAGATCCATTTTATTGCCCAATAATGCATTTCATTCGTTTTTTGGCAGACAGGAATATTCTTTCTGTCTAAGCCTATAAAACAAGGCGTATTAAGGGGATATTAATTACCTAGAAAAGACATCTGAATGTGCCCTAGAAGTCTCCAGAATCAATATGAAACTGTTTCAGTGTTTATGTATTGATGATGGCTGTATAATTCATGCATATCTTGAATATGTGTATTGTTTGTTACCAGTACTGCAGAGATGAGCTGTAGAATGATGGAGTGCCCCTGTCACATTCACAATAAACTGAAATGTCAACACCACTGTCAGGTGCACATGTTTTCTGATTAAAATTCTTTAAATGAAAGTTTCTTGGTTGTATCAGGCCAAACGGAAGAAAACCTACTCAGTTTTTCTCTGCAGGCGGAAATAACAAACCCGCCGCTCACTAGCAGAGAAAGAGGAAACCACAGTTTCAGTCTCCCCACGTAAAGAAAGCAACCACCCCATCAGCTTCAGCAAACACCCTCCCTCTCTTTCTCTCTTTCACTCCTATGAATACAATATTCATGCATTTCATAATATGCAGGGGTGGACCTGGTGTCTATTTATGGCTTGGTCACAGGTCTAGAAACAGATGTCAGATGAGGCCGACCAGTAAAGAAACACCGAATGGTGTCGATCTTGCTAAAGCAGTCTGGAAATGAGGTGCGTTTGCGGTTTGTCTCTTACCGGAAATGAGTCTCATTTGATCCCTCCCACCAAAGGCTCACAACAGCAAAGCCCGAGTTATATTTACGCAGCTCATCACATCAACATGAACAAATCATCAATGTATCTTCTTAAATAAGGTAACACCTCTTAGTTGTCTTAATTAGAATCGTAATACGAAAAATAAGACCTTGTAACTTTACCATTTCAAAGAATATGACAGTGGATGTCATGTGACTAACAATGAAATATACATTTTGTGAGTGTGGTGTTTTATGTTTCATGTCTGCTTGTTTGCATTGTTGTTATTGGAATATGAATAGATGTATTTTTGTGATCGAATGGTCCACTGTAATATTTGACGGCCAATGACATTGTCAAAACCAAACCAAACCAAAACTTGTGTAACCTAACCTTGACTTAAAATCCTTCATATATAACAAATCCTTTACTGTAAGTGGCTGAATATTGAGAAGCTCTTGGAAAACACCAAGAGGTTGTATGTTTGTTACGGAAAGTACAGATCGTCAGCATGAGAACGATGAGTTCACTTCTGTCATGGGTATGACCACCCTGGTTCCAAGAACTGGCGTTAACAATAATCCACTGCTGTACAGTCCAATGGCAATGTCTCTTTCTTGGAACGTTGGCCTCAAGTTCTCTTAAAATGGACTTTATTATATGTATGTTTGGGGTGTTGAAGACTCCAATGATTTGTGTGTAAAAATAATAATACTTGCAAAATTCACCTTTTAATATGGTCCTTTGACTTAATTAAAGCCCATTTGAAAGATATTATTGAAATATGCTATTCTAAAATATAATATCAAAAATAGCAACGTTGCTTCTGTTTAGGGAAAATATTTAAGACCCCCAGCAATAGTAATGTAACAGTTATTATTTAGGCCGTGCAGTGAAGTGAAAATTTTGTTGTCTTCATATAGAAAAAAGCTCCCCCTATTATCCTTTACATGCATCCAAGGTCAAAAAACACATTCATTTTCTCATAATATAAAGTGCACATCACATCTTTTCTCAAAGAGTCTGAAAATGGTTCGTTCGAAGATTTAGTCTCTCTAAACTACGTTTACTCTGCTCTAATTGATCAGATGGCCCAGCCTGTTGTGACTGGTCTGCTCCGATTGGTCAGGGGCACGTTCCGGCGCAAATCGGTGTGCAACGTTTTACTGTAGTTTCCAGGTTGAACAACATGTTTACTGCAAACGGCGTTCAACGGGGTTAGAGATATTTTTTCTCTTGTTTGGTGGGTGTGTCAAAAATGTCAGCCCAATCAGCAGCAACATGTATATAAATCACACGGTATTAAAGAGACAGCTCGCACAATGGGTCCAAGTAAAGTCGCTTACAAATGTGTCCGCTGCAGCTCGGTATACGCAACAATTGAAGATATTAGAAGACATGTTTGTCGTAAGAGTTTTACAGTAAAAATATAGCATATTAACATGATGATGTAGTTGGCAAGTTTATTTATATACCAAATTTCATACACAATGGTAATTAAGTGCTTTACATAAAAACGAGAGAGAAAATACAAGGTATTAATAACTAGAATTAACTATTAATTAAGAATTAAGAATTTAAATTAGAATTAACTAGGAGATTAAAAAAAAGATTAAATGCGAGGCAAATGTTGGATCACAATAATTAGGAACCACCGTTTCCACAAATGCCTTCACTCGATTGGGATGTTATCTTTTGTAATGGACGGCAAGGGCGGTGATTGTAACATGGAGCGTGTTTTGCCGTATTAAACACATATTTATACCGATTTCATCAGGCTTCAAAAAGAACTTCTCAGCTGCCATAGTTGCAACTCTCGCGTCATCAGAACAGAGTGTTCAACGCATCACCAATTCTGTTTAAAAAAAACAACATTTTGTCAGGACTAAACGCAGCCCAGTCTTGTGATTGGTCTGCTCTGCTCTGATTGGTCAGATGGCCCAGTCTATTGTGATAGGTCTACCACTCACAGCGCATGTAATGAAACTCCTATCCCTATATCTGAATTTCCTCTCCAGAGGCTTCCTCAGCGCTCGATACACAGTAATAATATGAACAATGGTGTCACTTTTTGAATCAATTTGAGCGCAAGTCCTCATCCTTTTGAAGTGCATGAAAAGTGAATTTGCAGCTCTGAAAACAGCATCTTCATGTCAAAAACGCAAACCAAACTCTTCAAGGCCTCAATTACAACTACAGTGTTTGAGGGCAGGTCAAAGAAAACGTCTGTGACAAATCTGTTACAATGTTACGCTTGTATGTTATGGAAGTGAGACTGGAATTGCTGACGACTCATTTCAGCAGGTCAGAAATGATTCTTTCTTTTAGGAGACAATAACTTTATTTGTCCTGCACGTTGATCTTTAAAACTTTGCAGACCTTTTACATTCACAAACAGCTATATTACACACTGCATGAAAGATAGAATTCAAAAAAGCATAAAAGGGGAACTTTAATACCTTAAAAACGTTTTTTTTTTTGTGTGTGTGTGTGAAAGTGGAAAGAGCTTCAAAAAGCCCCAAACTTTATTATTGTCTCTAATATCAAAATAAATTGTCAGAAATAACCATTGAGGCCCGTTCACACCAAGAACGATAACTATAAAGTTCTGAAAATCGTTCTAAATATAAAAGAATAGCATTGTCCACACCACAGCTATAATGACGATAACGATATAGAAAAACGATATGGTTGGGATCACGTTCAGAACGCTGTTGAACGATAAAACACTGACAGCCAATCAGAATCCACTCTAATTTAAGGGCTCGTGCATTTAAAATGGCAGAAGACATTCCGAATAAGTAAATCACCAGAAAAAGCCTCCACTGCTTGACAAGTCAAACACCCTTTTCAAGGATACTTTAAAGAAAATAGATATATGGAAAACAATCGGTCAATTGACCCTTCACAAAGACCAGAAAAAGCCATGCACTCTCACGCCACACATCATGTTCTCACGGAATGAAAAATACATCCCGGAGCAAAGATGACACTGACAACATGTCGACAGACATATGAAACAGTTTCATATTTAATATATTGTCATTTTTAAAGAAGTTTAAACAATAAATAGCGTATAGCGTCTCTTTAATGTGTCGTGACAGATCGCTGTAGCTCCTTCAAGCGGCTCGTGAAACGATCATCTCTTCATACTAGTTCATTTATAGCATCAAATAAACATGAATGAACATCAGAAAGAATGTTGTTTCAAGTGCAGAAAGACGTGAGAACACAGTTTTTCAAGTTCACCAACGGTAAACTACTAACTCCCCTGACTGCTTTGTTGGATAAAATGGCGGATTCGGGGTTATGATTGGTCAGATCGCCTGTCAATCAAACTGTTTGCGAAGGGTCAATTCTTGGTGTGAACGGGCCTTTAGTCTTATGCACTATTTTGGAAAAAAATAAAGTCAATAAACAAAAATATTCTGGTTATTTTCGTCCAATCAGGAGATTGCTTTGGTTGGAAGACCATGAGTGAAGAGGAAGAAGTGCCCTTGATGAAGAGCGAAAGGGCTGGCAGTCAGAAGTCCAGCTGTGACTCTGCCCTGCAGGTGTACCTGTACTACTGCCCAAGCTTAAATTCAGAGACCTCTTTCACCGTCCCCACAGGACACATCACAGCGGAAAGTGTGTGTATGCTTGCTGCAAAAGCCAGCGGTGAGACTCTTAACATGTTTAAGATCATCAGTAATGATATGTGTTGCTTAAAGGTTAAAAGCTTCACTTTTTATCTGCTTCCCTATAACATTTACAAATCTTTTTTTTCTTTGTTTGTTTTTTTTAAGATGCAGCAAGTGTTGCTGATAACCTTTATGTGGCAAAGATCTATCTTTTAGATGATTCAGTATCACTATAGCAAAAATGTACACTTTAAGCAATATAGGTTTGCTCATAGATAAAGATTAAGTTATGTCGATCTGCTCATACTGCATGCAATCTTATAATTAAATACATTTTAAATGGTTGTGTACCAACAATATTACAATAACCTGAACTGAATATTTATATTTTTAGGAATTCTTCCTGTGTTCCACAACCTATTTGCTCTGGCATCAGAAGATCTTTCATACTGGTATCCACCAACTCATGTATTTAAGAGTGAAGAAGCCATCAAAGTTCACTACAGAGTGAGGTATAAAAACTGCTGTAATAATCATACTTTATTAATAAATAGCTCAGTCTTACTGGATATTTGGGTGTTTCTTTATTTAACTAGCCTGTTTGTGCCTTTAATTTTCATTTATTTTTGCAAATTCCTGTTATGTAGAGATTTTATTGTTTTAACCTTCTCCCTGACCCAGATTTAAAGTATGCATTTTTCTTGAAAAAATACCGCTATGTTTAAAAAGAAATTCAGTAAATTCACTAACATTTCAGTATTGATGCTTTGAAAATGATTTATGTCAATGTTCACACACCCTTATCCGTGGTGTCATTTCCATCACTAACAAAAATGTTGGTTCAAATGAAGTTAGTGTACTTGGTTACCAAGAAGACAACGATGTCAGTGAAGAGCATACTTTAAGGCGTAATTCAGACAAAAATAAAAATGAAAAAAAAAAAAAACCCTCCCGGTGCCTTTAGGAAAACTGAGCATGCTTGCAATATGCATTTAATATTTAAAGATAGGAGGACTACGTCAGTCATTTGTATTTGCCACACTTCCTGCTATACCAGCTGGTTGTGCTAAGACTACAACTAAATTTTGACATGTAGATGTCTTCAGGCTAGGGCACTTCTCAAACATGTGGAATTCGTGGCAGATTGTATGCTAGACTTCCAACAAGTTCCTGTTTCATGACGATAATAGCATGTTTAGTCCCCAATTGCATATTTTGTATGTTGCTAGTAGTGCATCACAGTGTTAAACACGTCACTTCCTGTTGCCAGTGGGTGACGTTATTACTAGAACTGCATATTGTCATGTAGATGTGTTCAGAACAGGACTCTTCTCAAACATGTGACGTTTGCGGCACATTGGACATTGTATGCCTTAGTTACAACAACGTCCTGTTTCATGGCGTTAATCGCATACATTAGCATTTAACCAAGTGCTGCATTATTTATCCTGTTTCTAGCATGTTTGGTACTTCATGGCATATTTAAGGGAGTAAATTAAAGTGTACAGCATGCCATTTCCTGTTTCCGACAGGCATGTATTTTGGCATGTAAGCCAGGCCAGGGCAGGGCACTTATCAAACGTGCTTGGGGCAGATCGGACATTGCATGAGTTACAACAACTTCCTCTTTCATGGCGAAACATCGGACTGGCACTTCCCTCCAACGAAAACTCAAAGATCTTTGATATTTATCATTGCTAAAGTCTTAAGATTTGACTGACCATAAATGATGCTTATCCGGGTTCATCTCAATGAGTAGTTTATCAAAGTGTAAAACATGACATTTCCTGTTGCCTGCAGGTGGTGCTATTACTGTAACTGAATATTGGCAGGTAGATGTGTTCAGGCCAGGACTCTATTAAAACATGTGAAGTTTTGGGCAGATCGGATGTTTCATGGCGAAACTTTGTCAGGCCTTTAACATCGCTAAACCCTTAAGACCAGACTGACCAAATATGATGTTTCTCTGATAAAATCTATAGGAGGAGTTAAAGTTGTTAAAGTACAATGTCTGGAAATGGCAAAAACTTGCAGAGAAAATTATAAATATCTCACTTCCTGTTAGGTTTTCATATTTTGCTCCCTGGGACTTTTTTTGGGCTGTTACATGTACCGAATTTCATACATGTACTTGGTGGCACTATTGAACCATTTTGCCACACCTAATTCTGAAACCCGTATCAGACGTAAATTTTCACCACTTCTGTGCAAAGTTTCAACCATGTTAAGGCCTTGAAAAATGTGATTCATTTCAGAGAAGAATAATTGACCAAGTAATTACAATAGGTGTCATTAAAATAGTCCACGTGACTACAGTGATTTAACCTTAATATGATGAACCAGCAAGAATACTTTTTGTGTGCAAAAACAAAACAAAAAATGATTTTTTTTCATCAATTTTCATTCATTCATTTTTTGGTGCCCAAAAAGTATTCTTGTAACTTCATAACATTAAAGGGTTAGTTCATCCAAAAGTGAAAATCCTGTCATTAATTAATTACTCACCATTATGTCGTTCCACACCCGTAAGACCTTCGTTCATCTTCAGAACACAAAAAAATATATTTTTGATAAGATCCAATGGCTCAATGAAGACAATTAACACTTTAAAATGGCCAGAAAGCTACTAAAAAGATATTTAGAACAATACATGTGAGTACAATGGTTCAACCTTAATATTATAGAAAGTATTCTCTGCGCTTTATAATATAAAAAAACTACTTTTCAACAATATCTAGTGATGGTCGATTTCAAAACACTGCTTCGAAGCTTTAGGAATCTTTTGTTTTGAATCAATGATGCAGTTCGCGTATCAAACTGCCAAAATCACGTGAACTATTGAAACTGCGAAAAACTGATGACGTTACGAATCCTCATTTACTGAAATGACGTGAGTTTGGCGGTCCAAACCACTGATTCGAAACAAAATATTCATAAAGCTTCCAAGCAGTGTTTTGAAATCAGCCATCACATTGTTGAAAAGTCGTTATTATGTGGGTTTTTTGGTGCACAAAAAGTATTCTCGTCGCTTTATAATATTAAAATTGAACTACAGTACTCACATGAACTGTTTTAAATATGTTTAAGTAGCTTTCTGGGCATTGAAAGTGATAATTGTCTCGCTGTCAATGAAGGCCTCACTGAGCCATCGGATTTCATCAGAAATATCATAATTTGTTTTCCGAAGATGAACGAAAGTCTTAAGGTTGTAGAACGACATGAGTAATTAATAGACAGAATTTTCATTTTTGGGTGAACTAACCCTTTAACTATTCACAACAACTGAAATAAAATATAAATACCAAATGAAAAACTTTATTATAATAAGTTTAAGTTAAAGTGTTGTACTAAAATGACTAAAACTTACAAAAAAACCAACAACAATACATTTACTAAAACTTAAACTAAAATGAAAATAAAAAGGGAAAACGTGAATAATAACAAACACTGATTGCTAGTGGACAAATTAAACTGAGAGAGTGAAAAGTGTGTTTTAAGAGATAAACTGGTTCTGTGATGTTAAAGCTTTTCTCTCTGTTCAAGGTTTTTCTTCTCAAGCTGGTTTGGTCAAGGGTCCAGAGCATCGTACCGCTTTAGTCTCAGCAGAGGACGAATCTGTGCTGTGCTGGACTACTGCGTCATTGATTATCTTTTTGCTCAGGTATATACAGTAGCACGATAATCTATCATTGCCTTCTCAAAAGGTAATTGAATTATATTTCAAAAGCCAATCAATGTGAAATATTCTCAGTATTATGTGCCTCTATCCTGATGATGTACACTGTAATGAATTACTGTAAAAATTACAGCATTATTTTACAGCCGCTGGCTGTTTTTTAATAATACAGGATATTGCAGTAAACTGCAATGCATTCTGGGGTCACATGTTGGTTTGACTAATTTACAGAATATTGCTGTAAATTGACCCTTCGTAATTTAAAAAAATACAGTTATTTACTGTAATCAGAGAATACAGGGAAATTCTGTAAATTAAATTACAGTAACACTACTGTAAGTTTTACAGTAACTGGCTGGCAACCCTGCTGCCAGTATTATACTGTCAAATTTACAGTAATTTTTTTAACAGTGTATTCATATGACTCAAATAACTTTTAAAAATCTGGCATAAAACTGCTGACTCAACTGCTGAAGATCATTTTCCTTCCTGTCTCATTGTCTTCCTGTTTCAGTCGCGCAGTGATTTTGTGTCTGGACGTGGTGGGATTTCTCCTGCTTTGAGTCTGCAGCAGGAATGTTTGGGTTTGGCAGTACTGGATCTGTGGCGTATGGCCAAAGAGAGAAACCAGAGCCTTGCTGAGATCTGCAATACAACAAGGTATGGTACAACATGAGAGCGTCTCCTATAAATTTGTGGATAGAGCTATACAGAGATTTTAAATGTTCGAGCTGCATCAACCACTGCAAAAATCTTATTCCAGCTACAAATCCTGCCTCCCAGAGGCTCACAGACAAGATATACAGCGAATGAGTCGCCTGGCACGGTATCAGATCCGGAAAACGCTGAAGCGTTTCCTAAAGAAGCTGGGCAGATGCTCAGCTGGTGAACGCAACCTGAAGCTCAAGTACCTGATGGAGCTGAATATGTTGGAGCCGGATTATGGTTCTGAAAGCTTCACTCTGAATCACTCTGGATGGTTAGAGCAGAGCGAGCAGCAGAGGGTCAGAGCCGTTCAAGTGTCTGGAGAGGGAGGGATTCAGATACAGACCACAGAGAGTCAGGTAGGCTATTATATTCAGACTGTACATCTGCCGGTGTGAGGATGTTTTAATACAAAAGTTCAATAAACACGAGGTTAATTTTGAGTAACTTACGTTTTAGAAACAATATTGCCAGTTACATTGTCGATTTTTGCTCCGCCAAAGAAAATAGTTCCTGAGCAGCAACACAGTGTGAATCGGTGTTTTTGATTCATTGAGTCACTCATAAACACAGCCACTCGTTCTGTTCATAAATGAATCAGTGTTTTGAATGAACTGGTTGAGCGAATGATTCAATGACTCATCCATAAAGATGGCCAATTGTTTCGTTCCTGAATATATCAGTAGGTAAATACCATAAACTGTAAAAAAAAAAAAATACACTCTCTCATGAATTCAGTCACTTGTCGCCACTTACTGGAGTTAGCCGGTTGTATAAATTTAAATAATTACATATTACATAATTAAATATTACATAAAAATGAATTACATAAATATAAAGTGTTTCGTTGAACGAAACAATTGAAATTGAAAAGAAATGAGAAGCTCAATAAATAAAATACGTGGGCTTGCTTATTTAAACTAATTTTCACGGTTTCAAAGTTTATAATTCATTTTCAGTGAAGTGCAAGAGACTGTTAAATCTCTATAAATCTATAGCTGCAGTTGATTGAAAGATTGGTTTCAGTACGATTACACTGTTTTTTTTATTTTATTTAATTCATTTTTATTTCATTTAATACTTTTATTCAACATGGAAGCATTCAGTTGATCAAAAGTGGCATTACAGACAATTATAATGTTACAAAAGATTTCTATTTCAAATACTTCCAATTAATCAAAGAAAAATGTAGCACGGTTTCTACAGAAATATTAAGCAGTAACTGTTTTCAACATTGATAATAATGAGAACTGTTTCTTGAGCATCAAATCAGCATATCAGAATGATTTCTGAAGGATCATGTAATTATTTACTGTTATTTACTGAGCTCCCTCTGGTGCCATTCACAGGAATGGCAGACGTTCTGTGATTTCCCCCAGATCATAGACATTAGTATTAAGCGTCTTTGTCAAGAGCAGATGCCCCTGGAGGGAAGGGTGGTCACCCTCACACGCCAGGACGACCAGTGCATGGTAGTGGCATTGCATTCATATGTTAAATAAATTCTTTGAAATATTAACACATGAACTCTTTAGGAAAAGGAAGTAAACTTCTGCGGTAATGTTAGCACTGTCAGTGACTCATATGCCATTTTGATTAGTTAAGGTTTTATTACTTATGACAGTGTAATAAATTGGAACTTGTGATGCTTACGAAGTTCTTTTTGTTGAATGCTACTTTAAATAGCAGTTCATTTTAAATTGAGTATTTTGTTTGTTTGTTCTCTTTCCACAAATAGGAGGCTGAGTTTCACACCCTAACTGAGGCTCTTTCCTTTGTATCTCTGGTTGATGGCTATTTTAGACTGACTACAGATTCGACTCACTATTTCTGCGCAGAGGTGGCCCCGCCAAGCCTACTGGAGGACATACAGGATTACTGCCACGGCCCGATCACGTACACACAGTTTCATATACGGCCATGTGGTTAAATTAGAAAGGAAATGACTAAATAATAAGCAGAATTTTTTTGTCTTTCCAAAGGTCAGAATTTGCAATGCACAAGCTTAAGAAAGCGGGAGCCAAAAATGGGATGTTCCTGTTACGTCACAGTCCCAAGGATTTTGACAAATACTTCCTCACAGTTTGCATACAGGTACCAGAATTGCTGGACTCATACAAACATTATAAAGCACCAAGCATTGAGTTTTCACCAACAGTAAGTATCTAAAACAGCACGTGACTTATAACTCCAAGCTTCAAATGAGTTTAAATCTGATTCATGAAGAACTAGGCTACATCTTAACAGGTATAATCCATAAGATTTTTTTTTATGACATGCATAGCTCATGGAAGACAGGAAATATTCTAAGTGGTCGGAATATACAGTAACAATATTCCAAATGGGTTTTTAAAACGAAATGAAGGTGTATGTTATACAGGCTAGGTTGTTGAATGCAAAAAAGTCAGAAAAAACACATCTGCAAGGCCTAGAAAAAAAGAAAGTACTACTTTCCATAGAAAGTAGCTAAATAACATAATTAGGTACTTTTTTATTACGTGAATTTTGAAACGACTCCAGCATGATCTTGATCTTTTCTTCAGACTCCTCTGGGGATGGATTACAAGGACTGCCTAATAGAGAAAAATGAGAAGTTCAGTCTGGCTGGGATCCACAATTCATTCTTTAGTCTGAGAGAGCTCACAGAATTCTATCAGCACAGTACGCTTCTCATGTCAGACATCCCCGTCACCCTGGGCAAGTGCTGCCCACCCAGACCAAAAGGTAGAAAATTTTATGCAATATTTGCTTTTTTGTTTATCTTTTATAAAAGTTTGTAAGTAGGATTTTTTTTTTTTAATTTAAATGGAATTTCATTTAAAAAAAAAAATTGTACATTTTATACATATATTTAATCAAATATATAAACTAAAAAATAATTTGGAAAAAGTAATAATATAACTTCACCAGAATATTGATATATATTATATATATATTTAGTATTTTTATTTCTTGTCTTCACTGCAGAACTTACCAACATGATCATTGTGCGTAACAGCAGTATGGTCGAGATGCCCACTTCCCCCATGTTACAGAGACAAAAACCGAGCCACATGCAGTTCCACATGATTAAACATGAGGACCTCACCTGGGTATATTTCTACTTATTTATAAATGGTTTAAATATATTTTCATGTTTTTCAAAGGCATCACAGCTAGTTTGAGGACATAAAAATTATTTGTTTTATATATAACTGCCCCTATTGTGCTGTTTCAAAGATTCCTACAATAGGTTTACATGCATCCAAGGTCAAAGAAAACTTAAATTTTTTCATAAAAGAAATTGCACATCACCTCATTTCTCAAAGAGTCTGAAAACGGTTAGTTCGTAGATTCAGTCTCCCTAAACTCCTCCTTTCCGCGACCCTACTCTGCCATGATTGGCCAGACGGCCGAGTCTGTTGTGATTGGTCTACGGCTTACAGTGCGTGTCGGAAATGGAACGCCTGTTACCATATTTTAATTTCAGCTTCGGAGGTTTCTTCAGGACTTGATACACAGGGATACAAACATTAACGATGGCATTGGTTTTTCCACATCAATTCCAGCGTCCAGAGTCCTCATCCTTTTGAAGTGCTGAAAAACGGATTCACAGTGCTCAAAAACAGCATCTTGTCGACAACACGAACCAAACTCTTCCAGGCCTCAACTACAGCACTGTGTTTGAGAGCGGGTCAAAGTAGACGTTGTTTGCGGGTCGCCAATGAAGCCCATAGGCTGGCATTAAGTAAATTTGTTTTACGTTGTGACAGGAAGTGACTGGAATTGCTGACGACTCATTTCGACAGTTCAGAATCAGTTCTGTCGTTAAGAGACAATAACTTTATTTGTCCCGATCTTTAAAACTTTGCAGACCTTTTACATTCACAAACAGCTATATTACAGACTGCGTGAAAGGTAATATTCGAAAAAAGCATACTAAGGGCAGTTAATATTTATCTTACTTGTTTTTATTTTCAAACTGTAGAAATTGACTGTAAAGCACTGAAAATGTTTGATTTTATTTTTCATTTTAACAATATGTCTAATTTCAAAACAGCTCAAGTCAGGCTCCTTCATTTCTATCTTTTAACAGAGGGAAAGCTTAGGCCAAGGTTCCTTCACACATATCTATAGAGGCTGTAAGACAGACCAGCGGGACGGAGTGACACACTCCACAGAGGTCCTTCTGAAGGTCCTGGATGCAAATCATAAAAACTGCTGGGAGGTGTGTTTTATTCCTGGAACATATGCTCAACATGGTTGTTTGCAGTGAAAAGACAATGTCTTATAAAACTCTTACACAAATATGCACTTTGACTACTGCCTTTCACATTAATTCACATTTCACAACGATGTTTTGTGTGCGTTCAAATAGTATTTGTCTTAGAGATAAGATTTACGTATTACTCAGAAACGTCAGCCAAATTCAAACCAAAATGTTAATAATAAGTGACAATAAAGTAATAAAGAGCTTGTGTAAATAATGATTACACAAGGTTCCTACGCAGATTGGCAAAGTATGGAATTTGATTTGAGTCATTTCCAGATCTAGAAAAAATTTCCAGTCTATTGCCCCTATTCAGTTCTCTAAACATTAAATTAAGAATTTCTAAACAATAAATGAATAATACAAGCAAAGTGTTTTAGGGATTGTCGAACACGATTGAATAAATGCAGTTTTCATCACACAAAACTGTTTGTCTTTACCATGATCGGGTCTCTTTTGAACTTCGCTCAGACTGCACTTTGCTGTTTGGTGATCGTGCAAAATCAAAACACATTTACACCATTAAACTCGATTCAGGGCTGAATATACGCAGGTTATAAAGTGTTTTAGGTTTCTTCTCATTATCATGTTGTCAAAACCAATGAAAACACATTTACAGATGACTGTATATACCAAATGTAATGCTGTACGAACCATTTATGTTAAATAGGGTCTGAATAATCTACAGAGAGGTTTTGAAATAAATGTATAAGAACCCTGATAACAAAAATGTTGTATTTTCAGCCATTTAATTATGCCTTTAATCTTCCTGCTGTTTTCAAGTCTTTTTTTGAGGCGGCCAGTTTGATGAGTCAAATTTCCCACAAGCACATTCTCCTGGTATATGGCATCAGCGTGCACAAATCCAAAAGTAAGTGTGCTTCTTTGAAAGTCACGTAAAAGCACCCTCAGGAGACACTCTTTTATCAAAGTCTAAACACAAGAGGTCAAACCCTATAAAAGCAATTAAAAAGTCTGTGTAAGGACCTCAGCTCTTTGAATCTTCTTGAACCCTGAGTGGGTTTGGAGTGTTGTTGGTGATGCTGGTTGCCTGTCAAAGTACCTGTGAATGCAGCCATGTCACTAAAGTTTGTCCTCCTCGTCCCCCGCAGACATCATGGTGCAGGAGTTTGTGAAGCACGGCGCACTGGACCTGTACCTGAAGAGGAGCACGTCTGTCTCAGTCAGCTGGAAACTAGACGTGGCCAAACAACTGGCCTGTGCTCTCAACTTTCTGGTGAGAAAACATCCATCCTTGCACGATAAATTGGTAACTAATGATGAAATTTATACTAGAACCATAACTGTTGCTAATTTTAATTGATTGGTATTGGTTGATATTTACCAGTCAATACCGAATATTACATTTATGACAATAAATTCTATAATCATGTGGGGCTAATTTAAAGAAACAGCACTAGATTACATAAAATATTTAAAAGTTTGAAAAGACTTTTATTTTTTATTTTCATTCACCAAAGCTGCACTCAAAAATACAGTAAAAACATATATATTGTGAAATATCATTACAATTAAACATAATTGTTTTCTATTTTAATATATTGAAAAATGTCATTTATTCCTGATTCAAAGCTTCAGTGTCACACGATCCTTCAGAAATCAATCTGATATGCTGATTATGTTAAAGTTTTTACTGTCCCTTTTGATCAGTTTAATGCATCCTTGCTGAATAAACTTATTTATTTCTTACTGAACTTATTCAAATCTTACTGACCCCAAGCTTTTGAATGGTAGTGTATATTCTGAAAAGGATATATCCAAAAAATGTATTTGGAATTGAGAAGAACCAAATGTAAAAGTTGCAGAATC
The DNA here is from genome assembly GCA_037194245.1 of Opsariichthys bidens. Lineage (NCBI taxonomy): Eukaryota > Metazoa > Chordata > Actinopteri > Cypriniformes > Xenocyprididae > Opsariichthys > Opsariichthys bidens. Next base: position 16,024,041 of record CM074288.1, on the reverse strand, counting down.
AAGAATCCCTCAATTAAAAACTCATATCGATGGACTTCTGCACTGTGAAACATTATTTCCATAATTTGTTATCACAGCATTTTTTCATTTGTCAAATAAACTTAAATAATTAATATGGTTCAGATAATATAATATTTTGAGTTTCTGATCGTAACTCAAATTTTTAATAAGGCAACTTTTTAAAGTTAAACCAACAGTTCTTTTTTACAGTGTGCACTCAATATTTGAGGGGATGCATGCCAGTCCTGATTTCAGCCGTGGTTAAAAATATAAATATATATATATATTTTTGTCTGTCATATGCAGGAGGAGAAGAATATTGCACATGGGAATATTTGTGCAAAGAATCTGCTGTTGGCCAGAGAGGGTGACCCTTCCTCTGATAACTCGCCCTTCATTAAACTGAGTGACCCTGGCACCAGCATGGCAATGCTGGGCAAAGACGGTAATTATACTGAACACCTAGTTGAATATAAAAACAATGAAGATCAATTTTACTCTTGTAGACTTCTTGAGTAATTTGTATTTTAAAAGAACACTAGAGAGAATAATAATAGATTCTTTATTTAGCTCTCATTATGAATTAATTACACCATATTTGGCTCGAAAATTCCCTTTTGGTCAGAAAATGCAATAAATAATATTCATAATGTATGTTATTATACATTATATCTATTTATAAATAATTGTAGGCAATTGCAGATTCCTTGTTATATCTGAAAATGGTTGTTTGTCATGTGTTATAATGCATTATTCTTTCTAAAGGTGTAGCAATGACTAGATAAGTGTTAAAATGGATTATAACTTTGGTAACAATTACTTATGAAAATAAATAATGCATTATAATACACATGATGAATAACTTTAAAGTGCATATACATTAAGGCTGTTTGAACACCTTCATTGAGTTTTTTGGATGCGTGCATTTTTTTTTTTTTGTCTAATTCTTGCTGAATTACACCATAACATGATTGTGTATAAAAGAATAACATGCACATTTCTGTCAATCCAGTGGTGTTGGACAGAATCCCATGGGTGGCCCCGGAGGTTCTGGATACACTTGAGATTGAAGTGGAGTGTGACAAGTGGAGTTTTGGAACAACGCTGTGGGAGATTTTCAATGGTGGAGAAACTCCACTGCAGGGCCTAGACCTCATACAAGTACAGAAACCTCACATGAATAAAGAATAGGCTACTATAAATTAAATACAACATGTGGGGCCAATAGAACTCCACCACTGTACTGTGTCTGAACAGCTGCTGTCCTTCTTTGTATCCAGAAGCAGCAGTTTTATGAGCACTTCTCAAACCTGCCTGCGCTGGAGTGGACTGAGCTGGCCGACCTGATCACTCAGTGTATGCAGTATCAGCCTGAGCTCAGACCGTCCTGCCGCAGCATCATCAGACAACTTAACAGCCTCATCACTTCAGGTAACACAGAGATATACATCTGCTCACATTAACACTGAGTTGTTTTGATCTGCTGGATTAAGCCCCACTCCATGAAAGAAAGAAAGTGGCAAATGGTCTTGGCTTTTAAGGCCGGTTAGCGCCTCTTGAGGAAGATCACTGCCTTTTTCACATATGAAAGTTATTAGCCCTTTTACTCATGGTGAATCACTGTATAACGCCCTATTGTTGCTTATTAATTTATTTATACTGTTATATAATTTAATATGTGTGTGTGTGTGTAAAATATATATATATATATATATATATATATATATATATATATATATATATATATATATATATATATATATAATATATATAAGGGACAGTTCATCCAAAAAATTAAATTTTGTCATCATTTACTCACCCTCATGTTGTTCCAAACCTGTAGAAATTTCTCTCTTCTGTTGAACACAAAAGAAGATATTTTGAAGGATGTGGGTAACCAAAAAATTGATGGTAGCCATTGACTTCCATAGAAGGAAAAAAAAATACCATGAAAGTCAACGGCTTCTGTCAACTGCTTGATTGCCCACATCCTTCAAAATATCTTCACATTTTTGGGTGAACTATCCCTTTCAGGAATATATTCAAATGTCATTAATTAACTTAACTAAATACGTCATTAATTGACTTAACCATTGCATTGCATTATTATTATTGTGTAATATTGATATTCATTTAATAATATTTATTTCCATGAATTTTAATTGAAAAGTTCATTGTTACTCTGAAATTTTACTTTATATTGAGGGTCATATGGATGAATTACATATGATATCCTGTTCATAAAAAATGACTCCTAGATCTGGGATAGATTTGTCCTTAAAAATATGGGAACATTATGATCAGCCATCATGACAGATCTAATCCTCTGTCTGTAGATTACGAGATCCTTCATGCGACCGGCACTCTCCCAAAGAGCGATGGCTTCTGGAGAAGACCGAACATGTTCAAAAAACAACAACAGGATGTTTTTGAGGAGAGATACCTGCGATTCATCTCGAATCTAGGGAAGGTACAATGTAAAAAGCATACAGAAACATTCCACCCATAGAGGGCGCTGTTGTACATTTAATAACACAGCTCTAGCCTGCAGCCTGGTGGAGCAAAGTCTAAACAGTTAAAACAACCCTGAGTAATAATAAACACTATTGCAGCTTGGTATTTTCAGGTCATAACAGATTTAAACTGGTTAGCCTGCTCTCTCAAGTTAGTCATTTTAGTTTTTAATTGGTCATTATTTTTTTAAGTCAACATTATATAGAAATCCAATTCCAAAAAGATTGATTGTCCCTTAGTTTCACTAGCTCTTAAAAAATGAACCCCGGGTATTATGGCTTAAAGTAGCGTAAATGATGTCTCTTACTGAAATATGTAGTAGAAAACCCATGAAAGATTTACATTATGTTAATGTGAGTTAAATTATGTGAGTATTCAATTGTGAGTTTATATCACGCAATTCTGACTTTCAGGAGGAGAAGAATATTGCACATGGGAATATTTGTGCAAAGAATCTGCTGTTGGCCAGAGAGGGTGACCCTTCCTCTGATAACTCGCCCTTCATTAAACTGAGTGACCCTGGCACCCCACTGTCCAAAATATGTCATGGACTTTTTAAATAACATAACTTTTGTGGGTTCTCTACCTCATATTTCAGTAAGATACATCATTTACATTTTTTTAAGCCATTGGAGTATTAATATCCTGGGTTCCCTTTAAGACACACACTGGCAATGTTTATAAAACTGTCTGGCTGATATACTTTGCTACTTCATACATTACAGCTCGTGATGATTAAAACTGTTAATTTTTAATCAGATAAGCAAAAAATGATGATTGACGTTTTTTAACTGTTAACTACGTGTGTGTGTGTTAGGGTAACTTTGGCAGTGTCGAGCTTTGTCGTTATGATCCGTGGGGTGACAACACTGGAGATCTGGTTGCTGTCAAAGAACTTCAGTCCAACAAACAAGCCACCATGGCAGATTTCCAGAGAGAGATCCAGACCATCAGCTCCCTGCACTGTGACTACATTGTGAAATACAAGGGCATCTGCTACAGTGCAGGTCAGATTACCTTTGATAATTACCAATACATTTCCAATCTGCCCATTCCGATGTACCTTATTTTTGAACCCCTCGCAGGTCGACTTAGCACAAAACTGGTGATGGAATATCTTCCGTATGGCAGTCTGATTGGATATATGGAGAAACACAGACAGAATGTGTGCACCCGCAAACTGTTGCTCTTTGCCTCGCAAATCTGTAAGGTAAAACCCGTCTAACAATCACCAGAACAAGCCTTTTTTTTAATCATTGAATTGATCAGACTAGCATGAATTTGTTTGTGGAACTTTAAGCATCTAACCAGCAATGTAACATTCTCTTGTAGGGAATGGAGTACTTGCAAAGCATGCGTTATGTTCACCGCGATCTAGCTGCTCGCAATGTCCTAGTCGCCAGCGACACTCTGGTGAAAATCGCTGACTTTGGGCTGACGAAGATCATCCCTGTGGATAAAGAGTACTACCGTGTCACACAGCCAGGAGAAAGCCCTATTTTCTGGTGACAACTTATTCATATTAGACTAATGCACTGATTATCTTGAGCTAATGTATGAGTCATGATTCTGGTACACTGATATATGGGCAGCAAAACTTCCTGTCACACATACCTCAAACTTGGACGTGGATGTCAAAACCAATAAACATAATGACACATTGTTTGATAAATTAGTAGTCATTCATCTCAACATTTCAAGTCATGAAATATAATGTCTCTGCATATCATCGGTTAATGATTCATCAAAAAAGATAGCTGGAAGCTGAAATGTGTGGCTTTGGTAATTAACACAGTCATTTAGTTCATATTAGATGTTTATAGGGAATTAATCCATGATGAAATATTCAATTAATAGCAGTTCATAACTATTAATCGGATAGAGTTTTTCATCAGCTGCTAATGAGACAAATATTAATGAATGCCTTAGTTCTTCATGAGTTATTGGCTACTGTACATTAACTCATTATTTAGGCATGAGTTAAGCACAAATTGCTTAACCGTATTGTACATTGTTAACCTGATTAGTGTGCGTTTAACCCAGCAGTGAACACACCACTGAATGTTAATGTTCTAATTGCGCAAATACAGTATTTTTTTTTTTTTTACCAAAGTTTTGTCTGATCAAGATGTTACCCATTTTAAAATCTGTTGGCACCTGTTGGAGCTTGTTTTTGTTATTCGAACACGCTGAACTGGAATCTGAATGTCTAAGACGTGGCATGCTTTAATCTGGTGTCTGTCAGCATTGGTCTGCATCTGCCAGTTCAGTGTGAATTGGCCTCAAGACAAAACCACATTGTGGTAACAGATGTAATGTTTTTTCAACTGATCCTGTGTCGTAAGATCAATTGTTTTTTGTTTTTATTCATTTTTAAGGCAGAATCGTGTCGTTTTTTTTACTTGTTATACAAGTTGTGTTTTATTAATTCATTGTTTTGTTCTGTGCCGTGTCCTGTTCAGGTATGCACCTGAATCCATTTCAGAACTGAAATTCTCCCACAAGTCAGACGTATGGAGTTTCGGCATTGTTCTACACGAACTCTTCTCTTACTGTGACATCAGTCGAAACCCTAAAAGGGTGAGTGAATGAAACTCCATTTAATGGTGCCACTACTGTACGAGTCCATCACATGAATGAATGTGACCCTGAGCTTCAATGGCCCCTTTTTGATGTTTACTTTCAAACGCTCACAAAAACTCAAATCCAAATTCGGTCATCACAACTCACTGGTTGTTGTTCCAAAATGTAATGTATCTGCTTTATTGTAAATCATTTCATGCAGTTGTGTATCCAGAAGATTGGAAATTATGTCCAGAGTCCATCCATGGCCATCCATCTTCTCAATCTTCTCAAGGATAACTGGAGGTTACCGGCGCCACCTCAGTGTCCACCAAAGGTAAAAAAAGAAAACAGATTTGAATGCATTTGTATGGGTCACGTTAATTTTTATATATATCAGAATCAGAAGGAGCTTTGTATAATAGTAGTTCTTAAGTTTATTAGATAGGTTTATGGGATGTAGAATATGGTCACACAGAAAAGGCATTAATATGAGCTTTATAAGAACTAATAAACAGCCAGTATCCTAGTAATATGCATGCTAATAAGCAACTAGTTAATAGTAAGAATTGAAGTGAAAAAAGTGAAAGTCGTGACGTGTTGTCAAGTATGGTGACCCATACTCGAAATTGGTGCTCTGCATTTAACCCATCCCAAGTGCACACACACAGCAGTGAGTAGTGAACACACACATACACACACAGTGAACACACACCCGGAGCAGTGGGCAGCTATTGCGACAGCGCCCGGGGAGCAATTGGGGGTTAGGTGCCTTGCCCAAGGGCACTTTAGTCGTGGTATCAAAGGTGGAGAGAGTGTTGTTTATTCACAATTCCCACCTTCAATTCCTGCCGGCGTGGGAATCGAACCCGCAACCTTCTGATTACAAGCCCAACTCCCTCACCATTAGGCCATGACTACCCCCTGATAAACTAAACTAAACTAAACTAAACGCTAAACTAAAATGTTATCGGACAAAGGAACAAATCCACACTGCTTGGTTTCTTTTATTTTGAACAGACAATAGTCCAAATCACAGTTTGCTCCACCTAGCACCATTTAGTCCCCTAGTTAGTACAGTACAGCCAGCCTCTGATAGTTAGTTCACCCAAAAATGAGAATTCTGTCATTATTTACTTTACGATCTACACCCGTAAGCCCTTCGTTCATCTTCGGAACGCAAATTAAGATATTTTTGTTATCTTTAATTAATTAATTTTACCTTTAATTAATGGTAACCAATGAAACCTTATTAATAAGTTGTACCGATTTCTTTTTCTTTCTTTTTTTTTTCAGGTGCACAATATTATGATCCAGTGTTGGGAGTTCAACAGCGAGGAAAGACCAAGTTTCTCCTCTCTACAGGGCCTGATTGAGAGTAACCTGTTAGATGAGAGAGAGGGATGTAAGGGGTAAAGTCACAGTTACCCCAAACAGATCTCTTTATTTTCAATATGTATATTTGAAATATAATTGAGTACTTTTAGGACATATTCTTTTTGCCTATTACTGTTACATTTTGAAAATTACATTTTAAATGTATGTTGAATTTCAGACCACAAAAGAGATACAGTAGATCAGCTGCTGCTTGTATATTAGAGGTTAAGTTTTTTAAGTACATTTACAGAGCTAGCACTTTAATCATATTCCTTCATGAAATGCTTTGGATTTCCTCTCTCATTACAATGTGATAGGCATCACTTTTTGGTTGTTGTGGTTTTATTTTGCCATTGTATGCACTGATGGTATTCAAAACAGTTTCAGTACAGCAAGCAGCAAAAAAGCAAGCCGGATGTTCCTGTATCTTGTACTGGCACTCGCACAACAACAACAAAAAAAAAATCAAAACCGAAATCACCTGTGAGCACATATCAAATGAACATCAGATGTTTCCGGAGTGAATGTATCTTTTCATGTCTAAGTTTCCATTATGGAAAGCAGCATGGTTTTTTTTTTTTTGCTTTGTTTTTTTTTTATAAAAAAAGGTGTGAAGTTATCAGCAAAAATGTCTAAAGCCAGAGAGAAACATATTTCATTGAACATGAGTCTTAATACATAACATACAGTAAATGTATCATATTTTAATAAGCTCCCAATCTACTGGTTTACATCATTTTTATCTGTTTTCAGAAAACAATATCTTGGGTATTGCAGGTTTGTGTAGGTTTGAAGTCTCTTATGCTGTTACATGTGTTTCTGTCCTGGACGGTTTTTGTTATGTTTCACATGTGCTCTTTGTTTTGATCGTCAATGTTTTATTAGTTTCAGTTGTATGTCTTTAATCAGCGTCATGTGACCACTTTGTTTCCAAGTGTATTTAATCCCCCTGTTTCTGTCTTACCCCTGTGTTTTGCGTGGAATACTGTCTTGGACTGTTTTCTCCCTTAATTATATATTAAATGCTTGTTTGTATGAAGTTACGTCTCAGCACTTCTCTTTGACCCACAAGACACGTAACATATGCTCACCACGGCTGCATTTATTTGATCAAAAATACAGTAAAACCGCAATATTGTGAAATATTACTACAACTTCAAATAACTCTTAAATATATTTTTAAAATCTAATTTATTCCTGCTTTGCCATCACAGGAATGAATTAGATTATTTAAGTTAATAGGAATAAATTAAATTTTATTTTAAATTGTTTAAATTTCACAATATTACTGCATTTTGATCAAATAAATGTAGCCTTGTGAGCATTAGAGACATCTTTCAAAAACATTTTATACAGTAACAGGGATCCACTGCAGGCAAGTTGATAGAGAACCCAAGTGTAGCTTTATTTACTTAAATCCAAACATGAACAAAGACATAGCTTGGCACAAAACAAGAACATAAATGTCACCCACAATGGTACAGGGACAATACTAGACAAGGGACAAGAAAAACATGAGGGCTTAAATACACAGGAATGAGGGAGCACATGGCAGATCACAAGATGCAAACATTACTAGTGAAAACATGAACAAAACCACAATAGACTTGACAGAATGCCCTCCTCAATGGCCAACCAAACTAGACAAATAGTCCAGGAGGGATGGTGGGCCAGGCCCGTGCAGGGGAACAGGACATGGACATGGAAAAGGCGGGTAAGAGCACATGGCAGTGCAGGTAACTCGAGGGACCAGAGAACCACAGCCTAAGCCAGGTACCTACTGCACAATTAACCAATGAGCGTCCTGCAAAGCGTCAGTAAACTGCTGGACGTGATCACGTTCATTTGACTGCTTTAATTGGGACAAACCCCCATAAAACGTCAATCATGCAAAAGAATACATAATAATAAAATAATGTATTTCCTTGCAGCAAGGGTGATGGGGAACATGTTATACTTGCACCTTTACCGTGGTTGGCTGGGTTGAGCGTCAGTATATATATATATATATAGTTCATTCAAAAGTGAAAATTCAGTCATTTACTCAACCTCATGGTCCAAAAGCGTGTAAAATGTGTAAAAATTTCTATGTTGAATCGAATTAAGTATTTGGTTCTGAAGCTACTTTTTTGTTATGTATACTTGATGCTTTTACAATAATGACTTCAAATGATCTTTTGGGGGTAATTTCTCAGACAAAATTGATGTACGATTAAATTGTGATTAATTAGATTAATTAATCGCCACATCACGTAATGAATCAGATCAAAAAAATTTAATCGATAATTAATTGAAATTTAAATCAACATATATGCATACACACACACACACACACAAAGACACTATATATGGTCATTGCTCTTTAAAGACTGGACTTCTCAGCACTTCAGGAAGCCACACCAAATGATGTCAGCGAGTCATACGCCTAGCATCACAGAGGGTGCACTCAAAACATACAGCATGGACGGATGCCAGCCAACACTTCATACATGCACTCAGAATTTGTCTGAGAGTCAAGCTACTTGCATCACCTAAAATGAGTTATATTTTCCCCAATCATGTGTAACATAACAGAGTTAATACGTAACAAACCTGCTCAAGAGACTACAGTAATAAAGAGAAATGATTTGTTCAGATTACACCTTCCCAGCTATTACAAGGAAGCTTCAGCAGAAAAAATGCTAAAGCACCCTAAATATCTCATAAAAGTCCTTATGACTTGTTTTATATCTTCTAAAACTGACCAAAATGCCAGTAAGTTGAACCCGAGAACCGAATAAGCCCAATTCGTGAACAAATCACCAGCTTGTGAATCGGATCAACCAATAATTTGAAAAGATATGACTCAAAAGATTAATTTGCGAATTTCAAGTTGACAACTTCCATAATGGATGGAATGCATTTGAACAATCAGTACATTACATTAATTTGTCAAAACATTTTATAGCCTACTGTTAAACAATACCTGCTATAGGCTACAACTGTGCAACTAAGTGCAAATAGCCTACTTTACAAGTCTTGCAGTAAATAGCATCTCTCACAAAAATAAGTATACTTAAAGTTCATGTTAAGTATTTTAAGCAAAGTTGTAGTATATTTTTAAATATTCTAATATCAATGTACTAGTAGTGTAATTGTCATTGTACTATTTCAATATATGGCCCCAAGTGTAACAGTAACTGTAACTAGTTTACAACTACATTTTTCATTTGTTCTACAACTACAAGTGAACATACAGATATACTGATAGTTTCTTGAACCACATTTTTCAGTTTTCTTTAAGTGAATTTAACATCATATTTGTAGTTTACTATTTATATATTATTTTTGAATTAAACCTTTAACTGTACTTTAGGTAGATTTGAAGTAAATTCCCGCAACACTTAATTTTACAGTGTTCATGTTACATGTTGCTATTATAATAGCTATAAATTGTACTCTATTAAACGCAACTAACCATAAACCACACCCCAATCCTACCTTTATAGTAAGTACATATATATCTGAATATGTGTTTTCTTTATAAATCAATATTTTTTAACAATTTAAGTTTATGAGACAGTATGTAAGGTATGTAGGATATTTAAAGATTATTTATATTCTTAGAATACTTAAAATTTTAGATTGGCCAAGAATAGGCCAATTATAATTTTAAGTGTATTTCTGATAAGTACATAAAAAGTAGACTGAAAGAATACTTTATTTAAAAAAAAAAGAGATTATTTGAAAAGTTTAATTAGTTTAAAAGAAGTATACTAATAGTACACTTAAATAAACCTTTTTTTTTTTTTTGTAAGGGGTGCAAAGATACCTTTGGTCAACCTTTTCCCTATCCCACTCTTCAGAAAATGCAGATTCGCACTTAGCCTCAGCCAAAACTAGTGTCACACCCTGCTACACAATTTTGAGAGACGAGCTTTAGAACTGAATTCAACATGGAGTGAAATAAAGAATTGTGCATTTAATCTGATGAACTATTGTGATGGAACAATAAACCTGCTTTCTGCTATTGATGTCTATTATGGGCTAAATTGTTCACTGGGAACAAAGAATTGCTTTTTCCCCCCTGTAACATAAACTGGGGAGAGGAATTCATGACATGTTTAAGTTGTTAAAAGCTTGACTTGACTTTCTAAAAGCTCCTTCATGCTCAAGTTTTAAATAACAATGAGTCAGCGTTCTGGCGTAGAACTTGGAAGCACTGGACGTGAACAGTAGGAGAATGACACAGAAGAGAAGATATTGTTGAATAAATTTAATTCTTTCATTCTTGTCACATGGACGATTTTAACGATGTCTTTAGTACCTTTCTTGACATTGAAAGTGGTGGTTAAATTGCTTTCTATAGAGGAGTCATGTAACTCTCAGATTTCATAAAAAAAAAATCTTAATTTGTGTCCCGAAGATGAACGAATGTCTTATGGGTGTGGAACGACATGAGGAAGAGTAATTAATGACAGAATTTTCTAACCCTTCAACAAAAAGGCTGTACAAAGCTCTGCCATTATTTTAACCCAACGTCTAAATACCAGGAAACAACCAGAGATAATGTTTTGGTTTCAGTAGACCAAATCAATTATATGTTCTTGCATTCACTTTTTGGATGAATGACATGTACTGATTGTAATGAATAACTGGTGATTATATCAATCTTGTCAGTATTCCACCCACAAGAAAGACAAAATAGATCACTGTGTAGCCTATTAAGTATGAAAAAACTGCCATAAAAGAACATAATTTGTTTTAATAAGATTTACTTAATAAATAGTAAATTGCATAGATGTGTTACTGCAAAAGAAAAACTAAATCAAATCAAAGACAGCACAAAGAAACACTTATAAATCAGGGTAATGATAGAAAAAGAGGAAACCAAATATTCTTAGAAGTTTGATAAATTAGGAATCTGCAACACATCAAAAAACAAAAATGTCCATATTTTACCATCATGTTGTGTAATGTTTCCCGTCTTCATAGATAAAAATAAAGATATCTTTATATGAGTTTGACACAAGTACGTTTGGCTCAAGTAAGTCAAGAGAAATATGCAAGTAAAAGTATTAAGTTGATAATACAGCCATGTAAAAAGTACAAACAATTTTATAAATAACAGCAAAGCTAGTTATGGCAACGGTGGAGTTACGGAGTTCCTAGCTCCTGCGGTGTGAACACGGCAAAATCCAAGAACTTCTTCCAAAAATTCTATGCTCTGAATGATAGCAATTCAGATTTATTTTCATGTAGGTTATCAAAATAATGTGTATCTTATATTTAAAATTTGGAAACAAACATTAAAGCTTACTCGAACGGACAATTTTCTTTAAAAATCTCTTGGCCGTGGTCCAGTGTATCTTGCGATTCAGATTCGTGATTCATGAAATTAATGCAGACGAACAGTCGAACCGCTTTGAGTCAAAACCACTGAAACGATCAAATGACTCCCCCATACAGCTTGTGTTTTTTGCTGTTATTTCTTGGTTTCTTGCAGACGCAAATATAACAAAAGCGCATGGAGAAATGTATCAGATAGACAGTTCTAAGTTTCTCCTCAAAACGAATCAGAATCGGAAAGAGCTTTATAGACAAGTAAAAAAGTAACGAGTAAAGTAAAACAGACATAGTAGACATTAATATTCATAAAAAAACAAAAACAAAAAAACCCAGAACCATCCCAAAACTTATAATTAGCCCACAAGTAGGCCTATTTGTACTTTGTTACCGCTCATCACTGCACTTCTTAAAACATTCAGAGGTGTAAAAACCTTCATTTGCAGCAGTCATTTATTGCATAGACTTTGAGTGCAAGTGAATGACACTTCATACACTTAACTATCCTAATAAAATTTGATTTAAAACAGGGAAAATACATAATTCTATCTCCATATCTTGAGAAGCACTCTCTGATCATTAAATAATAAAATAATAATAAAATATATTATATATAAAAAATATTATATAATAATAAAAAATAAAAGCAAGCATAAAAACCATGAAGACTACAACTACTGCTTAGAAAGGAATCAGCCACCCTTTTCATTTCAGTTAAAAGTGCAATACACCACATAAATTATTTGAGGAGTGACATGGTAAAACAGTGTAGAAAGAAGTTAATTCATATAATTCCTATAAAAACCATTCAACTAAAAACACACCGGATCACATCAACTCCTGCAAGCTATTATGTTTCCCTTTCAATTTAATCACACACCCTGTTCTTTTGTTTATAGGGATCTTTAAAAAGGCTTCTTTGTCTTTCCACATTCCAAATGTGGGTTTTGTATTTCATTCCACATCACATAAATCATGTGCGGCAGAAATCTGTGGACTAAAATGATTTCTCTGTAATAGCAAGGGTGAAATTTGTCGACGTCCACACCTGGGACATGTAGACCAGCAGTTCTTACACCAAAGTGGGACGTAGGTTTGAGGCCAGCCTTTTCCAAACACATTCCCATGTAAACATCATCAATGGGCAATAGAATTATAGAGTGAGACATTTTGTAGATTGTTCTGGCTGTGAAGCCCGAGAGAAGAAAGCCTCCTCCACCACAGTACGGAGGATAGCTCTCAGACTCCTGAATCTGCACCGGGATATAGTATTTACTTGAAGCGTGTCTAATAGGCCCCACGTTCTGGATGAGGTGCCCGGTAAAGAGATGTTTACTTCCATCATTGTCCTCTTGACCTTTAAGATACTCAACCATGTTAATCGTATTGGCAAAGATGTCATCGTCCCCGTTCAAGAGAAATCTAGCGTTCGGGCACCATCTTTCCATCCACTCTAAGAAAAGAATCTGCTTCAATGTGAGGTTAAAGAATGAATCATTGAAGTCCCACTGCAAAATGTCCTTGTTCTCATTGCTCTCCAGCCTCAGTAGCTTATTCAACCTGCGCTTCTCATAGCCAGTTTTTGTTGTTCCGACTATGAAGACTGTACGGATCCACACACCTTTTTGGAGTCTTTCTTTAGCCCATGTTTTCCGCAGGACTTCTCGTCGATCGTAGTTTTCTGGAGAACTCTTGATGACCAGCAGAAGGAAGACATCTGCAGAGTTCTGGGGTCCGCCACACTTATCAGGCTGGTTAAGCAGCATAGGAAACTTCCTACAGTGTCGGTAAAGCAGGAAATCTTGGATATGACTTGGCAGAGTAGAAAATCCATTCACATGATAAGCAGATGTATTCTGCTGGCAACGTGAAAACGTAGGCTGGAGAGTTTCCGATCTGAGCAAATGGGTTTGATTACGGAGCACCTCATGTGCGACTCTGATATTCAATTTCACGTCGTCTTCGGTGTCATTTTTGTTCATGATAATGAAGAGGCACACAACACCTGTGAGAAGTAATGCTAATGTCTCTGTGTTGTTCTTTCTCATCTTGGTACCTGTTTAAAAACAGAGACACAATTCACAGTGTGAGCACAAAAGTTCAGACTGTAACGACTGAGAAAAATCAGACATATATTTAACAAATAATCTTTTAAAACAACAAAAAAATTAGAACCAGACCCCTGGTTGCCATGGTTTGACGACTTAAAAGAATGCGGAAATCACAAAACCTGTAAAAACAGACTCTTCTGCCTCAATTGAGCCGTCGCAAACAGTTTGATTGACAGGCATTCTGACCAATCATAACCCCGAATCTGCCATTTTGTCTGACAAAGCAGTTTGGGGAGTACAGTGTGTACAAAAACTGTGTTCTCACGTCTTTCCGCGCTTGAAACAACATTCCTTCTGATGTTCATTCATGTTTATTTGATGCTATAAATGAACTAGTATGAAGAGATGATCGGTTCACGAGGAGCTACAGCGATCTGTCACGACACATTAAAGAGACACTATACGCTACTTCTTTAAAAAAATAACAATATTTTAAATATGAAACTGTTTTATACGTTAAGTGTCCTCTTTGCTCCGCGATGCGTGAGAACATGATGTGTGGTGTGAGAGCACATGGCTTGTCAGACATAGCAACAGTAACTAAAGGGGGCGGGTCTTTCCGAAGGGTCAATTTATAGACAAACTGTTTTATAAATGTATCCCAGGACATTGTGTGTATGATTATTACTGTCTCATGTAATGTTTTTTGTATGGTATGTATATTTTACAATAGAAGCAACGGTTAATGTAACCTCACCTATAAATTTGTATTTTGAAGATTTAAATGATTCAGTATTATAAGAATCTTGCAACAACCAATCCACTTACATATACAAAGGCCCTGCTTGAAGAACAAAGGAGCCGTAAAACTCCCCACAGAGGTATTTCCCACTGGTAAATTCAAACTTTCTCACTAGTCAAGGTCAACCCTAAGAGGTGTGCCTTTTCCCATATTTTAAAAAGCCACACACATCTCCACCTGTCTCTCTTGCTCCCTCGACTGACGCTAGACATCTTCTGAGCCGTCAGCCCTCAACCTGCACTTACCTAGATGAGAGAGAGAACTAACCATGTCCAACTAACCATGCAAGTTCATCATCATTTCTTAATTCAACACAGGAGAAATCGACTGCAACTGCACGGTTTCTAGCGACCACGTAAAACTATATTGCCACCTTCCTCTACTCATATTACTCAACTCCTGTAAAAGGTTTACCTTTACAAATCCAGGAGGAGTCAGGTAGGCGTATAATATTCGCCACTTTGACTATATTATCTCAGGGTCTACTCTGATCACTGCCGTACCCCCTAGGCCTACGGTTCAGATATCAAGCATGCCTATCTGGGTGGGGTGGGTTAGGCTTCCGTTCAGTGCTCCACAGCTGGCTCTTCGCCCTCAGAGGACAGTTATGTCTGCTTATGCACTCCCACAGCCCACTCTGTTGCGACTGGTTGGCAACCTTGACTGCTTTTGTAAAGTCCGTTGGGATATCTTTTGTTTTTTAGACAATGAACTTCTGATACCCCAAACGGATTCTCACTCAACAATAAACAGACTGAGACAATACTTTCAGAGTTTTAGGGCAGTCCTCATTCTCATTTTATTATTTCTTTAAAAGCTAAAAAGCTAAATTCACCACTCTATGCCAGCTAAGATGGAAGTTCCAAGAGCCAGAATAAACAATTACATTTTAAAGTTTACCCTCTTCTCTACTCAGTATATGTTCTCGCTAAGAAAAACAGACTTCTTCGATCATCTGAGAGTTGTGGTCTGGAGCTGGGTTCCGCTTGCTGGTTTCTTGTATGCTCTTTCTCTATTCAACCGATCTTGCACATACACCAGAAAGCACCAAGTGCCTGTTTTTATATTCACGCACATTATCTTCACTTCGCATGTTGCATCTACTTGCGTTAACATATTATCTGCGTGCGCCAATTGCTATGTTACTTGCATCTATCACCTTTTTTACTTGCGTCAATAAATTTTTAGTTTTAGATTTAATTTTAATTTAAAATTTAGTTTGTGTAAATGGATTTAGCAATACACAATTTTTTTTTATTGTACATTTGATCAGATTTCTATCTTGCTAGACATTTATTTGCCAACTGTCTTTATTTTTAGCAGTTACACGAAACATGTTCTCCCACACACATATTGCAATTTACGTCATCTTTACAGGATGTGGTATACACCACAGTTGAGTTTAAATGGCATCTTTAGTAAGCTTCATTTGGAACTTTCATTGTCAACTTTCATTTCCATTTCTGGAAAGGGGTAGATTCTGGAATCCACTGCCGCTTCAATGTATATATTTTGAGTGATTTATTATGAAGTTATTAATCAACATTTATCTTTCTAAATATTAATTATTTGAATAACTTCAACTTTTCAACTTTTAAAAAACATTTATTTTCCTTTTCATTTTCAAACACTAGAACGTAATGATGTATATTGTCTGTACCTCTCACTGAGAGAAAAGTACAAGCAGAGCTCAGATCAGCTTCAGCCTTGAAGAAGCTATGAATCTTGTGTGTCGTTACATGTGCGCTAAGTGTTCGGTACAGGTCCGTTATGGGTTCTGGAGGACAACTGGCACTCTGCTTGAGACCTGCCGACACCTTGTCCTGACTTAACAGGAGATCCTGTAAGTTCAGGTTCCGACCGTCAGCATCGTGATGGACGGAGATATGCTTCTGACTATCTGTCCATGTGTGGGAAATTACCAATTTTGTCTAGTTTTCTTAACCAATCAGAATCTTAGTAAGGATGTAGTTAGTGGACTCTGTTAGAATATAATTGTTGTGGAAATGTGAATGTACGAGAGAGAGAGAGAGAGAGAGAGAGAGAGAGAGAGAGAGAGAGAGTGAGAGCTGCCTATGAACTCCTTGTGAGATCTTAAACTAGATGGAACTAGATTAAATATTTTGACTGTTGCGATTCCAAATCGGTTTAATGACCCGTAACTCTGCCTGAGTATCGGACAAGTGTTCACTGTTGGCCAGAGGAGAACTGACCCCCCGACTAAGCCTGGTTTCTCCCGAGGTTTTTTTCTCAATTGTTGGGAGTTTTGGTTCCTTGCCGCTGTTGCCTTTGGCTTGCTTAAGTTGGGGACACTTGCTTGATATTCAGCAGTGTTTTTGATATGCCTGCATTGGCGCGGTTGTATGCGAACTGAGCTGAGCCGGACGATTACGTCACTGTGTTCTGCAGTGCTGATATACAGAAATTAACTAGACTAATAACTACTGATCTTTGCAACGGAATGAATCAATAATATATAGAATAAGCTGCACAATGACACCATTTTCTTATTAATGTAAAGCTGCTTTGCCACAATTTGCATTGTAAAAAGCGCTATATAAATAAAGATGACTTGACTTGACTTGACTTGAAGCTGGCTTCTGCTGATGAAACTGCAAACTATTCTTCAGAATCAATTTTCATCTATTTAATTTTTTTTAAACTCTGACTCTTCATTTATCTATCTGTCTTCATTTATCATATCCGGTCTTTGGGGATTTTAACTGTTAAAATCCCCAACATTTCCAAGATCAACAATTTTCTGCTTTTTATTTTTATCCTTTCTTATCATTTAAATCTTTAGCTATTTGTTTGGAAGAGAACACTCAATTTCTCTTGACAACTGAAATCACCAAGAACTGGTTCAGAACAACAGAATGAAAGTGAAAAGTGAAAGTCGTGACGTATTATCAAGTATGGTGACCCATACTCGAAATTTGTACTCTGCATTTATCACATCCAAGTGCGCGCACACACACACACACACACACACAGCAGTGAGAAATGAAAAAATGCACACACACAGTGAACACACACCCGGGGGGCAGTGGGCAGCTATTGCCCCAGCGCCCAGGGAGCAATTAGGGGTTAGGTGCCTTGCTCAAGGGCACCTTAGTCATGATATCAAAGGTGGAGAGAGTGCTGTTTATTCACAATCCCCACCTTCAATTCCTGCCGGCATGAGAATCAAACTGGCAACCTTCACGTTCTGACTCCCTCACCATTAGGCCATGACTACCCCTGCTAGATATATATAAATAAGTGTTGTGTACCCAAAACTTGCTTTCTTTTACTCTGACAATGTTCCCAAACTCGAGGATTGGTTTTTCCAGCAGGACAATGCTCCATGCCACAGAGCCAAACCAATAAAGGTGTGGATGATGGACCACCAGATCAAGACCCTGTCATGGCCAGCCCAATCTCCAGACCCAAACCTCACTGAAAACCTCTAGAATGTGATCAGGAGGAAGATGGAATGTCACAAGCCATCATAGATGGGCTACTTAAATTTTTGTGCTGGGAGTGGCACAATGTCACTCAACAGCAATGTGGCATTGCTCAATTGCCCAATACAAATGAAAAACTGTGATTGGAAATCAGGGTTATTCCACCAAATCTGGATTTCTGAACTTGTTTTCTTTGCATTGAAGGATTAGTTCACTTTAAAATGAAAATTTAAAAAAGCTTTACTTGGCCTTCTGAAGCTAACCGATACATTTGCATAAGAAAAATATCCATATTTAACAAGTTATGAAGTAAAATATCTAGCTTGTGACAGACCGCCTTCCGTATTAGACAGGGGATATGAACATTTCACTCAACCGAACTACTCGCAAGTGCTAAAATGCTACTCATACGGGTCAGTTTATCTGATTAATTAAAATTGTGAGGTAATGCAGCGTGGTTTCACTTGCTCTAACGTTACACTATCATACTAAACTGTATTTGAGTGTGTTGAAAGTTGTAATGTATGTATAAGTATAATGTATAAGTTTGTTGACTGTATAATACTTAACAGTAAGCTAGATCAACATTAGATTATCATACTGATGATATATAACACTGATTAGTCTTATAGCCTACATTTGCTTACCTTGTCTAATAACGTGCATGTGCGCCGTCTCTGTCAAGTCAAAGTTTGTCGCAAATCTCTCATCATCTCTGAAACGCCTCGCCGATATTAATCCTCGTTTTATTTCTCCTTTTATCCCAAAGTTTTCTTGGTATGGTCCATAATGTTTGAACGAAACAACAACAGCTTGCCGCTAGACATTCCGCAGCTGTCAGTGTTTGTTGCCATGGTTAATATGCAGTAAAAGCGGAAACCAGGGATAACGCAGATATTACATCACAAGAGAGGGACGGGGTACTATTTAAAATTGTGAATTTCTCTGAATTTACAAATTCTTGGAAACATTTAGGATAATGTACGTACACAGCTGAACGAAATATATAACACTGTGCAAATAAATGGATATTTTAATATAAAAATGTTACATATTGTGCCTTTAATGAGATATCCCATGTGCATTTTATTAGAGAAATTATAACATAGAAAATGCAGATCCATGTGTGAGATCACAATAAAATAAATACATATATTAGAATTGAATAAACATTTAAACTGTTATGAATTCGGTCTGTTGTCGTCTGTTCACTTGCCACCAGATGTCGCCCTCTTAGTCTATGGACTCTGTCACACTAACTACATTTCCCACAAGCCCCTCACCCAGTTACTGATCACCCCAGCCAGCTGTGGCACATTACCTTGATCTAATTACATTCACATCCCATCACTATATCAGCACTACTCTCACTTGAATTCTCTGCGAAGTATTGTTAATACCTGTGTTTGCTGTTGAGTTGACCATTGCCTGTCTGACTACGTCTTTGAATAAAGCTCGCTCTTGGATCTCATCTGCTGACTCACCCCTCATTACAGAATACTTCGCCACAAACAACATCCAGCGGCTTTCATCAACGTTCCAGATTACTGTTTATCTGGGCTGCTTACACCACCGCTGAAGCTCCAGAGGTGGCGGTTTATGCTGCAGAACCTCATAGATTGGTGGAGCATTCCCTAGTTCCTTGCGCGCTGATGGTGCCCAGCAAAACACCCTCAACCATCTCATACTGTCCTGAAACCATCACTGAGATCATCTCCGAAAATTCTGTCTGCCTCGAAACGACCACGGAGGTCAGCCCCGAACTGTCTGTTATTGCCGAACTGTCTATCAGCCTAGTCTGCCCTGAAACGACCACGGCGGTCGTCCCTGAGTTCCTTGTCTGCCGTTTTTGTCCTAGCGCTCTCCACCAACTGTTCTTTGCCGTGTATTACAGTTTTTCTCAAGCAGCCCTGGGCACCTAGAAATCCGACTTGGCTACCTACACAGCCTGTTCTGCCCTGGCCGTTTGCACAGCCTGATCCGCCCTGGCCATCTGCTCAGCTCTATCAGCCCTGGCCATCTGCACAGCCCGACCCGCCCTGGCCGTCTGCACAGCCTGATTCGCCCTGGCCATCCACTCAGACCCCACTGTCCTGTCAACCTCCGCTCCATGGACCCGGTCCTCCATTTCTCTATTTTGCCCACCCCTCCCTCCCGAGCTTTTCTTTTGGAGCGTCTGGAATCCGCTCCTTAAGGGGAAATTCTGTTATGAATTCGGTCTGTTGTCATCTGTTCACTTGCCACCAGATGTCGCCCTCTGTCACACGAACTACATTTCCCACAAGCCCCTCACCCAGTCACTGATCACCCCAGCCAGCTGTAGCACATTACCTTGATCTAATTACATTCACATCCCATCACTATTTACTCTTACTTGAATTCTCTGCGAAGTATTATTAATACCTGTATTTCAATTCTGAGCGTTATTTCCTTGTTTTGTCTGCCCGTTTCCTGATCCTGCCTGTTTTCCCGTTTTGTTGTTTATCTGCCTGCCTTTTGACCATTTGCCTGGATTGTCCCTACGAGGCTGCCTGTTCTTTGCCACTACTGTTTGCTGTTGAGTTGACCATTGCCTGTCTGACTACGTCTTTGAATAAAGCTCGCTCTTAGATCTCATCCGCTGACTCGCCCCTCATTACATAAACGGTATTGTGTATATAAAACTGTAACTATAACAAATAATAACCTCCGGAGCAGGTTATGTTCAGAGAGTAAGTTGCTATGGGTACATAACCTTTTCCGCTTACTCTTAAACACACCAAGGTATGTCACATAACCTGCTTTCTGGAACATTTCTGGTCATAACACGGGCGGTTAAGGTTAAAAATAATATTTTTTTTAACTGTTTTTATCCACCTGAAAATCATAATAACGTTTAATAGCAATCTGGAAAATTCTCTTTAACTGGAAACACTTTTTGAAACAGGCTTAATTTTGAGATTTGAATTATATGAGGCTTATCCTTAATCATTTGCATTGAAATGCATTTCTAAAGAAACTCCCGTCTCCAGGCTAACTATTCAATAAAATTATGATAATGGAGATAGCTTTCTTCTAGAATTTTCATATTGGGGAGAATATTTAACTGTACAACACATTAAAACAGCATTAATGTAGAGCAGGCTAGTTTGAGAAGCGATTGCAGATTTTGAAAAGCAGGAAGTTGAGTAAAAAATGAAGCTGTTCCATTTCAGTGACTCTCTCAAAACGTTAGCTCTTTAATGTCAATATCATGGCAATCGTAGTTTTAATAGTTTCTCTCATTTACAAAACTGTTTCGTTCAATTTGACATACAATACATGGTTGAATCGTCCAAAAAAAAAAAAAAAAAAAAGCAATTAAGAATAATCCGGTTTAGCTATAAAACAGTAACACGCATATTTTGTCGTCGCATTTGGTTCATATTCTTGATCGAAAATGCATTTAAAATTAAAGTATATATTTTTTTAAATTTCACATTGGACAACCTTTGAGAAAAAAAAGAAAAGAAAAAAAAAGATAGAAAACGTTTGTCTTACCTGACCGTTAACTAGCTTCTTCGGGTAACATCAACAAAAGTACACCTATTTGAGGTTTTGTTCATGTCCAAATGCGCTTTAACAATCATCCCACATCACTGCTCAAACCTCTCCCCTCCTAATGAGGAAATCTACATGAGCCTCAGTAGTACAGCTGTCTCTAGAGGAAAAAATGAAAGGATAAATATAGCTAGAGGCAGTCTTTCAAAACTTCAGGAACTATGCTTTCATGGTAGTCAACTCACTGGCTAATAATTTGTAAAGAAATTAATTTTATATATATAGCCTATATACATACACACACACACACACACACACACACACACACACACACACACACACATATATATATATATATATATTATATATATAAAGTTAAATATATATATATATATATATATATATATATATATATATATATAGTTAAAATTTACTTGCAAAACGGTTCAATTTGACACACAATACATGCTAGAATCATACCATAAAACTGAGGTTATTTGCTGTAGGATGAAAAGTCAAAGAGATACTCAAACCCTTTCAAAAATTTCTTATAGTGTAAAATAAGATACTCTGACGACAGTATTATAAAATACTCACGTATTTGTTCAAGGACAGTAAAACAAACTGCAATAAAGTGATTTTGCAGAGTAAATAATGGGGCAGCATGTAATATTGGCCCTAGAACAACAATCCTGTTGATTCAGGAACACAGGGAATTTGTTAAATTATATTTAATTTAATGTGAATGTGAGTAAAGTTTGTTTTTAGATGAATGAGGATGTGAAACAGGATTTGCAATAAGATAAGAGCTACAGACCCCTCCCTTAAACGGTCCCAAAAGTGAGACAGAAGCTGTTTAGATTGAAAAAAATCAAAGAGGAAATGCTTCAGTTCACCTACTAAGCTGTCTTTGTTCGTGTTACGAGGAATGTGTCTTGCTTCCTTTCTCATTGTTAACTTTTCCGTTTTTAACCTGTTGTGATCATGTACATCTTTAACGAATGTCTTATTTGCTACACTATTTAACGCCCTAGACTTTGAAGTTACAGCACAAGCTCAATGACTCAAAATCATGCATTGCATATTCATTTTGGAGCTATATGAACTGTAACAATGACTTCTCTCTGAAGATATGCTACATTTCTCCAATTTAGTCTACTTAAACCCCATCCCTGAAAACTTACATTCATCTGCCTCCATTTCTGAGTGCAACTCCCACATCTTAAAATCCAACCAACAACCGACATAGACCCAAATCCCCACTCCACAATTTTTTCTTTTTTGAGAAAGTTCATTTGGATCGTTACATTCAAATTCATGTCACAACACGGAAAAGTGATGGTGACCGTTTGAAACCCTTCTCACAGACATGCATCACTTCCACATTTTTACAGAAAAATTCATGCTTATAGCTGTTAGGATTGTGAATCTGGCAAATACTACCTCTTTAATTCAAACTTATTTCAACCATCCCTGCAAGGTCTCTTTATACAACGTATAAAGTAAAAACAAACCTGAAATGTAAAAACATCCCTCCTTTTTGTTTAAATAAATTAAGTTACAGCTCATGGACTTCACACCCAGGATCACATGATCATAAAAGTTTTAACAATCATTTTAAAGTGCCTGTGAAGGGTCACAGGATTCACCCTGTCTTTCAACAAGAGTTACCATTTGGAATTTGCCCTTAATTACTACAAATTTATTTATTAATGATTTACGAAGAGACCCAAGAGTGAAGAGAGGCAAGGTTGACTGCTTTCTTCATACAGAGCTGAGATTGCCACCACATTTATATATATATATATATATATATAAAAATACACTGCACACACACACACATTGTGTTTTCATGTTTTATGGGGACATTCCATAGGCGTAATGGTTTTTATACTGTACAAACTGTATATTCTGTCCCCCTACACTACCCCTACCCTTAAACCTACCCATCACAGAAAATGTTCTGCTATTTTAGATTTTCAAAAAAGATAATTCCGTATGATTTATAAGCTTGTTTCCTCATGGTGACCAAAAAAATTTATTACTATACCTGTGGGGACATTTGGTCCCCATAACATAGGAACTACCCCCCCCCCCCACACACACAAATAGGTAACACACAAATACAATTTCCAACCCATATCATTTATTTCACCAAACATATCACAATACCATGGGTCATTAAAAGCATTCACACTGCCTTTTTTCAAACTCAAGACTGTACTATTTATAATCAGAAGACAGAGCTACAACTTAAAGTGAACAGGAAAAGTGATCCAAACCAAAAAATAAATAGCATTTATTTTTTCCCCTCAAAAATGAAATATAACACAACTATCTCTGTAATGGAGGACATTTTCAGCATCAGCAAATTTCAAAATAAAATATTTTCCAAACTGATTTTGTCTCTATGCGCACATTACAAAAACAAGACAGAGATTGTCAACTTGTACCTATGAGTTAATTGTAGAATGGACATTCACTTCACAAATTACAGCAGTATAAACTAAACAGAACGTCTTAAAACATGTTCAAAACTAATAAACGTCATCCCAGCTCTATTGTGCCACTACATGGTCCATTAATTATTGAAATGGAGCTTGGAATACTCTGACCATCACATTTTGTGGTTCCATGTCCATGTCCAATGTAATACAAAAGGCAGAAAACTGCAAATGATAAGATTCGACGTACAGTTATACGCCTCCAAACATAAGTTAAAGGACTAAAAAGTATGATACAGTGATGACAGTGTATTTTATACATGCTACACTGAGTTCAAATTCAGTTTGACAGTTGATCTATATGATTAACAATCATAAATAGACATTTGGAGAAAATTTAAGAGCATTTTTGGGGTCACCAAGCAGGATGTCTGCATGGAATCCATCTTCCTGCCCCACTTTACTCTCTCCTTCGTCCAACTATGGCAGAAAACAGGCACTGTGACATCCCCCAAAGGAAGTGTGCAATTCTCAGGAAACAGCCGGTGTTATCATGTTGAACCATTCTGTGTGCTATCCTGTACAAGTAACATATTTATGTAAATAAGCATGAAAACAAAATCAATATGCAAAACAGTGTATGATAGGAAGCTACTTTTGCAAAGAACACAACAGAAACAAAATCATTTAATCATTAGGAGATAACAGCCATCAAAATTAAATAATTTCTTTAATGCATTCATTGATAAAGTGTTATAATTGGGGCTGGGCGATATGGCCAAAAATATTATCAAATATTATCCAATTTATCACGATGTTCATTTTCCGTTAATGGGGAAGGGAATGCTTTGCACGTATTTGTTAGACCTTGAGAACATGTAAACTTGTTTGTTCACAATTAAACTCCACAGCGTATCTACCTCTTAATTTAGAGCCCCATGAAATTCATTTGATTTTTTTCCCAAAATTCAGAATTTTCCATTTTATTTTTGGGCATATTCTTTGTTTTTTGATTTAATACAAATTTATGTAAACTTTAGCAATTTAAGCAAGCCTTTAAAATCAAATCAAATGAAAATATAATCATTCATTTACAACAAAACATTTTTATTTTTTGTCAAATAAGATGCTGCAGAACAGAACTGTACAAATTAAAAAACATGGATGAAAAAGATATCTTGGTTTTATGAAACCCTTTATATTACCATTATTACTTTGAGAAGTACAGTAGTGATATATTTCAGTCAATTTCTTGATGTTAAACCGAGCTTTTATTTTTGACAGTTTGTCGTGAAGATCTTTCAATTTTAGTGTTCAGCATTTGAAGATAGTTTTTCCTCAAATGAAAAGCTTGTGAAGCGTCTCCCAAAGCAGCTCTGGAGATGAAGCTCATGTCCTCATATACTGAGAGTGTTTCAGGCATAACCGTGTGCCGTTAATTCACACTGAGAGATACGCAGAAATCCTACATCAGCCACATACACACAACACAGCTGTGTGTTTGGCTGTTAAGATGAATCCTTATTCCTTAAATTTCATTTCTGTCATGTCGTTCTAAACTCGTAAGACCTTCGTTCATCTTCGTAACAACATGCGTTGTTGTGTTCTCGTCGCTTCATAACATTAAGGTTAAACCACTGTAGTCACATGGACTATTTTAACAATTTAATACCTTTCCGGGGCTTAAAAATAGGAATAAGGTCGCAGTCTGTGGGGAGGTAAGAAAGCTCTTGGATTTCATAAAGAATATCTAAATGTGTGTTCCCAAGATGAACCAAGGTCTTACAGGTTTGGAACGACATGAGGGAGAGTAATTAATGGCAGAAATGTCATTTTAGGGTGAACAAAGCCTTTATTTACACTGCACACGCCTGCGCCACATTACAGCTCCTCTACGCAGTGTCAACTCCTGAGACCACATGATTTGCCTATTCGACTTTGTTTTCCTTGATATTTCGTTTTTTGGAAGGCTTTCTTAATGGCTTTAATTCTTTTATTTGACAAGGATAAAAGATTTTCAAGTTTTTCAACTTCGAATCTCTTATTGTCAATTTATGATCCTCTGTATTCCACATCCTCCTAGTGATGTGAAATATGAGCGTGATACTACACATGGTGATTGGTTTGACTTTATTTTGTGTTTGAACGGCGTGCCTTGGACGGGGATTTTTGTCTGTCAAACATAGACTTGGCGCCTAACTTTAGCAAAGCGGCGAGGTGAGCCGCTTCTGATGTAATCATACAAACACAAGCCGCGGATCGACTCCGGCACCGCAGATGTGTGCAGTGTGACCCTTACATTCATGTCATTCTGTTTTGAATGAATGATTGCACAATTGTTTTTGTTTTCTGAGTTCAAAGGGTATAAAACTGTGGCTCTTACTTTATGCTCATGTACCACAGGTAGCTTGGACAACAGAAGAGGATCCTGGGATTCTTTAAGAGTCACATCTCCAAGACGAGAAAGAGAACGAGGGGCACAGAATTCAGACCGCTGCCGCCATAGCACCACCCCCACCAACAGCAAACTGATGATGACTAACAGACCAAAAACAAATAGAGGTGATCAAGGGAACATCAGTCTAGACATTTATCAAAATCATGAATGCATTATATTTGCAACAGAGTAGTTACACTAACCGATCAAAGACAGAATCCATGGAAATGGTGAATCAGGAAATAGGCTTCTTGTTTCTGACTGCAGTGGATCTTTGTCTGAAAATGCAAAGTAAAACCAAAAGGAAGGGGAAGAAAACTAAGCGGTAGAAAAGCTTCCCATTTATGCTCTTGACACTGAAGCCCATGCATCCAATCCAACTCAAATGTAGTTGACACAAATAAATGAAAGCCACAAATGAATTTGCCATTTAGTTGCAAAATCTGAACTGCTAAATGTGGTAAATAAGGCATTTAGGCATTGTAAACATTATCATCATGGATGTTTGTAAAGGTCATTTTAATCAATGTGTATAGTGATGAAGGGGTGGATTCTGGAATCCACTGCCGCTTCAATATTATATATATATATATCACGAAATTATCTTTCTAAATATTAAAGTATTTAGAATGACTAACTTCAACTTATGTTAAAGCCTTTAATTTCCTTTTCATTTTCAAACACTAGAAAATAATGATATATATTATCTGTACCTCGGACGGAGAGAAAAGTACAACTTATCAGTATGTTTTGGTAGCTTCCTGTTCAGTGCAGAGCTCAGATCAACTTCAGCCTCGAAGAAACTAATCATGTGTTTCTATGTATATGCGCCAAGTGTTCTGTACAGGTCTGTTATGGGTACTGGTGAACTGTTGTCATCTGGACTGGAGACCTGAAGACGCCTAGGCCTGACCTAGTGGGACATTCTGTCCCTAACTTCAGGGTCCGATCGTCAGCATCATAATGGAAGAAGATATGCGTCTAACTATCTGTCCATGTGTGGAAAATTACCAGTTTTGTCTTGTGTTCTTAACCAATCAGTATCTTAGTAATGACGTAGTTAGTGGACTCTGTTAGAGTATAACTGTTCTGGAAATGTAAATGTACGGAGAGAGAGAGAGAAAGAAAGAGAGAGGGAGAGAGAGAGCGGCCTATGAACTCCTTGTGAGACTTGAAGCTGGCTTCTGCTGATGAAACTGCAAACTACTCTTTATTAAAATTTTCTTCAATTTTTTTTTTTTTTTTTAAACTCTGACTCCGGGTCTTCATTTATCATATCTGGTCTTTTGGGTCTTTAACTGCAAAATGCCCTACAGTGAATAGCACAATAAATAAAACTGAGCTGACAAAACAAGATGTAAAATAAGAAAGTGTGAACAGACGTGCTGTCCACAATGGCTACACCCTTCCTTTCCAAGAACAAGAAAACATTTAGAAACAATTAGAAATCAAGATGATCTAGTTTCCTTTTCTGTCCATGTCATGTTAACTATTTATTAATATTTTATCATATCCATGCATTTCACTGTAATATTTCTGAAAAACAGGTCAGAACCTGTAGTCTAAAGCATAACAAGGCTTGTTATGGCAAAACTAATAACTATTCAGTGCAAAAGTGTGAAGCCATATTAAATGAAGCATTTCAGAAAGTAGCTTTCACTTTTCAAAACTCATGTGAAGATTCACAGCACCAACAAAACATAACGTTACAAGACTTTTCGGGCTTAGCAATAAAAGGCCCCTTGTAGCAACTACAACATTAAATATTACCAGAACATCAAGTTTGACATAGCAGGTGCTTACCTAACAAAAGAGAAAAATAAGATAGTGTGGGATTACAAATTTATAAAAAGTTATGTACATGGTGGTTTCTTACATTTTGTGTTGCAGTCTAAGGAGATTAATTCAGGCAGACATTAACCTTTGGTCTGTGGGTATGTTCCTGTGTATTTGGCATGACAAGTTTAACAGCTGCCTCCCGTGTCTCTATGTTAATGTAAAGGTATGGGCTATACCGTCAGACTGATCTTCACTGATCTAATTAGCACCCCTTGCATTTGAATGACACTGTTATGCTGATTAAATCATGGCTGGGAAATGCCGGGAAAGGACATTTCGTCTCCACCTATACTGTTGAATGTATTTAACTGTAATGTACATTGGCTTAGGAGAGACTTGGATGACTACAGCAACGCAACGGACGTTCTCTCAATAAAGAGCAACCTCTGCTTAAAAGATATCCCAAGATCTCCTGGTCTTTACTTCGACAAGGAAAAAGATTTCCAACAATAGATATGGTCTACTAAACAGTAAATTGTACCTCATAATGTGAAGTTAACCACAAATATACACAGTCACAAATACTCACCAAAGTTAGTATCTTGTGGATCAGAGCAAATGAACTGAGGTCTTTCTGAGAAGAGATCAGTGACGCAGACCGAAAAACAAACCTCTCCAGAGATACCGCATGCAGCGTGACCTGAAGTTGCATGCGTAAACACACAGGTACAAATACTTTAACATACCAAACAATACTGAATTCATAATATGGATGAATTTATCTATTACCTATTAGAGCGGTCAATACATTAAAACTATCAAACCATGTTTTGGTTTTGTAACTAATGTGATTAACCTACTCAAGTTTAATTACCTCATTTATTTTAATGACATCAAAAATTGTAGTCTGTAGGATGCTTCGCAGAATCTGCTGTGTGCGTTCATGTGTTTTAAAGGAGGCGTGGCTTTAGAGAGGGTGGGATCTCATGCCGTCAAAGCTAAATTGCTATTGCAAGCCTATCCAGAATTGCCTACCCTACCTTTAAAGGGTTAGTTCACCCAAAAATGAAACTTTTGTCATTAATTACTCACCCACATGTTGTACTACACCCGTAAGACCTTCATCTTCGGAACACAAAGATATTTTTGATAAAACCCGATTAGGCTGCATTGACATGAAGTTAATTTACACTTTGAAAGATATATTTTAAAAAATTCATGTGACTACAGTGGTTCAACCTTGACAAAAATACTTTTTGTGCGGCAAAAAACTAAATAACAACTTTATTCAACAGTGATGGGCGATTAGTGATATTTAGTGATGGGCGATTTAGAAACACTGCTTCATGAAGCTTCGCGAATCTTTTGTTTCAAATCAGTTGTTAGGAGCACTTATCAACTACTAAAGTCACGTGATTTCAGTAGACGAGGCTTTGTTACGTCATAAGTGTTTCGAAATTTCAATGGTTCATGTGACTTTGGCAGTTTAATTCACACTCGGAAACACTACTAATATGTAAAGCTTCCAAGCTTCATGAAGCAGCTGTTTTGCCATCACTAGACATCGTCGAATAAATTCGTTACTTTGTTTTTTTGGCGCACAAAAATGGTTCTTAACGCTTCATTACATTATGATTGAACCACATGAACTGTTTAAAATACATCTTTATACCTTTCTTGGTGTTTAAAAGTGTAAATTAACTTACTATCAATGCAAGGGCCTAACTGAGCCATCGGATTTCATCAAAAATATCTTAATTTGTGCACCAAAGATGAACGAAGGTCTTGCACTTGACGTGACTTATCGTGTCGCAACCGCTAAAAGCTGTCTACACTGAACTCAAGCCGACCGTTGCAGAGAACTTGGACTAAGTCAGAAATAGATGGGGAGTCCGTTCGTTGCCAGGAATTTGCTGTGTCGCATTGCACCGCGCCGCAATTAATGACAGAATTTTCATTTTTGGGTGAACTAACCCTTTAACACATTTGTAATAATACCTGAATAAAGTGTGAAGAATCTGAAGATGTCAATTTTCCTAGGCTGGACATCACTTTTGGCCACTAAACCAACGGTCAAAGTAGATTTTAAGCATGCAAAATTTCTTCTAGTATTGTAACACTGTGTCTACACCAGACTTTGGTCGCGTCACGCCGCAACAGCAACTGTCTATATTGAACGCGACAAACCCACCGTTGCAGAGCACTTGGACTACGTCAGAAATAGAACAGGAATCAGTTTATTGTCGCATTCAGTGTAGAAAATATCACTGATTATAATAGGTTCTATTGTCTTTTAAAGCGTCGCGCCACTAATGTCAGGTGTAGACACAGTCGTGTTATGACGTCACGCACTGAATTCAACATGTATAACAAATAGTAAGATCTTCTACTGGTCACAACGTCTTCACACAATGCGAATTCGCAGGTCAGAGTGCACCAAACTTGAACTTTGAAAAGCAGTGAAATGCAAAACGTTGCGTATAAATGTATATGAATGGAAGTCAATGGAACTAAAAGTGCAGAATGACCGCCCCTTTAATCGTGTAAAGATTTTTGTCTACCTCCAGGCTGTAACAGAGGCTGAAGGATGACCAGACCAGCTGGTGAAATAGAACCGAGTCTCTGAGACACCTTGAGAGTATTGCCGTTGTGCTTGTCTGCACTACAGACGGAGTTGGTCAACTGGTCACTCCAGTACACTCGACTCTGCAGGGGGACAAAATTCAGTACTACTCCATTATCAATGCCATTATATATTTATAATATTAATATTTCCATAAAACAATAAAAATGCATAATATGTGAATATGATATAGAGGGTCAGAGGTGTGTTTTGTTACAGTTATAAAAATAAACCGTGGTCATTCATGGATTGTAATGTAACGTACCTCGAATATAGCGAGCCCAAATGGTTGATCCAGATAACCGTTGGACTCAACAACAGTTTTTCTATATTGTCCATCAAATGCAACCCTTGACACTGTGCGCAGACCAGAGTCAGCCCAGTACAGCAGACCACGGGGGATATCTTGAGCAAAGAAAAATGATATCAGCGACTTTTCCAATGTTGGGCCGAATTCCGTTCTCATAACGTAACCATTCCATGCCGATTAGGGCCAGCTGGTACGTTTATAGTTTTATTTTCCACTGTGGGCTTATAACAGCAGCTATTTGGAATAAAATACAAAAGCATCAGTAATTTCCTTGGTAAGGCAGCAGTTTATTGATGATATGCGATGTAAATATTGACCACGTCATGGAGGATGATCAGATATTTATTTTAATTTTGTTATTAATTTGTGTTTTACGTCACTCAAATATAGTGCCAGCAATAGAGAAATTGACCAGTTTGACTGACAGCCGATCTGACCAATCATCACCGCCATTTTGTCCAACAAAGCAGTCAGGGGAGTTAGTAGATTAACATTCGTGAACTTGAACTTTAAAAATGGAAACAACATTCCTCTGATGTTCATTCATGTTTATTTGATGCTATAAATGAACTAGTATGAAGAGATGATCGGTTCACGAGCCGCTTGAAGGAGCTACAGCGATCTGTCACGACACATTAAAGAAACACTATACGCCATTTATTGTTTAAACTTCTTTAAAAAATGACAATATTTTAAATATGAAACTGTTTCACATCAAAAGTAACCTGCTCTGTCTTGTCTGTCGACGCGTTGTCAGTGTCCTCTTTGCTCTGCGATGTATTTTTCACTCTCTGAGAACATGATGTGTGGCATAAGAGCGCATGGCTTGTAAGACATAGCAACAGTAACTAAAGGGGGCGGGTCTTTGAGAAGGGTCAATTGGTACGTTAGCCAGACAAGAGATCAGTAACCAATAGGGGTGTGACAAGATTTCTCGTCGAGTTGAAAAGTTGTCTCGTCGTGCTATCAGTGTGAGGGTGAAATTATTATTCAAGATGGCCCCGCCACTTTCAAATCGTTTGTGTGGAAACATTTTGGTTTTTGGCGCAAGAATAACACACAAGACACAAACAATGTGTAAACATTGTAAGAAAACTATGCCGTACACCTCGGCCAAGGTTGTACAGACTCTTAGGGGCCGTCCACATATCGCGCGCATTTTCATTCGCAAAATGGAAGCGACGCGGTCGCGGCGCGCATATGGTACGGCGCGCTCGTTTTTTTTCCTGGCGCGCCTGTGCTGCGGCGAGATGAAAACATCTCAACATTTCAGAATGTCTTGTCATGTGACAAGAACCAAGCGATGGTCGTCGAGAGCACAGTTCATGGTTGCATAGCAACGACAGACGCTACAGAAGCGCGAGCTCCCGAACGCTTGCAAAAGAAGGAGGAAAAGAAGCGGCCGCGCTTTACACGCTTTTTTAGGCGCGATATGTGAACGGCCCCTAAAGTGGCAGAAAGCATCGCTGTCACTGCTGACGGTTGGACTTCTCGGTGAACGCAGAGCTTTATCACAGTTACAGCCACACAATCAATAGTGACTGGGAAATGGTCAACTTTGTACTGCAGCTAAAGTGACACTTAAAGTGTAATTTGAATTTTTTATTTTTATGTTTATTTTATTTATATTGTTTATTTTATGTTCAATCTATAGAAAGAAGTTCAGTGAGATTTCTCATGTGAAATTATACAGGGCAGAAAACAATTGGTTGATTTTGTAGTAACATTTATCAGTGTTTGCATGTTGTTTTACTGCAAATAATTCATTAAAATAGAAGTAAAATGACATGCATTACAAGTTGATTTCCAAATGCACCAACATTTTTGCATTTTATGATTTTGAGTTGAATAAAAGACTATTTTCCCTTCATATGTTTCATTATTGAGGATTTCTTAAAAATACTATAAAAATCTCGTCTCGTGAACCCAATCTCGTGTCTCGTCTCATGGGATAGTGGTCTCGTCACACCCCTAGTAACCAATCTTGAGTGGTGACATCATTTCACGGTTTCTTCCAGCACCATTCAGCGCGGTTAGACAGCCGACGGTACCAGGCTCAAGTGGAAACACAACTAGAGCCGTTCCTTTCCATTCTAAGGTCCTGTCCACACGAACAGGGGTATTTTCAAAACCGCAGCTTTTTCTATGCGGTTTGGCCGTTTGTCCACATGGAAACTCAGTAGCCTATCCAATAACTCAAACCAAACTTTTTTGAAAACTTCGGCCAGGGTGAAGCTTTTTAGTAACTCCGGTTACAGTGAATTAACGTGATTGGCTGGATCTGGGCCGTGTCCGGGTCGGACGGGGAACCTGTGCCTGTGTGCGGCAGCAATGTGGCCCTGCGGTGTCGGAGGAGACTGTGTTAACTAGCTCATCCTTTGTTAAGACCTTACCGACTCATCAGCCAGTGGCACATATCCCAACAAACCGTCCCATACCGGCGTGATCAAAAAGATCTTAAACTAGATGGAACTAGATTCAATATTTTGACTGTTGCGATTCCAAATCGGTTTAATGACCCGTAATGCCTGAGTATCGGACAAGTGTTCACTGTTGGCCAGAGGAGAACTGGCCCCCCGACTAAGCCTGGTTTCTCCCGAGGTTTTTTTCTCCATTTGTTGGAGTTTTGGTTCCTTGTCGCTGTTGCCTTTGGCTTGCTTAAGTTGGGGACACTTGCTTGATATTCAGCAGTGTTTTTGATATGCCTGCATTGGCGCCGTTGTATGCGAACTGAGCTGAGCCGGACGATTACGTCACTATTTTCTGCAGTGCTGAAATACCTAAATTAACTAGACTAATAACTACTGATCTTTGCAACGGAATGAATCAATAATTTATAGAATAAGCTGCACAATGACACCATTTTCTTATTAATATAAAGCTGCTTTGCCACAGTTTGCATTGTAAAAAGCACTATATAAATAAAGATGACTTGACTTGAAACCTGCGATTTTGGCCAGAGACATCGGAGTACGAGCCGTTATCTCCTTTGTTTAACATCAGATTGTGTGCCGCTATCCATGTTTATGTTTAGGTTCACATGAGGAGAGTCTGTGCAGTGGAGGACGTAGCCCAAATATTGCTGCTAATTAGTGTGCTAACACGGCGTATACACATATACATGCACAGTTCTCCCATTATATTGAGGAACAGAGACGTGAGAATGCAATACTACGCAAGTCAGTGCTTATGACAAGGTTTTTTTTTTTTGTTTTTTGTTTTTTTACTTTGAATGAATGTCTCATTGTATTGTTCTGGTTTATGGAATTAATAATAATAATAATAATAATAATAATAAAATGCTTAAAATGACACTGTTGTTAGCATACCGGAACCAGTAATAAACTTCAGGCTTCTGATTGGCCAACATAGCTTTTGGCAGCGCTTCATAGCGTGCTTTTGTGCTTTCATGTGGACGGAGATTTTTTTTTTTTTTTAAAAACGTGCTTGTGTGGACACGATTTTTCTTTCTTTCTTTTTTTACGTATGGACTAGGATCAGTGTAAAAGCGAATCAGCTTATTTATTAACTTTTACCCTTTTGCCAAGTGACCAAACTTGCCTAACAAGATGAAACAATTAATCTTTAATCTAACTCTTATCTTGCTTTCTAACCATTATTTGTTCAACTTGTATGATTCATGGATTTGTTTGAGTTCAGTATGATTTATATAAAATAAAATCCTTGGTAAAAAATGACTAAATGTAAATGTAAAAAGTTATTAAATTAAATTATTTAAATAAAAATGAGTACCAATTAACATTAATTACAAACAATGAACAGCTGTATTTATATTATATAACATATAAAAATAGATAAATGACTATAACAAATGTACATGTCATTGTTAGTTCATTTAAGTTAATGCTTTTACAAATGGGACATTATTGTAAAGTGTTGCCAAGAAGTCTAACCTAGGGAGATTGCAACAGGGTAACGTATGGATGAAGTTATCATTGCGATTCTGCTTGTCCCATCCAAACTGGCACGCTCAATTCTGGGAGACTGTCCACTCTCTGCCCAGAACAGATACCTAGTAGAAGAAAAAACAGGTTTAGGAAAACGATTGATTTGCATGGTCTAAGGATTGAATAAATATTATATTAAATTTATTATTTATTCAAAGCAGTTTAAACATCCGTAAAAGGAAGCTGCAATGTATTTCCTTGTAGCTCATATTTTCCGGCACAGTCAATATGCAAAGAGTTATAGAGTAATATTGTGGGAGGTTTCTAAATTTATTCCAGTTTTCTTTTTAAATGAAATTTTCCAGCACATACAATGACATTTAAAAAGGTATTACAACAGTTATAAAATGAGACAAGATGTCTGATAAAGAGAAGAACAAGCAACAGAACAGGCCAACACAGCAACATAGACCCACACCAGCTAAGGTTTCTAAAATTATAAATGACAAACTGTAAGTTTTCCTTTACTGTATGACCAAGTTATATTTGGTTTCTTATGTTATGATAGAAGTATCCCAGATGGCAGAGGTGCATCTCTAAGATGTCTGCTAAAGAGCACATCGTCTGGAAAACATCTTGTGTACAAACATCTGAGAAAAATATACATATATTCTATATCAAAGACATTTGAAAAACGTTTTCAAAATGTTTATTTAACATCTGACAGGAAACATCTTATAGACATATTGCAGATGAGCAAACACTCAAATAGACGCCTCCGTGACGTACGTGTGCTATCAGGGATGGAGAATGAGGCGTACATTATTAATCTTGTGATTAAACTTGTGAAATTCATATACATTGGTGTAAATTTCACATTTAGAAACACATTTGTTTTCTGTGGTTCTTAAGGAATTTTTTAATTACATAGTTACTATTAAGGAGAGCAAAAACAAAAAAACTGTTAAAACTAATACACACACACACACACACATATATATATATATATGTATGTGTGTGTGTGTGTGTGTGTGTGAATTCCTGGCAGTTTTGTTTTCGTACTTCTTGTTAGAAGTGACATCAGCTATGCTTCTGCATTACTTCTCAAGCTAATTTCATAACATGCTTGTTCAAAAACATATTATTAACCCAATCTCTACCCTTAAGCTAGAGTTGCACGATTGTGGATAAACTGAGAATCACAATTTTTGCTTATTTCAAATGAGATCACGATTTTTCCCATGATTCTGAACAGACAACTAAACAAAATAGCAAGTAATTTACTAGAGGTTCGGACAAAACGTCAACTGCTACAGTCAACTTAAAATTGTTTCATCAATTTGAATTAATGTGTTTTTTTTTTTTTTAAATCGGTTTAAATTTATTATTCAATGACTCACTCATAAATACTGTTTAATTTCTGTGAATCAGCATATTTTATAAAATCACTTGAATGATTGATTGAAAAATGCATCTCACTTGTCACCATCTACTGGTGTAACGATGTAATGACATAATAGTGATTTGAAGTGCCAAGTTACTTTGAAAACTGGTGATTTGCTCCATTTTGACCATTACTGTAGACATCAGTCTTTATATCTGAATTGTAAACTTTTATCCCAGTAATTTCTGTGATAATTTGAATATCTGTAACATAATAAACCATACTGTGATATGGAAAAGACTGTTTATGAAGCTGTTCCGTACCTAAACATAACAGCTTTCTATGGGTCAGCGGCCATGCGAACACGGACTTGAATGTTTAACAGACACAGGAGAATCGCTGTCATTTATTAGAATAATATTGCATGGGTGCTTGAATCGAGACTGTCGCTAAAATCAGAGGGAAATGATTGGTGAATAAGCATGGCGTAGATGCCCCGAACCCTTGATGTAACCCTAAATTTGTCAATAACTGTAAGCTTATCACTCAAATCTGAGGTTTACAGTAATGCTGTATCAACAAGGATGTTGATCCTGAAACATGTTCTACTAAATCAAGTTCACTCTTATGACCTGCACCTGCCGTCCATTAAGGACATCAGATAAACCCAGCATTCATTCATTTGTTATCTGGTCTTGTGTATGTTAACCTCAATGATTGTTAAATTTATGATTTTCAGATGGTTGTTACTTTGTTCTTGCCTTGTTTTTTCCTGTATTTTATTCCGGTGTTCTCCGTTCACCTTTTACTTTATTAAACATTCCTTCGCCTCTTCCTGGTTATCCTCTTTCACTGTTTGTGTAAGAGGATAACCAGGAAGAAATTCGTGAGAAAAGAAAAACGTGAAGAAAAAATGTGAGAAGTCTCATTTTGGGGTGTAGTAACCCTTTAAAAGAGAACAGGAAATCAATATCAACCATATCTTTCCTAAATAAATGGTATTGTGCACAATTCATTACAATGACATTATATTACAGTGTGTTATAATTATATAACTTGTGTAAGTATAGTATTTTGATGAGTTGCTATTAATAACAACAATAATATTTTCTACCTCTTAAATGATATTTACAGGAAAACAGCAAAACATATTGACCTAAACCATCCATTCACCACGTTTATCGAATTCCAATGAACCGAACAAAGTCCTGTCCTACATTTAGAACATTCTGTTTCACACTTATGTGACTATTTCCTGGTTTCACAGACAAAGCTTAAGCCTACTCCCAAACTGGTACGTTTACACGACAACGATGTACTAAAAAGTTTTTTTTCTTTGTACAGATGACAATGTTATCAAAACTATCCAGTTCACACAGATCCGTGAAAATGACTAAAAACGCTTTTCATAGTTTCACGTTTTTGCAGCTTACACGGAGATATCAACGGTATTGTTATTAGAAACTTGCACTTTGAAACCCGTTTTCAAAAGTTTGCGTTTTCAGGCCATTAAAACGCCGTTGTCGTGTAAACGAACAGCCAAAGCGCAAAAAAGCTGACTTAACTGAAAGCAAATTGCATTGACATATCTAAAATCTAAATCTAAAATATGTCAGTGCCGTGTTTTATCTCAAGATGCACACCAGTAATATTTTTTTCAAAGGCTCATTTATAAAAGCTACTTAAATGTCCTAATTTATCTAAGGCCTACTCTTTGTTTAATCTCCCTGCCTGTGAAACCAAGGGTGTGTGGTTTATATAGACAAGAAAATATTTTACCCAAGCAGTGGCTGGACAGCAACTGCAGTAGGTCTGGAGAGTCCAGAGACGAGCTGCCTTTGTTTGGAGCCATTCAGAGAGGCCACGTGTAAAGCATGAGTACTGTTGCTAACCCAGTACAGAAGTTCATGGATCCAGTCAACCGCCAATCCCTGAATGCCAGTGGAGGCCTTTAACAACACAGCTGGTCTATGGTCACTGGAGTCTAAAGACATTCTGAAATAGACATAAACTGGCTTAATCTGTGTGTTTTGTGCTGGAACACGAATCGAAGTAAAAGTTTTCATTTTTAATCATATTAAAGGCACAATATGTAATATGTTCGCAGCTAGAGGTCGCTTATTCAAAACAAAGGCGTAGCTTTAGAATGCCTTGATTTCACGGAATCATGGGAGGTGTTGTCTTCGCGTCTACAGCTGGTGGAAAGAATCCAATGGAACTTGACCAAAAATCATGTTAATGGATGAGCTAATGTATTAAAGACTTATTAACATTACTGTAGTATGAAGCAGGGTGAAAGCCGTGTGTCGCGATTGTTAATGAGAGATAAGCGCGACACACGGCTCAAGAGTATTATGCCGCAGACGACCGCGTCCGCTTCTTCCGGTCATGTATATGTGAGGTAACACAGTGCCTTTTTCTCATATTAGATACATTTGTGTGCTGAAATTTTGTTATGATGCTACTCTGTGCGTTCGCTCGGCAGCTGCTATGAGACACTTGTTACGCACTGCAGTAAGCCAGATCGATATTAGGCATGGTAAAACATGGTACACACGGTAAATCAAGAAAATGAGATTTAAACAATAAGACACTGTGTTGAGCTATGTAGCATGATTAGTTTTCTGTCGATGAATGGATCCATC
Source organism: Opsariichthys bidens (assembly GCA_037194245.1). Lineage (NCBI taxonomy): Eukaryota > Metazoa > Chordata > Actinopteri > Cypriniformes > Xenocyprididae > Opsariichthys > Opsariichthys bidens. The sequence continues at coordinate 15,984,915 of CM074288.1, read as the reverse complement.
CAAAAAGTTGCTCAACTGTCTAATAAAACACATTATATATAAAAGCGTTTCCATGGTCTCAACAAAATAAAACCGGAAATGGAGGGTAATGATTGA
>CM074288.1:15799882-15984719 GCA_037194245.1 Opsariichthys bidens | reverse complement strand
ACAAACAGTGAATTGTGAAACATTAATAAAAAATTTCATTAAGCACTTTTCATACTAGCCTACATAATACAGGCTATCATAATAGTCCATTTTTAAAGAAATTAGCACTTGTTCAGCAAGCAGCAGTTGTTTTAGTTTTTATTTATTTTATTAATAGAATTTTGAATTCATTTTCATGTTGATTTTTCTTTAAGTTGAGGTGATTTATTCATGTGCTTTTGCCATTTTTTTGTGTTTTTTTTTTTTAAATATTGTTATTTAGGTTTTATATACTTTTGTTTTAGTTTAACTTTAGTTTTTTTTTGTATGTAATTCATTATTCATTTATTTAGTCAATAACTTTATTTTAGTGCTTCAACTTAAACTTATAGCAGTTTATTGCCAAGCCAACGTTTCTAATTTTTGTTTAGTTTAAGTTTTTCAACTAATATTCCTATTTTATTTCAACTATAGCTATCATAATATATAAATTGATAAAAAAAAAGGGATAGCAAAGACATTTGTAATGTTATCGAAGGTTTCAATTTCAAATAAATTGAACTTTCTACTCGAAGAATCCTAGAAAAAAAAAAAATGCATCACAGTTTCCACTAAACTATTAAGCAGCACAACTGTTTTTCAACATTGATAACAGTAAAAAATCAGCATATTAGAATGATTTCTGAAGATCATGTGACTGGAGCAATGACGCTGAAAATTCGGCTTTGCATGACATGAATACAAATTGCATTTAAAAAACATTAACACAGAAAACAGTTCTTTTAAAGTGTAATAATATTTCACAATATTACCGTTTTAATTTTTTTATTAAATAGTGTGTTTTATTTATTATTAATAGTTTAGTTTATTTGATCAAATAAATGCAGCTTTTGTGAGCATAAAAGACTTCTTCAAAAATTCTTCAAAAAGATCAAAATATCATAGACTTGCAGACTTTTGAATAGTTGTGGATTATTAATTTATTAATAATAAAATATATATATATATATATAATTTTTTATTAATTTTATATATATATATATATATATATATATATATATATATATATATATATATATATATATATACACACACACACACACACACACATATATAAGTAAAATACAACTTACCACAGTTCTCTTCATCGCTGTGATCTTCACAGTCAAAGGAGTGGTCACACCTCCATGAATTAGGCACACAGTGTCCATTAGCACATCTGAACTCTGACCTAGCGCATGTCTGTGCTTTAGAAAGCAATGTGCATGCATCTAACTGTTCATCTGCTCCATCTGAGCAGTCAGGCTTTCCATCACAAATACTGCGGGCAGAAACACAGCGCGCTGCTGCCACACAGTGGAAGGAGCCACTGGTGCAAATCAAACAGGAGATCTCGTCGCTTCCGTCGCCACAGTGGTTCACACCATCACAGCGCTCATTCAGAGGCACACGTCTGCCATTATTACACACAAACTGCTCTATGCTGTCCTTTGGAAAACCTGCAAAAGTAAAAACTGTTCTTTAGTTCTGAAAGATGTTCAAAGTGTTGAAGGACAGTTTGAGTAGCATTAGACTATTAGTAATATCTGACTGGGCTACATTTGGTGCAATTGTGCAAATAGGTGAATTAGGGCAGTGGCGGAGCCAGGATTTTTTTCATAGGGGTGTCCAGGCAGGGGTCAGCAAACAGTCTGGGGTGGCAAAGAAATCTTCATTATTTCAACACAAAAATGAGTCCATAATGTACTGGCCTCTGCCTGCAACAAAACTGAATACAGTTAATTCGTACTTAATTGTAATTGAGATAATGAATTGGATCGTTATCTCTTTAAAAATCTTTATTTCTCACCTGCAGGAATATTAATAAAGCGGCTCACACTAAATTTCAACTTGTTCAGTCAGCTTGTTCTGGTTCTCAAAACCCCCAATAGCCTGTTCTCCATGGTTGCATCTTCATGGAGGAGACATGCAGATAACTAAATACTATAGTTCAAAGATTATCATTGAATTTTATGTATAAATCAATGAACTCCAAGTTTGTCCGTTTCTAAAACTACTAAACACTAAATGTTTACTTTCTATATTGCCAAAATAAATAATTGCAACAGTTCTATCATACCTAAAGTAAACTCAATACAAAGGGGGAAAAAAATGTGTTCTCTTTTGACTTGGCTTTTGCAAGAATGTGAATAAGGGCGGAAGTCATCAGCCAGAATGTAAAATTAATTATTTTATGCATTTAAATGTGATACATTTTTGTTTGTATTTTACAAAATAACATGTTCTAGTACAAATGCACAGTGCTCACATTTATTTATGCTTACAAAAATCAGCTTATGACTTATATTGTGACCTCACATAGCAGAATATTTAGTTTGTGGCGAGCACAGTATAACGGCAGACACGACAGGAAAGTACTTCTTTTCTGAGTTTTACGGACATATAGACTAACAACACATCATCCGACCGCAGATACTGAATAAGGACAACGCGTTTCTCTCAGCATCTGACAGGACTGTCACCAGCTTTCACAAACATCTTTCAAAATAAAAGTGGCATCAGAAAAACAGAGTTTAATTTTGAATTATGTTGTTGTTTCTTAGACTGCACACAATGCGACCCACTCAAAACCCACCAGTTCAGAAGACTGACGTAGGCTATATATAATGTTCGTCGTTCACTGTTGTTCTTCTGATGGTCATTTGACACTTGTATCCTTTCCTGCGCGCATTTGATTTGCGCCTGGAGTTGAGGAGAAATTGGACTGCATGTTTTTTGTGGCCTTAAGAGGACGGTTCTGCGTTTAAATAAACGCCGTTCATGTAAAGAAAAAGGGAAGACAGAAACAGCAGTTGTGAGCAGGGTGGCCAAGCTTAGGCCAAGGGTACAGCTTGGTATAGCTCTGCCCCTAAATCAGGGTAACCTGGGACAGTTTTTACTGTATTGTCAGATAGCAAACAACATTTAACATGGCAATAATATAAAAATAAAGAAAAAATAGTCAGTTCATAATTTTGATTTGGACAAAAATAATAAATAATAGATGATAAGCACAAGCTTAGATGTATTGTATGCTATTGTTATACTTTCCCAATTGATTAAAGAAAACATCTGTTGATGTGGCAACTTCAAAAATGTTTTAAAAAAAATGTAATCCATATTTTATTGCATGTATTTAATGCAAACATCTTCAGAGAAAAATCTAAAACATTGCTGTCTTTATGGCTTATGATTTACGTTCTTGTGACAATAACCTTGCACAAATCTTATGCCCAGTTGCAACCAACTGCTTAAGCTATGAAAGCCATAAGTTAAAGTTATATACTAACTATTGCTAAGGGGGTTTTATAATTTAAAAATCTTTGTTGCAACTGGTTATGATGCTTGGATCATTTATTTTACGAGAGTTTCTTACACGTTATGATAATAGAAAACAGAACAGGTATTTAAATTCAGTTCAGTTTTCTCCCATAAAAGGATTTATAATTTATTAATATCTTGATAATACTCATGCCTAATCACACCCTTGTTGTTAAATTAAGCATACATCACTTATCTTATTTAACAAGTTTATTTTGTCATCATTTACTATATCCAGCAAATGAAGGGTGATTCATACATAAATGTATGAACATACAAAAACAAAATCCATTACAGAACAAAAACTTTGTTTTCTCAGTTCTGGCTCCTGTCAGCATCACATGCATGTGTCATGATGGTCACGTGTGCAGCTTATGTTATATATTATACATATTATATATTAAATTATATAACTATATTTTATAAAGAATGTCAGCCATTTATCCGAGTTCTATAACTAGATACATGAACCCAATTGAACTAGTTTTATATTTATGATAGAACACGCAACATTATTGAGGGGTCACAAACACATCTGTAAGTACAGTAGACTATTATCTCGCGCGTGCACGTGGAACCAACTTTTACGCAACGCCAAGGACATGCTGTACGATGCTTTATAACATGCACAAATCCAAAAAGTAATAGTATTTTAGTCTATGTTAAAGGTGCACGTGCTTGATAGTAATGCATTAAGTGAGTATATCTATAAAAAGCGAGTAAACTCAGTTTGACAGCCGCATGTGGCGCTCGATCCAATCAGGTGGCGTGACAGCTCCGCGTGCAGCGCGAGGTCCAATAGGAAAGTGTGAACAACAGCGACGCATTCAGACACTTTAGGCACGTGCGTTTATTATCCTCTGACCACACAGACGTACAAAGCATCCCTTACCTTCTGCTAAAGGAAAGCGTGACACACAAGTCAACAGCAGGAGTAGTGCACCAAGGTGTTCCATGCCGTGCTCAGCGTCCTCTAAGGTGAGCGCTTGTCGATGTCGCAAGGCAATGACGTCATTTCCGCACTACAGAATCATGTAGCAAAGACTACTCTGTTATGTAGTCAACTATGTAGTCACCCCAAAAGTTCAAACAGGTGACTCCAAAAAAGTTGTAGGATACTATTGTTGGAATGTCATTGCATTAGATAGGCCTAAGAGAATATCAAACCAAACACATATGTTTTAAAAACGCATAGAATTTCAAATAGAGTTTGTTTTTTTAATTATAAAACGTTAAAAAAAAAAATACAACAAAAGATATGTTCGGACTTGTGTGTATACAGCTTTGGTTACTCTGAAAAGAAACCTTAATTTTCATCATTCACTCATGTACAAATACAGAATTGCACATTTTAGAGTGCATTTATTTCTGCCCCCTCCCCTCGATAAAGTCTGTTTTGTATTTATTGCAATATAGTCTGTTTGGTTTCTTCCAAATATCTTCCTTTGTGTTCAGCAGAACAAAGAAATTCATACATGTTTGGAGTAAATGATGACAAAATTATCATTTTGGGGTGAACTATCCTTTTAAAAGAAATTTTAAAAGCAAAAAAGTCTAAATAAAATGATGATACAATTATTTATTAGGGCTAAACAATTGCAAATATACCGTATTATATCACAAGCTCGATTTTTTTTTAATTGTTTTGTTTTTATCTATAATTTATTGAATAGTGAGCTTTGGAGCATGCTTCTTTATTTAATAAAGTGGTGAGGACAAAATCATTTCCCAGGCCTAAAGGACACATATGATCTACTGATTCTATGCAAAGGGAAAATTCTGCAGACTTGTCTCTAGTGCAAAATGGAATTACGTATGTGCGTCGCTGACCTATATATTACATGACTGCTGACATTCCTACAGCCTTAACACCGTTGAGTAACATAGACCCAGACATCCAACCTACATGTTAGACCCCCAGTCAACACAGTTTACAGCAGGCACCGGAAATCATTCATCTCCTTTGACTCATGACAATTAAACATCAGTGAAACTACAGTTATCACAGTTCCCGTTGTCGTCACAAGGGGATTTCCTGTAAGTTTCATTTTCTCCACTAAGATAGCATAAAGGTAGTAAACACATGACAACTGATGACACGCTGAGATCTTTTGGATTTAAATCCATACATAAACCCTTTCTCATAGTCCCAAACGCACGTTACAAAACTCAGAGATTCTTGTTTTGTAATGAGCCTCAGCGGCCAATAGGCGAGCTCGCTAACAGTCACGTGAGGAGATTTTTACGTAACACTTGGACAAAACGACTGTATGTAGAGGAGCGCGAGTCACTACCTTCTCTTGTACTGTGAACTGTAAGAATGCTTTGACGTTTGTTTATTGTTTTTTTTTTTGTCAAATTAGTGGCGTATCTGTGAATGTCACTCGCAAGTATGTCAGTGCGAAAACTAGACCAAGAATATGCTTTGGAGGAAAGGGGACGGTTTTTTATATCATCCGAAACAGAAGGCGACTGGGACGAGGACAGCCATGTCGATCACCGTCAACTTGTTTTATTCAAAGCAGATGCTTTAGCTTCAGAAAATCGTCTTAAGGAGGCTGTCGATATGTTTGCCATGGCTCTTCGATATGGCCCTGTCCGGCCGGACCAGCTAAGCAGTTTAGTCGGATGCGTTCTGCGGAACTTCAAGATGAAATCAGAAGAGTCGACTCCCAAAAGTGAGCCGAACTGGTCACAGGATTGCGAGTTTGACTGCCCTGGTTGTCATAGTTTCTTAGCCGATCCCGTGACGGTGACATGTGGACATACGTATTGTAGAAGATGTTTACAACAGAGCACTTTTTCTAAATGTAAACTGTGCAGTGAAGACATTAGGACGAGGCCTGAGGAACCCCGACTGAATGTGATCTTATGTGGACTTTTAGAGAAGTGGTTTCCAGAAGACGTCAAAAGAACTAAATGTATAGCAGAAGCTGAAAGCCTATTGAAGAGTAAACAGTACGACAACGCTATTGCACTAACGAGTCAGTTATTGGAAGCTGGTAAGTTCGAATCCTTCATTCTCTCTAAATATATTCACTAATATGAAAATAATGCCATGCGCAAGGTTATATATAATTTATTTATTCAAAGCGTGAGGGGTGAATCGAGTTCACTGACCAACATTTGGGTTGATAACTTATGTATTAGCCCCGCCCTCCACGATCATATAACTGGCGAGTGCCCGTATTACAAAACGTGTTGGAATCGCGCATGCGCACTCGGCACGCGTTGTGTAAGGCAGGTCGTGACACTAAGTGTTTTGTAATCTGAAGCAAAGTGAGTTTTATAACAATTAGAACAGTGTATGTAATAGACGCAATGGTCAGGTGTTTATTCAATAGGGAGATATCTAGGGGTTGTCTGATGTCTTGTCCTGTAACCCAATTACAAAAAATGCATTTGTTAAGCAACAGCTGGAATTAAAATGGCAGCAATGTCATAATAGGTCATTTATAGTCATTTATACCCAATTATATATATATATATATATATATAATGTGTGTGTGTATGTGTGTGTGTGTGTGTATATATATATATATATATTAATATGTTGTAATAATTGTATTATAATATAAATTATGTAGATATAATATGTGTATGTCTGTATATATATATATATATATATATATATATATATATATATATATATATATATATATATATATAACACATGTACACATAAGTATATATACACACACACACACACACATATATATATATATATATACAGACACAGATGGATAGATACGAATGTGTGTGTGTATGAAATGAATGCTTGTTTAATTTTATTTTGATTCATAGTGTAACAACACACCTGTATAAACTTTACTATTGCATTTGAACTCTTTAAGTCTTTGACACCCTTATTGAATAAATATATATTGCTGAGAAACATTTTTATTCTCTTTACCTAAATCAGAGGGAAAGGACTGAATCTTAAGCATGACACTCTTGTGGTTTTTTTTTTTTTTTTGCATTGTTGAATCATGAAAATCTACTACCATATCGTCTTGGTTAAGTGACAGACAGGAAATATCTGATGATGTTGATGTTACATAACAGCTACATAATTCCAATCGTTCTACACAAAAATTTGTACACTTCTTCTTTGATAATCCTTTCCCACATTGTGTTTGGGACACTTATCTTAATAAAAGTATTGGTTTCATATCGGTAACATCACTGTACATGTCACAGAGACAGCATAGTTAGAGTGCGGCAGTCTCGTCTCTTCTTTCAAGTCCTCATTTGCCCTTGTGTAAAAAAGGCAGTGCTGCAGTGTCACATCCCCTTTGCCGTTCTTCTTGTGGCATTTCAGTGCAGTCATTGATCTGCTGACATTATTTAATCTATGGAATCAGGAGTATTATGATTATTGTCATAATACCTGTTTTTATAGACTTAAATAAATAGTGATTAAAGCTTGGCCTTTGAGATTTGTCATGGTCTCTTGATTCTTTCTCTTTCTCACAGACTCTAGTAATGTGTGGGTGCAGGCGTGTCATGCCGAGGCTCACAGAGGACTGAAGCAGTACCGTCAGGCTTTGGAAAACTGGGAGTCCTGCCTGATTGCTGCCCCTTCCCCAGAGGTACGTCTGTGGCTTTTCCTAACACGTACTGCCTGCCACTGCCACAGATGGCTAATTCATTTCAGAGTACATCAGCATAGATTTACAAATGTTATAGCAGCTTTATTGTTGCTTTAAAAACAGGTGCCAATCTCAAGTTTCTAATTTATCAAGTATCAATACAGCCATACTTCAAAGGATCAATACTTTCTGTTCAAGGCTTAAGTTAACGTTCAAAGCTTTATTTTATTTTGTTTTACGTAACTTTATAATGCTTATGAATTCATAAATGCACTCTAGCTGGAAAGCAATATTAAATGCAAAACATGACTGACTTTTCAATATTTATCCCATTTCAACTAATGCTTTCAAGACTATTACAAGTTCTTCAGCAAAAAGCTTCGTCTAGCTATATTACCCAGATAGAGAATAATACCATGGTGGCATATTTAATCTGCAGATTTCACAACAACAGTGCTAATTATGTCACAGAAAAAGGTCATCCTTATTATTTAGCCCTGATGTTGTTGCCTTTTTTTTTCTTGCCCATAAAGAAGTTTGAATATTTTTCTTTTTCAGTTCTGATCATTGCTATTCATTTGAAATGATAATTTCAGCGCCGCCACATTTGACCTATATTTGTTCAATTAGCTCAGTTTCTACTACAATTATTGTGGTGTTGTGTTGATAATAGAAAGCTCTGTGAGGGGATGTAGTTGTGTTAAGCACATGATTAAGGTATACAGGATGTTTGCCAAGCTGACAAGTGAGATAAGGAGAGACAGACAGGTAGGGATAAGGCAGAGATGTGGGTCACTCTAGTGTGTATTTATATTGTTGCGAATCATAGTGTCTAGCTCTGTTATTAGCTTTAACATGACTAGACTCCCATTCTAGCCAGATTAACCCAAAAACTGCATCTGTACTACTGGACGCTAAACTCTCTCTGATCTGTCTGTCTTGCAGGGATATTTCCGGAAAGCAAAAATTCTCCAAGAGATGGGTCTTGTGGATGAATCCCTGCAAGTCTTCCTTCAGTGTTTGGCGTTGGATGAAAACTTCCATCAGGCAAAACAAGAGGTGGAAATGGTGAGATGAATTTCTCTGCTTTTGTGCGCAGCTGGAGTGATAATAAAATTTGAACTTGAGTACGTTACCAACCTGTATTTCAGTATCGATATAAGAAGAAAAATATACATTTTCAAGTGACTAATTAAATAAAAAAGTATAATAATTATATTGTACTTATAATATAATATCTAAGTATACAAATAATTATCATATTTTATTGTATTGTGTATGTGTAATATATCATTATATTTATTATATAATATTATATTTTTTTTGCTGGTCTGATGGAAGTTAAAGAATGGCTAGCATTGCTTGCATCATCATTAAGCTGTCTGAATAAAATGTTCTTCTATTTGCTGTGGTTAAGCCCATCTAATATGAGAGCAAGTTGGTTTTTCATCTTAACAGTGACTCTGCATTTTGAATAATCACCTTTTGTTGGCACAGTAGATATGGTCTCACGATATCATTGATTTAGATTGATTCACTGGAACTGTTTTACATTCAAGATACAGTTCTAGTTATTTGTATCCTGAAAGGTCAACTTATTGTAAAGTGCTGTGGCCAAAGCGATGTTTCATATCAGTGCTAGATCATAATTAAATTATGTAAGATTTTTATTACTGGTAAAGCTTTGTGACTTTCTGCCTAGGCACACGGAAAGACATGGAAAATGTACTGTGAGCGTTGCATAATCTGTATCTTTCAGTGTGTGTGTGTGTTTACAGAAGGGCTTAAAACACACTCTCTTATGCAATTAAGTGCTTTTTCTTTGGCCTACATTGGACTGAGACCAAAAGGAAAAATCATGATCTCTAAATGACAATTACAAAGATTGGTGTCTTAATTAACAGTTCATAAACACTAGCTAGCAGCATGTTATTCCTGTGATCATTTTTATTCTGAATCTGTTTGCAAGAAGATTTTAAACCAATATTAAACAGAACACAGCGAGATTATTTGTGTACAGCATGCACTACCATTCAAAAGATATGCGTTGTTAGGATTTCTAAAATGTTTTTGAATGAAGTCTCTATTCAAGGCTGTATTTGTTTTATCAAAATTACAGTGAAAACTTTAATATTGTGAAATATTTTTTTATTATTATTTTTATTATTTATCATTTAATATTATTATTATTATTCAATTTAAAATAATTATTTCTGTGATGTCAAAGCCGAGTTTTCTGTATATAGCCAATTGTTCTATTTAATGCATCCTGCTGAAAAAAAAGTAGTAATTACTTTAAATAAAAATCTGACTCCAAACTTTTGAATATACAGATTTTCTTATCTAAATTTTTCTTAGTTACAAACCTCTGCTAAAATGCCCTTTTGTTCTAAATTGATCTGTTCCATCTCTTTTCATCTTCAGATCTTGCATGACCTGTTAGCTCCGGCCTGTGATAATGTCAAGGTTGGATTGAGAGAGACCACCCACAGCACTTCCTTTCACCTGCGCAGTAAAACCCTGGTGTCCGATGGCCAGAATCCAGACCAGCAGACCCAGTCGCAAGGCCAGCACCAGTCTGACTCTCAGGCAGCATCTGCCCATCTTCCCTCTAAAGAGGTATGCTAGTCACCTTAGCACTTTTATATTTTAAATAAATCTCTTGTTGACAGCGACATTTGCAGCTCTTAATACGTTAACGCCTCATTTTCCATGTCTGCAGAAACCAGGTCGATCTGAAAGTCTGGAGCGTTCCGGCCTGAGCAGAGCTCACTCCCTTCATGCTCATGGGATAGGGGGAGGTGTAGAGGAGGGACTTAAAAGAGTTAGCTCCGCCCCCCAGTTGGGTGACCCAGAAAAAGGCGTGCTGCTAAAGAGGAAGCTGTCTGTGTCTGAAGCAGGGCCTGGCGTGACTTACAGCCATGGCAGTAAATATAAAAAGCAAGTAGGTAAGTTGTCTCGCCTGGGAAGTACGTGCTGCCAACTCATGGACCTACCACATGTTGAAAAGCCATGCAAAAACTGTATTGACTATACATTTGAACATTTTTATGTCGAGCAAAAACTAAATTGTATCAGGTGGTTTTTCAATGACCCCAGTAAATCCAAAACCAGTCTTTTAAAAGATGCCAGTTTTCGAGTTTGCCTTATTTCCACTCGCACTGTGATCAGTTTGCATTACCATCATCACGAGAAAATGACTGCAGTTTGAGTGTGTCCTAAATAAAGTGGTGTCCTCATCTGTCCGCTCTTCAACCTTTCTCCTTCAGTGACTGCCAGTGCAGCTACTCCTGTGGTTACTGAGGAAACCAAGTCCTATCAAACCCTGCCAAAAGACCTGCTGGATCCAAATGATTTCGAGTGCTCTCTCTGTATGAGGTGAGGGAACAGTGTGTTTTTAGAGTCAAATCGACTAAAAGTCCTAGAAAAAGAGAAGGAGAAACAGACAAATAATCAGCACACTGTTTCTCCCATATATACTATGTAAAAAACACACACACACACACACACACACACACACACACAGAGTATACATGTATATATATATATGTGTGTGTGTGTGTGTGTGTGTGTGTTTTTTACATGCATATAATTTTATTCTTCAAATCCCAATTTATTTTAAATGTATTTGATTTTTTTATTTTAATTTAAGTTTGTTTTACATGTTAATATTTAATTTTTGAATTAAAAGGAATAATGAATGTTGAATATTCTTAATATATATATATTAAGAATAAAATGATATGCATGTCTTAGAGTAGCTTATCTTAATCTACTTAAAGAGTGCATGTTAAAAAGGCAAATAATAGAGCCTCTAATGTTTCCCTGAGAAAACAAAAAAGCCTCAGGCAGGCGGCGGGTTCATTTTGTGTCAGTGAAAGCATGCTTGCTTTCACCCTGAGTGCTTTTGCACTTCTGTAAAATTGAAAGTGTCAGTCTCAGTTTAATATAGCTCAACATCATCTCCTATCTCTTTTCTAGATTGTTTTATCAACCCGTCACGACACCCTGTGGTCACACGTTCTGCAAAAACTGTCTGGAGCGCTGCCTAGACCACAATCCCCAGTGCCCTCTCTGCAAAGAAAGCCTGAAAGAGGTTTGTCTCAAAATTATATACTCTGCATTTGGATGGCAAGCTTCACTCAAGTAATTATATTTCAGAGCTTAACAATAAGGGTATTTTTTTTTTTTAAACAAGGTAAATATTATTCATAGAAATTGTATTAAATATTAAAATGTATTTAAATTTTAGCAGCAAAGTTTTTCAAGTATGAAAATATATTTTTATTATTCATAATAAAATAATTGCATTTTTTTTTTCAATTTGAATTTATAGGTTTTTGCTGAAAAAAAAAATTACATACTGTCCTAATATAACTGATCCTACTGGTCCTCCTTATTGTCGTGCACTGACTTTTTCCTCTTTTTTTTGATGTAAACATGATTTTCTTTTTCTTTTTTTTACATTTTATACACGGTTTCATATATTTAATTACATTTTAAATGATTTGGATGTTAGTAATTGCTCCAATTCTTTTCTATATTTCTCTTCTTCCTCATCCTCTCTCTCTCTTGCTGTACTCTTCTTCCTCTTTTTCGTTCTTCATACAGTATCTTGCCTTTAGAAAGTACACAGTCACACAAGTGCTGGATAACATCATTAAGCAGAATCTATTCAAGGAACATTCAGAGAGACTGAAACTGCATGCGGAGGAAACAAAGGAGCTCTCAGAGTAAGTCTGCACAACTGCTTCATTTGTTGCTCATCAGATTCATCATTCTGAGTGTTTTGTTTCAAAACGTTACATAATGTGAAGATGCTTTTGCACTGATTTTTGCAAAATGAACATTAATTTATTATGCATAATCTTTTTGTTTTGAATCCATCAAGTTGTAAATAAAAAGAGAAAATAATGAAATGAGATGAAGTACCTTTCAATTGTAACATTTTTAATTCACCAAATTATATCAGATTGTGATTTGTATTGTTGCCTTGATAATATAAAATTACTCTGTTAAACTGTTCATTTTCAATCAATAAATGTTTCTCAAGTCTTTCAAACAGTCTTTGTATATAATCTTCAAATCACACTCATTGTCTCTGTTATTTGTCTTCTCTAGTTTAACAAAGAATGTGCCCATCTTTGTTTGCACCATGGCCTACCCAACTGTGCCTTGCCCCCTTCATGTGTTTGAGCCACGATACCGTCTCATGATCCGACGCTGCATGGAAACCGGGACACGTCAGTTTGGCATGTGCATTAGCGACCCACAGAAAGGGTAAGTGTGTGCTTATATGTGTTCTCATGGGACTGTGCGGTTTAAGTTTTGGATTATGTTGTTGATTTTTATATTATGATATGTCAAGGTTTGTGGACTTCGGCTGCATGCTTCAAATCCGCAGCGTGCATTTCCTCCCAGACGGGCGCTCCGTTGTGGATACAATCGGAGGAAAGAGGTTTCGCGTCCTCTCCCGTGGAATGAAAGACGGATACTGTATTGCCAACATCAAGTATCTGGAAGATATGAAAGTATGCACTTCTGATGGATTTTTAGATTACTGTAATGTACAGGAATGCTGGAAAACACATGTTTTATTTGGAAACTGTATGTCCTTATCGAGTTGACAGTAACTAAAAGTTCAATTTAAGCTTGATTTAAAGATATAGAGTCAAAGAAATATTGAGAATTGATCAATTTTGTGTGTCGCAGGTAAATGATGAGGAAGAATTGGAAAAGCTACAAGTGTTACATGATCAGGTGTACGACCAGGCCCGTAAATGGTTCCAAAACCTCGAAAACCGCTTTCGGAACCAGATCCTGCAGCATTTTGGGCCAATGCCTGAGAGAGAGGCTGATATCCAGGTATTTCCTGCTTGCTTAATCCCTTCTACTGAAAGTAGCCCCGCCCCCTTCTTTTCTTTGCCTTACAGCAGGCTGGGCGGGAGGAAGTAGGTCAAAGTGCATTCAGTGTTGCCATTGCATAAGTGCAGTTACATCATAAATGTGTCAGGAAAAACCAGAAGTGAATTTTGCAGCTTTCACAGAAACGCACACACTGACTGGTAAACATATTATCGTGTTGTTCAGAAGAGGAATGGCATGCTTTGAATAATAATGGCGGGAGGTTGCTGTTGTGTAAGCTTCATGAACGGAACCAATCCTTATATGGTCAATTTGAAGGGCCTGTCCTTTGATTTCTCAATAAAAATGAGATCTTTACAGATGCTCAAAGGGCTTTCATCAGCAGGTCTTTCTATTTTATCAAAGAAAGCATGATATATAAGGGGTCATATCATGAGTCAAATTTTCCTTGATCTTTTTCTAAGATTAAAAAAAGCTATGCACTACAATATTTGATGTATAAATCATCCTAACATTTCCTGTTCATGACCCCTTTAAAACTAAAACAAGCTGTTAAAAACACAATATAATACAATATGAACATTACATGAGAAACTTAAAACATAATAAAAATTAGAAATACTGAAATAAGTTGAAGTAATAAAATTTCTTATGCTAAGAAAATAAAGCTAAATAGAAATTATATATATATATGTACCAAAACTAATAAAAATGACAAAAGTACTTAAAATAAACCTTAAACTAAAATTAGAATAAAAGGTTAATTCAAAATATTAATAATAACTACAATAACACAATGAGTTTTAAAACTAGCTATCCAAGGTAATTCAAAATATTAATAAAGGAAAATGAAAATTCTGTCATTAATTAATAGTTCCAAACCTGTAAGATCTTCAGAACACAAATGAAGATATTTTTGATGAAATCCTAGAGCTCTCTGTCCCGTCCATAGACAGGAATTTAATTAGCACTTTCAAGGCCCAGTAAGGTAGTAAAGACAGTGTTAAAATAATCCATGTGACTACAGTGGTTCAACCTTAATTTTGTGAAATGAACACTTTTTGTGTGCAAAAACAACAATAATAACTTTTGAACTTTATTCGACAGTTTCTTCTTCTCACAGTTGACGCAGTAAACACAGTCCAGCGCTTCCAGGTTCTACGTCAGAATGCCGACTCATTATTGGCTGGCTCCTGCACACGCATTCGTCGTGCTGCTCAAATGTCCAGCGTCGGCCAGTAATGAGACGGTGTTCTGACGTAGAACACGGAAGTGCTGCACTGTGGTTACTACGTCAAATGCGGTAACTACAATTATAGTATAAAAATTTGATTTAAAAATATATGTGCATGAGCATGTACAACTAGATATCCAGTATCAACTGATACATTTCCAATATCAATAGATAAAGATAAACGTAATAATCTCTGATATCAGATATTGTACCTCCTTAGGACATGATTTTACATATATTAGCAGCCTGATCTTAAGACTCTAAACATGCTTTCTTTGTATTCCAGGCCACACCTAATGGTCCAGCGTGTTGTTGGTGGCTGTTAGCTGTTCTTCCTGTTGATCCACGATACCAGCTGTCAGTCCTCTCCATGACAACACTAAAAGAACGACTAGTCAAGATCCAACACATCCTCACCTACCTGCAGAACCTCCCCAGAGACTAGAGCTTCCACACGAACACACACAAAAGTCCCTCTGCTGGCCAACATGCAAACACTCTATGGTGCTGACTGACGAAGAACTAACGAGATTCCAAGGAGAATCCGCTGAAAACCGAGCACAGATTTCCATCTGTGTGGTTAGATGTAATTCATGCAGCGTTATAAGAACAAAATGTTTTTTGTTGTTTCATACCGATCTGTTCATCACCATCAGTTTTCTTTGTGTTTAGGATGAGTGTTAGACGACATCCCTTCCTGTAGTATTTATTGTTCAGCAGCCTGTCTGATTTAATTTAGGAGAAACGATCTACTTAAAATTCTGTTTCCGTCAGATGCCCGTAGCCTCCATACAGAGCTTCGAGGGCAGAAATGTTGCTGGAGAGCATTCCAACATTTTCAACATGATCATACTTTGTGTGTTGAAGTGGATCTGCTAAAAAAAAAAAAAAAAGGTGGATTTTTGGACCCCAAGATAGAAGGCCATTTTGAATATCTTTTAATCACTTAAAAAACTGTGGAGGAAAAAAAAGCAGAAATATTGATTCTGAGCATCCATCCGAGCTTTCTGTCTTGACCTGTTAAGCACGCACAAGAGGTTGTTGACGCACAACAGCGGAGTTGCCTAAGACAGAGAAAACTCTGAAGATGCACTTGTATTCATTTGTTACTTTTGCAGTACTTGGACATTAATTAAGCTTGCACAGTCCCGTCCTGTCTCAAAACTTCAGCTCATAGATGGGCACGATACTATTTAGCACAGATTTATTTCATGCAGAGGAGATAATTAGGACTTCCAAATGTCTAGATAGTTTAGTTTCACATATTGTCCATTTTTACTGTGGGTTTGCTTTCAAAACAGCAAAAACGTCTCCATATTGCAAGAGTCTCGGTTGGGTACAAGCTGCACAAGCATCAAATTCACTTTTGAGAATGAGGTTGAGATATGGACGTATTTTATTTCAAATCGCAAAGGGAAACTTGCAATATTTTGACTGATGAAAAACAATCTGTCGTTAGCTGCAACCAGCACCATACTGAAAGGAGACCCAGCAAGCATTCTGCATATTGACAGTCTTGAATGCTAACCCACTAACTCATACCTGTGTGGTGCTTGTTGTGTGCAGACTAAACTAACTTTTGCCTTATAATACCTTGTTGCATTCTGCTTCTATGGTATAATGCATCGGCTTGGGTTTTTGCACTGTTGCCGGAGAAATAATTCCGTGGTTTAATTTACTGCATTCGCCTCTTGGCCAAAATCCTTTCAGTGTATAAAATGTCAAATAATGGCTGTTGTATGTAAATCATTTTGTTTTGAAAGAGAATTTTTTTTTATAGCTATGCTCATATTTAAGTTATCAATTTTCAAATAAAATGCACATCTTTTTCATCGTATATATGTGTTAGTTTATTTACATATATACATTATCACCCATTTATTTCAGAAAACACTTGTACTATAGAGTCATGGGATGCTGGAGCCTAATTTGAAATTATTATTATTAGCCATCTGTCAATTTTCCAAACCACTTGTCCTTTGTATGTCTGAAAGGATTATTATTACTGGTAATATAATTATCCATCCATTTTCCAAACTACTTCTCCTACAGTGTGTAGGGTCACGGGAATACAGGAGCTCAATTTATTACTAATATCATCATCATCATCATCATCATACTTATTCTTAAGTGATTATTATTATTATCATTACCTATATCCTCCACTAGGTTGCAGCAGCGTCACTGGTTGTGCAACAACAGCTGTTTCATAACTCGCAGATTTGTTGTCCTGTATTTACTACTTAGATAATCCACAATCCTCCATTGAAGAACTAGAACATTCTTACACAGTTTAGGACCTTTATTGAATAAAAATACTCTATAGTCTGTACAGTTCTACATAAATCTCAGCAGTTCATGAACAGTATTTAACAAATTGACTGGAGGGTTTGATGATTACACAACAATTGAGCTCTTTATATGGAAAAACATTCAGCTATCGGAGAGACAGCATCATGACGAACTCTGAAAGAAAACACAAAACTCTCAGTTAATATAATATCTTGGTTGTTATCAGGGTTGGGGAGTAACGAAATACAAGTAATTTAGTTACGTATTTAAAATACAAATTGTGAGTAACTGTATTTCATTACAGTTAGATTTTAAATGGGTGGTAATCAGATTACAGTTACATCTGGAAAGTATTTTAGATTACCAAAGTGATTACTTTGAATTTTAATGTCATTTAAATATTAATGTAAACATTACCAGATGATCCACGAATGTTTTCATGTTTTGCAACAGTTGTTTGAGTCCTTTGTAATTGTAAAAAAAAAAAAAGGTAATTGCAACTTTTTATCTCACAATTCAACTTTTTTTTCCTGGCAATTGCGAGTTTGAATCTCACAATTCTGATTTTATTTTCAAAAATCCACGATTTAAACTCACAACTGCGTTTTATAAAATCAGAATTGGGAGATACAAATTCATAACTGCAAGTTATAAAGTCAATACTGACTTTTTTTCTTGCAATTGCGAGTTTATATCTCAACTTCTTTGCTTGCAATGCTGACTTTTCTTATATATCTCATAATTTTGACTTTTCTCAATATTGCGAGTTTACATCTCATAATTTTGACTTAATAACTTTATAACAATTGCAACTTTATATCATGCAATTCAGAATTGTGAGGTAAAAACTCACAATTACCTTATTTGTTTGTGTTACATAATTATTAGTATTCCAAAGTATTCTGAAGTATTTAGATTAAGTTACTAAACTTAAGTAATGTAACGAAATACGTTACAAATTACTTTTTAAAGCATGTATTTTGTAATCTGCAGTGAAATACAGCCGCGATTGTTATCTTACAACGTTGAGGTGTGGGGATTTACCCTGAAATGTCATTTGAGGGGTTCCTTAAGAATCTACAACGGAATTCGTCTGAAAATAATAGTATATGTCAAAAATAAAGGTGTATTTTTGTTTGTTTTTCGAACTCTAGGCCTCCCTGTGTTGATTTATCAAACTTAGTTAAAGATGGAGGTGGCGGGAATCGTCTCCTGAGTGAGGTAAGTCAAAATGAACAAGTTCCTTCTTTTACAACTCCATTTTATTTAAAAAATCAAGTAAATATAAATGTTGAGAGCGGTGTCTGCTGCTCCACAGCTGGGGCAAACATTCCCTGTGGGAATTATATACCTAATTCGGAGCAGCGCCATGACGGGTATGAAAGCGAGGCTGTGAGGGATAGACATGCCGTGTCATCTGCTGTAAAAAGCTACTTGAAGCTCCTAGATCACATATAATTTTCAACAGCTCATGTTGTCTGGGATTTTTCTCCCCGAGTGTGGCAGAGCAATCCAAAAACACATTGAATAACAGCGCAACCCACTGAGGAGATTCATGTCTATCCCGCACAGCCTCACTACCTTTAAAAATTAAAGATGGCGCTGCTGTGTAAATTCTATAGTGATGTAGTGTAGATAAAGGGGCTATATTATACAGCTCATAAAAAGCCCCGAAGAGCCACATTCACTTCAAAAAAAGAGTAAAGAGGGCTACTGTGGTTTCATCTATTAGCCACTAGATAACGCTCTAGAGTTTTGCTATTGTTTTTAGTGGTTGGTTAATACTTTTACTTTGAGTCCAGTTAAATTGGTTACTATTTTGCATGTTTAAGTTATACGTTCCTTTCTTTTGCTTATTCACTGCTTAGTGAATGTCTTGAGCTTTGACTTTGGTCTGCTCAATAGTCCAGAGAAAGTCTTCTCACCTGTAAACTCATGCATCAATTCCCAGAGTAGTACATATTCAAAAGCATGCTGCCTTCCTTACCATCAAAGTCCACGTTCCCATCTCCGTTGAGGTCGATGTCTGTCAGAATTTCTTCCAGTTCTCCTTTCTTCAGTTTCTCTCCCAGCAATGTCTTTGTTGACTCTTTCAGCTCCTCAAAGGTGATCCGTCCATCACCGTCACAGTCAAACTAAGAGAGAAACAGAAGAAGTTCAGAGTTTTCTGAAGATATAATATTATTTATGGATTGGGAAAAGATGTAATATATCACGATTTGATGTTGGTGGGGGTTTGTTTTCTATTTAATGTACACTTTAAAGTCGGCTTCCTTTGAAGGCAACTTTAGAGTGCATACTCACCTGTTTGAAAGCGCAGTGCAGCTCCCTCAGACCGACCATATGAGCCGTCTCTGCCAACATCCTGGGCCCCATTAATTCACAGAAATCATCAAAGTCCACATGACCTCCCCCTACAAACACACACATACCACATAAACACTCGTATCTTTACATTTAGACCGACATATTCTACCGTTCAAAAGTTTCGAGTTGGTAAGCTTTTTTTTTTTTTAATGTTTTTGAAAGTCTCATATTCTCCCCCAGGCTGCATTTATTCGATCAAAATGCTGTAAAAACAGTAATATTATGACATATTATTACAATTTAATATAATTGTTTTCTCATCAGACAGTGGCACAGATCCCCAGCAAACCGTCCCATACCGGCGTGATGAAAAAGATCTTAAACTAGATGCAACTGGATTAAATATTTTGACTGTTGCGATCCCAAATTGGACTTATGACCTGTAACTCTGCCTGAGTATCGGGCAAGTGTTCACTGTTGCCCAGAGGAGAACTGCTCCCCCAACTAAGCCTGGTTTCTCCCAAGGTTTTTTTTATCCATTTTGTTGGAGTTTTGGTTCCTTGCCGCTGTTGCCTTTGGCTTGCTTGGTTGGGGACACTTGCTTGATATTCAGCAGTGTTTTCGGTATGCCTGCATTGGCGCCGTTGTATGCGAACTGAGCTGAGCCGGACGATTACATCACTGTTTTCTCCAGTGCTGATATACAGAAATTAACTAGACTAATAACTACTGATCTTTGCAACGGAATGAATCAATATTATATAGAATAAGCTGGAAAACGACACCATTTTCTTTGGGAGCTGCTGTGCAGTCAAAATTATTTGCCAATTATTAATGTAAAGCTGCTTTGCCACAATTTGCATTGTAAAAAGCGCTATATAAGTAAAGGTGACTTGACTTGACTTTAATATTTTTTAAATCTAATTTATTTCTGTGCTGTTAAAGATTAATTTTCAGAATTTTCAGCCTTCAGTCATCATTCAGAACTAATATGCTGATTTGCTGCTCAAGAAACATTATTATCATTATTATTATTATTGATGTTGAAAACAGTTGTGCGCTTTAATATTTTGAGGCTTCTTTTTCCAGGATTCTTTGAAGAACAAAGTTCAAAAACACCATTTATTTGAAATAGAAATCTAACTTTATAAAAGTCTTTACTGTCACTTTTGAACAATTTAATCCTGAATAAAAGTGTTTCTTTCAAAAACAAAGAAACAAAAAATCTTACTGACCTCAAACGTTTCAACGGAGTAGGTCAAAAGCTTAGGCAGGGTATAAATAGACACACACAAATGCCATCATCTGAAACTGTTTTCAAGCCCTCACACTCACATTTCATTTTTATCTGCTGAATGATCTCAATCAGTTCCATCTCTGTTGGCATGTATCCCATGGTTCTCATGCAGTCGGCAACGTCTTTGTAGTGCAGATACCCATCCTGGTCATAGTCAAACTCTTTAAATGCTACATGGAGCTCTGAAGGGGAAAGATAATATAATCACATTCACTGCCAACCTTTCTGAAACTTACAGTGTATTCTGCTATTGGTAATGGGCCACATTTTATAAAACATTAATATTAAAATTAATGTTTTTTTACATACAGCTTGTTTTCTGAATGGGTCCAAAGAAAAGGTATTCATGTATTCACTACATTGTCCCCACAACGTAAGTAAAACCAGTAAATATTGACATTGTGGGGACCTTTCACAGAACATTTTCTGTGATGGGTAGGTTTAGGGGTAGGGGTAGTGTAGGGGGACAGAATATACAGTTTGTACACTATAAAAACCATTACGCCTATGGAAAGTCCCCACAAAACACAAAAACACAACATTGTGTGTGTGTGTGTATGTGTGTGTGAGTTGTTTATTGCCACTTTCCATGAATATGGTGTCCCATTACATTTTTTTTGTAAACTATTATAGGTACAAATTCAATGTTTTATTATAAGTAATATTAGATGCGTTCTCATAATAATAAAACATAGGTCCAACTTACCCTAGCATAAGAAGTAGTTTGTCTGTTTCCCCTCTTAAAATGGTGCTTTTGGCCTGTCCTACATTAACGGTATTAACATGGCGGGGGGGGTTAATTTTAAATGTAAAGCATTACAATATTGGGTTACTTTTTCTGAGGTTCTATTTTGGCCAATTTAAAGGCCCTTTCGCACCAAAAGTGTAAGTGGCATTCTTGCTTATTAGTATGGTTAAATTTGATCATTAATTAACAAAGTGAGATTAAATACATAAAGTATAATTGTGTCATTTAACATATTTTTGCAGGTTAATTTTTTGTTATCAATAATTATCAATAATTTTCATAACTGTTTTTATTCATTTAGAGGTGCAGGTTTTAGACACTTCCCTCAACACACATATATATATATATATATGTATGTGTATGTATGTGTATATATATATATATATATATATACATATATATATATACATACATACATATATATATATATATATATATATATATATATATATATATATATATATATATATAAACTTTACCTTAGGCATTAGGACATTTACTTTAGGATATGCTACATACTATACCAGTTACATAATCTAAATGATGGTGCAGCTTAAGCATTGAACCATCAGCACAGGCTGACTCACTGCTCTGGTATTATTTATGCTGCTTACTTCTTCATTCACTGTATGCCATTCACCATTTATGACAATACCAATTCATTTTTAATCAAATTTATTTGTGTCAGATGTTATTGAATTTTGTCAGTTGTTTATCTTACGCTGAGTGTGTGTAGCATATTGTGTCTGACTGTCTAGGCGCTGCGCAATGGCTCGGATATTAAATATGCATGTTTTGTACATACCATCTAGTTCCTCTGGCAGTAAATCTCTGTCCTGGTGAAAGTAAATGTGAGAGAGAGAGAGAAAGCAGTAGAGAGGTAGAAGAACAGAGAGATGAGAGAGCAAAATGACAATGAGGGGAATAAATGTGACACAAAAAACAGCTAAATATGGAAATTATTACAACATGAGAGCTGAACGTCCTTAGAGACATCGCCCATTTTTAATCACTAATAACTGAGGTTTATGTTAGCACGCTTATCAAAGCTGCTCAGTGGCACAATGACGCATAGAGTGGAGGGGGGATTGTATAATTGGATTAGACCATAACATGCCCTACCATGCCTCACGTCAACGCTCATACAAACAAAGAACAGGGAGAGATGCGGGGAAAAAATTATATCATTTTTCAAACATAAATAGTAAAGGGCAATGTGTGGGGGGATACGAAAGGTTAGGCGAGAAATGGTTTATAAATTATCATCGCTAATTATTATTATAAAATAATGCTGTATTTGATAATTGTAGATCCTAATATGCAATTTTATTCAGATTCATGGACATATGTATGCTTTAATATGATTACGTCTCACAAATACTCATCTGCAATACAAATACATACATTTGAGACCTACAAACAAATATACATATCTGTTCGCTCTTTCAGAAATGGATACACATGAATGTATGCACATTTATTTCTTTTATGAAGTTGCATGTGATTATTTTTTAAATTAAATGCAGTTCATCTTCAAAAATGTATATTTATTTTTTTTTATTAGCAAACCTGGTATGAAGCTTATGTCCTGACAGATTTTGTACTGTAGACTTTGAAATGCAACTGATTTATGTAAAGCATGCATTTTTTGATATTTCATAGCTTCATGAAATGAAACTGCAAAAATTATGGTTTCAAACAGGTTTCCTGTCATCCATTGGTCATTAAACAGATGACTCGCGCTATTGGTTGATCCAGTGTTTCTATGTCGGGTTGGTTTGGATGTTTAAACATACACCATGGAGAGTTTAGTAAAATAAAGTATTTTAACGTCAAAAAATGATATGCATCACCTTTAATTTCACCTAGGACACTGTTTCTGTGCTTAGTCAACAGATAACGTCATAACTGCGATGTTAATCCAATGCAGCATGGGTATTAGGAATGTCTCCGGTATTTAAACTTGCGACAACACTGGTATTACCCATAACACCGGAGGGGGAGGGGGATCTGTTCCGCACCAAATCCTCTGCCATCGTCTTGTTAGTCATCTTTCCTTACTCTCGTCATGTAATAAGTGAAACATGACTCCTGCTCAGTGGTGTAAAGTGTTGGAGTAAATGTAATCAGTTACTATACTTGAGTAACTTTCTAGCAACATTGTATGTTGACTGAGTAATAGTATTAAAGATATTAGCAACTTTTCTCTCTACTTGACTACATTTTTGAATAAGTAATGTACTCTTTACTCCAATACGTTTGTGATGAGTAATGCAATTGCTTGTTACGTTTTACGTGGCACCTAACTGTTTCTGCAGCAGTTTATTTCTGCTACAAACAAAGCAGTATCGCCATCTATGTGGCATTGAAGGTACTATAACTTGAGGCTTTTGCCCTTATTCACCCAAAGGAACAATGCTACTTTACACGAATGCGTGTGCATTTGCAGGTAGTTGCTGAATTGCAGATGTTTCATAGACGAGATGAGGACATGGCTGCAGTCGGTGATGAGGCCTATGACGATCCAGTGGAAATAGACTTTGAATATTTCATTTTACTTAACATTATTTAAGTTGTTTGTTTTATTGAAGAGACCTTTTTGAAGGATATTGCTGTACTTGTACTGTTTTTAAGGGATTGGTCACCCAAAAATGAAAATTATCCCATGATTTACTCATCCTCAAGCCATTCTTGGTGTATATGGCTATATGACCTTGATTTATATGCAAGTGTTCAGATTTTAGAAAATGAACATGTGATGGCTCTCCTAACAAATAAATTACTTGTTTTTTTCACTGCTATGTCTCTTAGGTGTTTAGGACTAGCGCATCTTTAAGCCTAAATTCAGTATGAGTAAAATACTTAAACACTGTTAAAATGAGATACTCTTAAGACTTTTAATCAAGTCGTACTGGAACTGGTGACTTGTAATTTGTAAGTCATTTTCACTGTAAGGTATCTGTACTTTTACCCAAGTATGGTTTTCAGTACTCTTTACACCTCTGCTCTGCAGATCATATATCTGTATATGGAGCAAAGCAGATGCTTTCAGTTGATAATGTTAGCATCCGTTGTCCCACTGAACAGAATGGGTTTTTATTTCTATAAAAATCAAAATGACAGTGGGGGCGGTGCCGAAGTGGCCAAGTGATGTAATCAGTGTACAGCCGAAACACTATGTAACAACGGTAACACAGACTACCCTAGCAAGCCTAATGGATATATGTATATTAAAACTTTTATTAGGCCTAATTTGATTTGTAAGGCTTTGCTAACTGAGACACAGTTTCCCTTTTTGGTGCCCAGGGGCATTGCCGTATTTCAAATGTTTCATTCAGTGCATCTATTGGACTTTTGACCTCGAAATTCCCTAAAACACACATTTATTATTAAAAATAATGCATTACTCATAGACTTCTCTGGAAGAGGTAGAGGTTATGCAACTTGGTGAGTTGCTTCAGGCTATTTACCCATAGATATATGCTAATAGGGTCCCTTGTCTATCTGTTTTTATTTCATTCATTCCTCCAATCTGCCAAGCAAAAGCCATGGAGCTTTAGGCTGTGCATACATTGGTATATTTTCCAATTTGTGTTGGAGCACCTTTGTCTTGTTTGTCTCTTAGACTCTATCCATTATCTCTCTCTTACTGTTCTTCAGTCTCTCGGTTTTCTGTCTTTTTCTCGCTTGCTGGCTCTCTCTGATCTCCAGATGTACTCTTGAAAATATAATCAAGCGTCTCTGAGTTTAAATGACTATGATTCAATGGATCGTGACAGATTCATAGCATCGGTTTTAACAGCAGGAGCAAGATGCATGCTTAGGTCTGGGCTTCAATGTCCCAAAATAACTTGACTTGGCACTTGCTAGTGACCTGATTGAGGAGGAAGGTAGTGCGTTGACAGGCGGCAATATTTTCTCAGTAGACATATCACAGATTATGAACCTGACCTCATGCTAAATAAAGATGCATTGATACTGGTTATATATGTTTGATTAATCCAAAATAAGACAATCAAACTGGCTAAAACATTAAACACCTATAAAATGTTCATCTGTCCAAAAACACCTTAAATCTAAGCTATTTTGCTGGTCTTATTGCCAGTTTTAGAGTGGTTTGGAGTCATTGATTCCCATATTTAAATATTGTTCCAAGGTACTTTAAAAAATGCCATGGTATTACCATAGAAGCATTGGGTACACTTTTTGTTAATGTAAACATTTAAATGTATATCACTAAAAATCTAGCAAGGATAATTCTAAAGATCTACTCTAGTTTACCTGTCCAAAGAGAGCATTAAGGTACTGTGTATATGCCGCAGCAATAGCTGAATTCTGGCTTAAGGTTCTACTGCCTCGCCGTCCTTGGCTGTCAGATGACCCCCTGTGACCTGAGTTTTTCGAGTCTTTGGAGGAGTGACGAAGAGCAGAGCGTGGAGGATGAGCGTCTGATGAGGATGGAGTACCAGAAGAGATGCTAAAGGGAGAGAAGATTGGTAGTGACCACACCGCACATCACCTCAAGCAATGCAAGTATTGATTTCATTTAGAGCCGTCTCGTACCTTTCTTTTGAAGATGTTTTACTCCTCTGAGACATGCTAGATAAGAAGCAGAGAGAGATTTTAGATATTCAGAAACGTTTGTTCAGTATATGTTCAGTGATGTTGTTCTTTCCCTTCTCCTTTGTAAATTCGTCCATATTGACATTGTAGTTACATAATTCTTCATGTACTATTTATGCAACCATGCCCAGTCCATTGACATTAACATGTATAAAACATAGCAGCAGCTTTCCGGCCAAGTTACTGCTGTTTTACCCTAGAGTTTAGTGGTTGGGCAGAGGCCCGAATGCCTGTTGGGTTGCTTCCTGGTATTATAATAGTTAGAAAGGTCATAGGCTGGAATTACAATGACCGTTCCAAATGGCAACAGTTTGATGCTATTGTTTTCCCTTTGTAGAACGGCTTATTTCTGAAGAGAAGGACACACGGCATAATCAAATGCATGCTAGCGGCAGATCCAAGAGGACGGACTGTTCCTCTGAGCGCTGAATTGGATTACAATGGAGGCCGACAGGCACACTAGACAGCCTATAAATTACAATCAACAGTTTAATATGCCCAAGCAAAGCAGCAAACCTCTGTCTGTCCTCTGCCCATCAAACAAGTCATTAAAACCGAAATTGTCAATGGCTCCTTACAAGCAACAAGCATAAACTATAAAATGAGCAAATCGTTCACATAAAAACATTTATTTCGTAGTGCCCTGGTGTTTTGATCTTGTATAAATCAGTTATCCTCTGTTCAATGGTTGGAAAAAATTTTCAATTAGGAAGGAAAATACTGAAAAAAAATCAGTTACAGATTAGAATAATGGTCCGTCATTAAAAGGTAACTATGCAGGAATTAATGCAGGACAGATGAGTAGTACTACATTAACAATACATTAATTTCTGAATGAGATTGGCATCATTAAGAACTAACTATGACAGATTATTTAAAAAAAAAGTAATTAATTACTGATCACAACATTGATGCGCCTGAACCTTTTTTTTTTTTTTTTTTACTCTCAACGTCATAAAATGGTTTTTCACTTTAAAATAATAGTCCAGATCACTAGTAGTTCATGCAGAGAGACTAAATAACACTTGAGTAATTATGATGCATCTAAAACAAGAATCACAAAAATGTCTCAAATTAGTCCAAGACTAATTTGATGCTAGACAATGTTATCCACAAATCTAGAGTGGAATAGTTAGGTTCCAGAAATCCCTTTATTTTTATCCATAGGGGAATTGAATTTTAAAGATAGATATACCTGCTGTGAGCTACAAGGTTGTTAATTGATGGTATTTGCTTTTGTTGAAGCCATCTTTTTTAATATTGATGTTCAACAGGTGATAAGCAACATTACCCATGATTCTGCAAAGAAATCTCCACCAATAAGAGAATCAAACCCGTTATACGTTCATTAATCCTGTTATACAGTCTTGTCTTTTTGTCTGATTTTCAAATACTTCATTGCTTCAAAGTAAAGTTTGTAATTTTGCGATTTACCTCTTAGCTAGTTGGTTTGCTTCATGGCTTATAGCTCTTTAACAAAGACTTTTTAAAATCCCAATGGGAAACATGAATAAAAAAATACTTCATGAACCAAGGCCAAAGAAAAATGGGCGGCACTGTTACACCGTGCAGTCACTGTTGTCCATCATAGCAACATACACTCACCTAAAGGATTATTAGGAATACCATACTAATACTGTGTTTGACCCCCTTTCGCCTTCAGAACTGCTTCAATTCTACGTGGCATTGATTCAACAAGGTGCTGAAAGCATTCTTTAGAAATTTTGGCCCATATTGATAGGATAGCATCTTGCAGTTGATGGAGATTTGTGTGATGCACATTCAGGGCACGAAGCTCAAGTTCCACCACATCCCAAAGATGCTCTATTGGGTTGAGATCTGGTGACTGTGGGGGCCATTTTAGTACAGTGAACTCATTGTCATGTTCAAGAAACCAATTTGAAATGATTCGATCTTTGTGACATGGTTCATTATCCTGCTGGAAGTAGCCATCAGAGGATGGGTACATGGTGGTCATGAAGGGATAGACATGGTCAGAAACAATGCTCAGGTAGGCCGTGGCAAGTGGCACTAAGGTGCCTAAAGTGTGCCAAGAAAACATTCCCCACACCATTACACCACCACCACCAGCCTGCACAGTGGTAACAAGGCATGATGGATCCATGTTCTCATTCTGTTTACGCCAAATTCTGACTCTATCTGAATGTCTCAACAGAAATCGAGACAGATCAGACTGGGCAACATTTTTCTAGTCTTCAACTGTACAATTTTGGTGAGCTCGTGCAAATTATAGCTTCTTTTTCCTATTTGTAGTGGAGATGAGTGGTACTTGGTGGGGTCTTCTGCTGTTGTAGCCCATCCACCTCAAGGTTGTGCGTGTTGTGGCTTCACAAATGCTTTGCTGCATACCTCGGTTGTAACGAGTGGTTATTTCAGTCAAAGTTGCTCTTCTATCAGCTTGAATCATTGGCCCATTCTCCTCTGACCTCTAGCATCAACAAGGCATTTTCTCCCACAGGACTGCCGCATACTGGATGTTTTTCCCTTTTCACACCGTTCTTTGTAAACCCTTGAAATGGTTGTGCGTGAAAATCCCAGTAACTGAGCAGATTGTGAAATACTCAGACCGGCTCGTCTAGCACCAACAACCATGCCACGCTCAAAATTGTTTAAATCACCTTTCTTTCCCATTCTGACATTCAGTTTGGAGTTCAGGAGATTGTCTTGACCAGGACCACACCCCTAAATGCATTGAAGCAACTGCCATGTGGTTGGTTGATTAGATAATTGCATTAATGAGAAATTGAACAGGTGTTCCTAATAATCCTTTAGGTGAGTGTATATCAGTCCAAGCATCCAAGTATCTGAGTCTGGCTCCACTTCCATGTTTCTCATATCATAATCACATCCTACACACTTTTGTTTCATCCACATGCAAATGACGCCATCTTGCCACTATTTATTGTAGTGAAAATTACCTCAGAGACCTTTAGTATTAATATTGTTGTTAAAAAAAAAAAAAAAAAAACCCTTTCCTTCCCTTTTCCCTTCCTTCTCTAGCTTATGGTACTGAGCAATGTATGAAACTTGTATTGTGAGCACTTCCTGTGTTATTTACCAATTCATGAAGAATCGCTTGTTTGTTTTCCTCACTTGTAAGTCGCTTTGGATAAAAGCGTCTGCTAAATGACTAAATGTAAATGTAATCATTGTAATAATGTCACATTGTTTAAGTTGCGATGCTGATTGTTTTTTTTTTGTACATTATGGACTATTTTGTCTTAGCTGAAGCTTAAAAATAGTCAGTAATTTCCCATATTTTTGGTAAACACATATTTACTTGCTTATTATATCTCTTAAATGAGATAACTGAGTCTTTAAATCTTCTTTCTTTGAAAAAGCAACTCACTGGGTGTGTCATATTTGGAGTGTATTGAAAAAGCTGGCTTTGATAAATCAATATGTTGGCTAAATATCTGAAGAAACTCGCTAAATAAAAGCTTAGAAAATGTCTAATTACTTCATGGAGCACAGTCACCGCAAACTTATTATTCATATTTGAATAGATGAGATGTACTAAGACGTGCGATCCTTCTGCTCTTGGTAATTTGGTGAATTTATTTCAGTGCACTAGTGACACTTGCAAGAGGAAAAACCTGCTTCACTAATCTACAAGAGTTATTAAACTAAGTGACCAATTGCTGTCAATCAGCACGTTAACACAAGCAATTTCAGCTCCTAATTCCTCTAATTGGAATAATTTAACAGAGGAGTGTGGGGATAATTATGGAACTGATAGAATCGTCTAAGAGAGCCAAAGCTGTGCTGGGGCAAAGAAGATGAGACTGCTCCATTTTCCCCCCTAATTACAATAAGATACCAATTCTTTTTGATGTGGGTTGTGATATACAGAAAGTAATTACTTCTAAAATTACATATGAGATGGTTGGTTTGCTGGAATGCTTTAAACTGTGCACTTTTTTTTATGGCAGCCACCTTTCAGAGATGGCCTTCCAAAAATGACTGCATCTGACAGATGCAGATTAGATCAAACGTGGACCTTCAGAGATAGAAATCTTTCACACCCTGAAAGACTCAATCATATTGAGGGATCTGTTCTAGCCAAGGGCATCAGATACAGGCTTTCAAATGGCTTTGTCTTACTGTTTGACAGGTGAATGCTATATGTTAGAACTTTGATAAACTTTTGTAATGTCAGATAATATCAATTTATATTGATTTTAGAGCAGCCAATTGCAAGGAAATCGCCCCAAGAAGTCATAATAGATAGTAAGAAACCAAAACTGGAGCTAGGAAAGTCATATCTATTTCTACATTATAAGCTTAATGATTTCAGTCATTTTTAAATTAAGTTTAAGTATAAGATCGGCATGAGAGCCCATTTTGGACTCAGAGTAAAAAAAAAAGAAAAAAAGAGGAATCATTATTTAAGTAAATAAGTGTGCTCATATTTAAAAATTACAATTTTATTTCTCCCAATTGTGTCTTTATCTTGAAATGTGAATTTAATTGAACTTTATATCTCACAGTATGATTGTATCTTGCCATAGCTTTGTTTCTGGTAATTGCAACTTTATTTCTCATTATTTCATCTTCATATCTCAAAGTTTACTTTAATCTAACAATCTCAAACAATTTCACAATCTCATTTTGTTTCTCATTTTAAAGATTATATTACAATTATTGTTTCATTTTTAATGAAAATGGCTTCATAGACATACTAAATGTCATTATGGAGATGTAAAAATGCAAAAAAGTGTAGATTGAGTTTAGGGTGTAGGAACTATCATTAACTCATTATAAAAAACCATAAAAGTAAGCATTCAAAAGTTTGTGGTCAGTGAGATTGTTTTTAAAAGTCTCTTATGCTTTTATTTGATCAAAAATACAGTAATAATTCTGAAATAATTTTAAAAATAACTGTTTTCCATGCTAATATATTTTAAAATGTAATTTATTCCTGTCAAAAATTTCTCTATGCTTCAGTGTCACCTGATCCTTCA
Organism: Opsariichthys bidens; assembly: GCA_037194245.1. NCBI lineage: Eukaryota > Metazoa > Chordata > Actinopteri > Cypriniformes > Xenocyprididae > Opsariichthys > Opsariichthys bidens. Next base: position 15,953,437 of record CM074288.1, on the reverse strand, counting down.
GAAATCATTCTTATATGCAGATTTGGTGCTCAAGAAAGATTTCTTATTATCGCTGTTGAAAAAAAAAAAAACTTCTGTTGCTTAATATTTTTGTGGAAACTGTGATGCACTTTTTTCAGGATTCTTTGATGAACAGACATTTCCAAAGAACAGCAGTTACTTGAAGTACAATCTTTTTAAACAACATATAACAGCCTTTACTGTCACTTTTGATCAATTTAAAGTCTCCTTGCTGAATAAAATATCAGTTTCTTTTGAACTTTTGGAACAGTAGTGTATGTGTGCGCTGACTAAGGATATACATTATAAAACTGTAAGTTGAAGCCCCTTGTTCGCTATATCTGCCTTGTTTTGTGATCTTCTCCTCGTGAGATCCATCACAAGGCCTTTGGCACTAGATCAATCACAGTTTGCAAGAACTTTCCTGGGTTACATCTGAAAACAAGCCACAGAACAACACCCATGGAATGTTCAGACTGGCGCGATCGATCCCCATTACCGATTTTGTGTCATGGTGCTGAAATGAGGCCGGCCCCCTCCTTTGCCATTACGGCCACGCAGTGATGGGATTTATCTTGTTTGGCCTGGCAGCCCCTGACAATCCACTATCAGTTTAGAATAGCTGCTGTTTACATCTAGACTCAACTTTATATCTGACTGACTGCATTCAAAGGCTCATCACTTCTCTTTGACTGTCATTCATGTCCTCAACATTACTATAATTATTCAGTAATTACGGTCTGACGGTTTCTCTTCCTGTCAGTTTCTGAACTAATACAGCGAAGCTTTTGAAAAAGATTGCCGCTATGGCTGTCACTATGTGCCTGATATGTTACTGTTGAACGTGCTTTGTTGTTTGTGTCGTTTGAAGTCAATTAGGCCCTTTAGCAGGCGCAAAAAAATCTTTCTGAAAGAAACAGTTCGTGCAAGATACTCTAAAATCACACTATATTATATTTTCATCTTACCTTCAGAATGAGCAGAGCAAAATGTGCAGTCCAGAACCACTTGAATCGGTCTTTTAAAATCAATTCCTCCTCCTCTGAGAGAACGTGTGGATTGAGTGTAGAAAGTGACCCTTCACCCTCCTTTGATAATCCAAGGTAGGTGATAATCTGTCTAAATATGCTTGGATTAGCATGTGAGATTGTTGATGATGTGTTTGGATTAAGCTGTACAAGTGTGCCTGTGAATGTGACTGTCTGAAACAGACATGTTGCTCTACACTTGTCTGTGATTGCATGTACGTCACATGGTTGTAAAACTACCGGGGCTAGTTGTCACACAGGGTTGGGCTATGTTTTTATGTCAAAAATATAAAGTCCAAAGACATAAATAATTTTTTTTAGCTTCCTGTTTTATATAACTAATATTATATACACACACCCACATACCCTCCATAAGTATTGGGACAACAAAGACAAAATTGCTCTGTTAGCTGTGGTCAAGACATCTATAACTATGATTAAAAGATTAATATAAGGCAGAAGTACAGAATACCACATTTTATTATTGGCTGTTTCAACACAAAATGTTTTACCAATTACATTCAAAAAATGATTTTACAATACTGTTCAGTTTATTTAAAAAGTAATTTTCATTTAACACCATTGTATTAGGTTTCTCATTCAAACACAATTGACCCTTCGTAAAGACCCGCCGCCTTTAGTTACTGTTGCTATGTCCGACAAGCATGCGCTCGTGAAAAATACATCGCGGAGCAAAGAGGACACTGACAACGTGTCGGCAGACAAGAAAGAGCAGGTTACTTTTGATACGAAACAGTTTCATATTTAAAATATTGTAATTTTTTAAAGAAGTTTAAACAATAAATATCATATAGTGGCTCGTGAACCGATCATCTCTTCATTCTAGTTCATTTATAGTATCAAATAAACATGAATGAACATCAGAAGGAATGTTGTTTCAAGCCCGGAAAGACTTGAGTACACAATTGTTCAAGTTCAAGTTCACCAACATTAATCTACTAACTCCCCTGACTGTTTTGTCAGACAAAATGCCAGATTCAGGGTTATGATTGGTTAGATCGCCTATCAATCAAACTCTCGAGTCAATTGCATTATGTTAAACTGACTTGAAACAGTTGAGTTTTGGCTCAACTCAGTATTCTTAATTTGAAAGAACATGTTTTTCAGTTAAGTAGGCAAAAAATAACGTTTGATGCTTGTTAAATTAAGCTAATCCGACATGATTCTTTTCAACCACTTTAATTAATCCATTTGAGTTGAGATAAATGATTTTAGTTGGGTTAAAATCGAGTGCAGCATTAGTTCAGTCAGGCCACGTAAGGATAGAGCTGCAACAAGCTGACGCGGTAAGATGTCAAATTGCTTTAATCACTACTATTCTCCTATTAGACCGGGGACATATATATACGTGGCATTACTGCTCGGTAGGTATGCTCAAACTGCACGCAACCTTCTCTCCCTCCCCACTATAAGCATCAGCATATTACTGTGCACCTTCTGGTTGTCATCATCTTTTTGTTTCAGATTACCAAGTCCTAACTGGCATGGTCCTCACTTCTGAGAGACACTCATCCTCATAGCCAAGCTACAGTACACGTCCCACTGTCACGTCTACATGTTACCAATGTTTCGCTTTTAAAGACATTACTAAAGTGTCGTAATTGTCTGTGTAATTCCCAAGCTGATGGTTCCATGGGGGGTTAATGCTTAAGCTCTTGTATGTTCAATTAATTTCGGAGCAAGAACCCCCATAAGGAACCATGCCACCAAAGATAATTGTGTTTCAATAAACTCAAAGTAACTTACCAAAATGGTCCTGTCTGAAATAGCATTATAGAAATTAGGAACAGGATTTTCCCTTCCCATCAAGCTTTGCACAGGGCTGGATAGGAAGAGTAAATGTTGAAAGAAAATATTATTTTATACGTTTTTTCATCAAGATGAAAAAATTGTGAGACAAAATTAAGAATGTTAACCTGATTCAACTAATTGGCATTGAATTAACCTTATGTAATAAACTTAAATTTACTGAAATAAACAATGTTAATTAAATGTAACATAACCCAGTTACGTGGAACCTGTTGACATAAAAAAGTTAAGTAAATCCAGCGTATAATTTTTTTGAGTGTAAGAAGAACAGCACATTTAAAGTTCATCGCTCGGCCCAATTGTGAGCATATGTATTGGAACAGTTTAACTACTAAAGTAAATGTAAAACTGTAAAAGCTAATATTTAATTGTAAAAACCCCTTGTAAGCAATCAAACGAGCGAGTCTGTGACCCATAGACATCATCAGACTCTTGGTTTCACACTTTGAAATGCTTTTCCAGGTCTTTAATGCCATTTTTAATGGTTGCTTGTTTAGGGGACAGCTGGTGAAATGCATGTTAAATAGGACTGAAATCTGGAGACTGACTTGGCCAATGTAAAAAATTTCTTTACCATGATAATCTGGTTGATTGAGTTGGCAGTACTTTATAAGGCATTATAAAGTCTTCAAGTAAAGTGTTACCAAATGTTTTTTGGTCAACATTTGGTAAATGTTGTGATCGCAAAGGATCACCACAAAGGAGAAGACGAGCATGATATATGTAAAACGTTTGAGTTTTTATTTGACAAACTATAAATCGTGATCATATACCAGGCTTGAGCCAAGAGATGAACAAACATGAAGACTGGTGGACCAGCACAGAGTCCTAAAAGTAAATGGACACCCACACTGAGGGGAAGAGGCTGCTTAAATAGAGAGGGAAAAATGTGTACCTGTGTTCGCAATCAGGGCTGGGTAGGTTACATTTAAAATGTATTTCACTACAGATTACAAAATGCATGCTTTAAAAAGTCATTTGTAACGTATTTTGTTACATTACTCAAGTTTAGTAACTTAATCTAAATACTTTAGAATACTTTGGAATACTAATAAGCGTGGAACAAACACAAAAAAGGTAATTGCAAGTTTTTATCTCATAATTCTGACTTTTTCCCTCAGAATTGTGTGATATAAAGTTGCAATTGCGAGTTATAAAGCAATATTGAGAAAATCAAAATTATGAGATATAATCTCGCAATATTGAGAAAAGTCAACAATATGAGATATAAACTCACATACTAAATTCACAATTGCAAGAAAAAAAGTCAGTATTGCAAGTTTATATCTCCCAATTCTGACTTAATAACTTGCAATTGTGAGTTTAAATCTCTTAATTCTGAGAAAAAGAAGTCAGAATTGTGAAATGCAAACTCACAATTGTGAGGGAAAAAAAACTAATTGTGAGAAAAAGTTGCAGTGACCAGTGAATTATAAAATGACTCACAAACAAATCACAAAACATGAAAATGGTCGAAAACATGAAACTTAAATGCGCTTTTTCAGACTGTCAGAGTCAGAGAATCACCAATTGCTGTTTAAATGACATTAAAATTCAAAGGAATCACTTTGGTAATCTAAAATACTTTTCAGATGTAACTGTAATCTGATTACCACCCATTAAAAATGTAACTGTAATGAAATACAGTTACTCAAATTTTGTATTTTAAATATGTAACTAAGTTACTTGTATTTCGTTACTCCCCAACCCTGTTCGCAATCACGCATTAGCCAACCCCCTGCGAATAATGCTGCCTTCACGTGCTCTCGGAATTAGCGAGTTTTCTTGTTAAAAAATTACACACAAACTTTGAAACTTGAATGCGATAAGCTCATAATCACGACTTCAGAAGTAGGAATTATCACATTTCCGATAGCATGTTAAGGCAGCATAACACACAGACACACATAAAAAGAAAAATAATCACACAAGTAACGGCCGACAGGGACATCACAGTCAACCTTTCTGTTGAATTTGTTTCATTTTTCGTGATTGTTTTAATGTTGAAAAGCCTTTTAGAGGCTGGTTCCGTCGTGACAGCTTATCTACAACATCGCCAGCCATTGGGCCACGTTTTCACAAAAGATCAATGAGCGTTAACTGAACTGTTTTCTTTTTCCTAGCCAATGATCAATAGCATTTTCGTAGCCAAGACTTTAATGTATATGTCTATACAGAAATTGATCTTCCGAAAAACGTATGACGGCTAACCCTGGTCTCCATTATATGCTGTTTCTGTGTACTGTAGATGAAGATACAGATCCAGCATTTGACCACGTCAGCCGGGGGTTTATCCGAGAGATTGATTCCAACGTTGTACATAAAGTGTGAGTGGACACTAAACACGGCAGTGACAGCTGATTGCAAGGTTCATGAATGTAATTACAGCTCCAAATCGTGACATAAATAAGCTCAAACTATTGCACATAATAAGGTCCTAATGAAAGGCTGTCATGGAGATGAAATTTGGATCACGTAGGCCTATTTAGGAACAGTTTGGATACATCAATGCATGGACTTTTAATGAAGCCACAGAACTTAACCCTAGGGCAGAGTCTCATCTTGTTACAAGACTTTATCTCAAAGATAATCATTAAAAATTTTAATTAAGATAAAAAATGGATAGTAATACTGTCGGGGTATGAATTCAAAGTTCATAATAAAGCTTTATAATGAAAAGTCGCATAATTAAATCTCTAATTTGTGCTCACGGCAAAATATACAGCTGGCCAAGAGAGTCACAAACCCCTCTGCTGTTTCTGTAACTCTAAGGCTAAGAAAATGCTAGGAGAATATTAATTAAAAAAAACGTACAGAGTAATGTACTGTACCCTATACTGTACACTGCTTCATTTCCAGCTGCCTAATTATGCCAGATGGTTCTTAATGTATTCATGACTCTGAGAAAGGTCATGGGTTAACATTACTTCAAGATTATACATGCTTGCACAATGCCAGCCATTTTCAGCAGCTTTTTTAATTCTGTTTACAGTATGTCATGCGTTGTAATTATAAGGAAGAAATTCATTGTGCATCTTAGTAAAATAGCTTTCTTGGACATGCACTGCAAATATGTTAAAACACTGTCCATGAACTTTCAGGCCTGAGACAAGAGAGCAAGAGTCATTATTGATGTTTTCTTGGCATCTGTTCTTCCCTTTTGTCCTTATGGCATTTGTCAAAAGAAAGCGAGACACGTTTTTTCAGCTCTTTGTCCTAATCGCTGCTTGGCGCGGGGGTAATGTTGAGGTGAGCATGCCGGGAGAGAAGCTGTCATAGTCTATTACACTCGATTATGCTTACTGTGCTCTAAAAAGGCCTGATTTTGCGTTGCACATTTTCCTCGCCACTTTTTTTTTCTTCAAAAGGCAAGTCAAGCAATAATGTTATTCTAGTGTGAGCTCCCAATAGATGTGGGCCATTTAAAACCGAGCAACAAAACCGGAGTCAGCGAATTAAACTCGCAGTGCTTATACATAAACTCCACATTCAGGAAAATGACAGATACTGTTAAGTGAAATTCGCAGAATACGCATTGATCTGCTCTTCAAAAATCCAGCGAATGCAAGAAAGTTGTCACTGCGCGGCTCGCATCACAGGGCGTGATAATGTTTAAATTTCAGCGTTCAGTGGGTAGCAGTGTTCATCCATGCGGGCTGAGAGTAACGCGAGGTGTGTTTTTGAACATGGCCTGTTATAGATCAGGGTTCAGGTGTGATGGTGCGGAATGTTAGAGGTGACTAATGATGCTGCATGAGCACATAATGGCAGCATTCAGCTTCATTAAACATGGCTTTAAAAATCACTAGACACACCAAAAAATAAGATGTCTCACGCTGACATGCTGGCAACTGTTGGTCTCACACACAGAGAGATGTATGAATAGATCAAACTCTCAAAAACAGACCTTTGTCATACACACATTTTTTTCTTTTTCTATGTATAAGTATGCTTGCTCACATATGATTTTTCTCCACCTGTCTCTCACAAATGCATACTGTGCTGATACAACAGAACGAAGATCAGTAATAAATACCATCATAATGAACAACTGCCATTTTTACATACCATGGTGTTTATATTAGGGATGCGCTATACGTTTGTACATCTAATATTAGATTTTTTTTTTTATTTGTTGAAGTTTAATTGTGTGTGATCATATGGCAAGCTGTTTTGACTTTTATTCATTCTCAGGATATGAACTAATTCATGAGATCAACAATTCAATTTTCACAAGTAAAAATGCTCATTTTTTGATATCAACAATTAAATTTCCTCTAGTAAAAATTATAATTCTTACAAGTTGAAATTCCAATTTTACATATCAGGAATACAATAGTAAAAATGCACATTTCTGAAATCAACAATTACATTGTTACTAGTGCAAATGTCTATTCTTGATATCAACAATTACATTTCTACTAGTAAAAATGTTCAGTTTTGATATTAATAATTCGATTGTGACTATAGTGACTATGTCAACTTCTGATATCATGAATGAAAGTTTTTCTAGAAAGTCATTTTAGATATCAGAAATTACATTGATATCAGGAATACATTTTCAGATATCAGAAATGAATATTTTAACTATCAATTCAATTGTTGATATCAAGAACTGACATATCAACTAGTGACAATTGAATTTTGATATAAAAAATTCACATTTTTACTAGTAACAATGTAATTCTTGATGTTAAAAATTATGATTTTTATTATAAGAAATGCAATTGCTAATATCAAAAATGTAATTCCTGATATCAGAATTCATATCCTGAGAATGAATAAAAGTCAAAACGGCTTGCCACAGTGATCACCCTATTTTTACATTTAGATGACCTTTACTGTCATATGATCTAATACTCACCTAAAGTTAATAACAATGCTAAATGTAAATGTATCAAAATGAATATTAATTTACCATACCATACCATACATTTAATGTTGTAATGTTTCAATTCGTGTGTAGCATTTAAAACAATTGATTTTACTCTTGTGTTTTTTTTTTTTTTATGTTGAATCAATTCTCTGGCATTACACAAAATAATTATAGGCTTAACAGTATTAGCCAGAATGTTAATATCCTAATTTAAATACTGTTTTGAGGCATTTTAAACTAGAAAATCAAGATTTTCCTGCAAAAAAAAAACATGGTACCATGTCCGAAAAACCACATGCCATGGTTTTTCTAAGTGGTGTGTCACTCTTAAAATGAAAGATTCTTCTTTGGCATCTATGGTTCCACAAAGAACCTTTTAACAATCATGGAACCCTTGCATTATACAAAAAGGGTTATGGTTAGGCTAACCCTAACCCAAACAAAAAAAAAAAAAGACCCCTGTTTTGGAACCTTTATTTTTAAGATAGCATATAGGCATTTTGTCCCTTTCAATTACAGTTACAACTTCAAATTCTATTAACCGGCTCTCTAGTGTATTTATGTTTTTACTTGAACTGTTGAAGATAAAGAAGGCAGAGCCCCAGAGCCACACCTACCTATTACGTAATCACCATGGACCAATGATAGTTTGAAGGTGTTTACCAGCTGGAGCTACGTTTTCCAGAAAGTTTGCTCTGACAAACTTCGCTGAAAGGTTGTTCGGGGAACAAATATTGGTTCTTCTATTGCTTCAAAAACCCCTTTTGGAATCTTTGTTTTTAAAAGTGTACTTCTTGCACACATTTCCGTCTAGTTTTTGATGCTGTTCAAGTAATTTTGCAATGAGCATGTTTGTAGTGTTGATTTATGTCTCTATTTATGCTATTCATTTTTATCTCTCCTTCCCTCCTTATTCTTGTTCTTTTTCTCTTAATATTTACATTTTTATCTTTTCTTTATGCTCACAGTCACCTTCAGATCTGGTCTATCTTCCTGCCCTAAGGGTAATATCTGGCACACTCCATTTCTCTATTCATTCCTGGCAGTATGCTGAATAGGGTCAACCTGTACACTGTATGTCTACATCTATATGAATTTTTCTCTCTGGTGTATATATTTGAAAAAGGGACAGAGCATGCTATCAATCACAGCCATGTCAGTTTCTCCTGCAAAAGTAACCTATTATCAGTCATGTCAACAGCATGAAAAGCAAGGCCCCATTAGGGAGAAACAGGAGCAAAATGAAAGAATAATCAGAGAAAACAAGAGAAGGATGAAAGGTGGAAAAGAGGTTGATGTATAAGAGAGAGAAATTCTGCAAGGGGGAGAGGGTAAAGATGAAGAGGGAGCGAGAAATTGGGTCATTTGGAAACGTGAAGTGGCTGAGTTAGCACCAAGCTGTGAGTGCTGTGGTTGGTTAGTCCCCACCTCAGGATTATCCCTGGAGAGGGACTAATTTAAACCCCGGAGAGGAGAGTTCACAGACAGACAGAGTATGCATTGTGATAAATACTGCATAACTGCACACTGTTACGTGAGAGTTACGTAACTTCAAAGCCGCGAAAGAGTCTTGCCGCTGCGTGATTTATTTTCCTCGACCCTGAAAACTCCTGTGGAGAGAGCAAAATATCTTCCAAATTCTGCATCCATGAATCGGTCCAAATACTAAATGACAATTAACACATTTTCTATTAAAGCAAATATAGATATGTTCTTCGTAAATGGTCCTGAAACATCTTCAAGAATTGATCTGTGTGAATAAATAAAATCTTTTTCATTGCATTGGTCTTGTGATGAATTACCCATTGTTTCAAAGGGACACACTGATCAATTTAATAATTATGATTGTGTGTGACAACTTTTTTAATTAATCTTTTCAGTGACTTTTTCACTCATAATGCTCACTCACTGGTTGCCACCTACTGGTATAATGCTGATCCATGAATCATTTCAAATGATAAATGAGTAGTTGACTGAAAAAATGGATTTAATATTTTTACTTATTTCATTTAAAAAGTTTTTTTGAACTTTTTTGATTTAAATCATCTTTTGACAAATTGTTGAAAAAAAAAATACAAATAAACTATCCATGTAGTTTAGCTAGTGAAAAATTACACTTAGGTTCAATGGGTATACATATATATGTAGCCTCATCCCTTTTCAGTGCTGCACTCATTGTATTCTGTCTTCATGAGCGTAAGATTTTACAGTTTTATGAATGAACCGCTCATTTCAAAAAAACATCCCCGTACTGACATTACAGTGCTCATGATGATTTTCGTTAACTCTACAACGGGTAAATCTACTTCACCAGCTAATTACTCTTCGACAGCGATACCATAGAAATTTAGCCTACAGAGCTACTTCGTAACAGAAGTTCAAAGACAAAATTCTAAACATGGCTGTGCGCTTTGTTCTCTGACGCATAAGGTCTATTGCATAATACTTTCATGTTTAATGGTTTTTTTCAAATTTTTGAAAAACTTCTTTTTTTGGTGATAAAGTATGTTTATCAGCTGCTTAATTCATAAAATGAAATTAAAATTAAAAATACATTAAAACTAAATCCATAAAATGGTCCCATGATGGGAACCCCTAAAAGGTGAAGCACCTGAGAGAACCAAAACATTTCTTCTTAGAGTGTTTGAAACATTAATGCAGTATACTTCACTATGAATAGTACACTAGTATAGTTTTATGAATACTGTGAATTTAGACATATGTAATCCCATACATATTTAACCCCGGTTCCCTGAGAAATGGAACAATGTGCTGCATTGGTTACTGATGCTATGGGGACACGTCCTCTTGGAACTCCGTGTCTGAGACACGTGTAAAAGCCAATTCACACCACACTGACAAACGGCAACAAACACCAACAAACAAGTTGGCAGTTGGATTTAGAATTTTATGAAAAATGTTTATGTTCACACTGCCTTCAACTTTGATCAATGCCGACAGGAGTAACACGAACATTAATGCAGTATACTTCACTATGCAGTATAGTTTTATGAATACTGTGAATTTAGACATATGTAATCCCATACATATTTAACCCCGGTTCCCTGAGAAATGGAACAATGTGCTGCATTGGTTACTGATGCTATGGGGACACGTCCTCTTGGAACTCCGTGTCTGAGACACGTGTAAAAGCCAATTCACACCACACTGACAAACGGCAACAAACACCAACAAACAAGTTGGCAGTTGGATTTAGAATTTTATGAAAAATGTTTATGTTCACACTGCCTTCAACTTTGATCAATGCCGACAGGAGTAACACGCTGATCAGATAAAACCCAACAAACTTGTTTGGTGTTAGTCTGTGTGGTGTGAATTTGCTTCAACATCAGGGCATTAAAACTAAATCCATAAAATGGTCCCATGATGGGAAGAGAACCCCTAAAAGGTGAAGCACCTTAGAGAACCCTTACAGGTTCTCTAAAAACATTTCTTCTAAGAGTGTATGAAACATTAATGCAGAATACTTCACTATGCAGTATACTTTACGTCATGTCAATTAGACAAATGTTACCATATACCTCACAGATACACGAAAAGTTCAAACCCTTCACTAATTGAATCATGGCTTAACCATCCTATCGTAACCTTTTGAAGTTTTCAAGATGTGTGCAATGCATCATCAACAAACCACTTATGCTTCCATTTGGAATGCTGTTGATGAGTTATGACTGTTGTTGCGTCCCACACAGTGCTTTCAGCTTTTTCCGAGAGAGTGTGTTTTGTGTGGCAGTTGGGTGACTGGAAACTAGCTTGTCTCCCCCTCAGCTGAACAGAAAAGTCATATGTCTGTTGAACTGAGGAGAGAGAGACTTTGGCACAGCAGTGCTTACTGGCTGTCAGGACTACAGATGAGACTGGCAGAGGGCTAATAGGACCTGTCTGTCTATTATGAAAGAGAAAAAGAGTAAAAAGGAGGGAGAAATGCAGAGGCGAACATTCAAAGAGTCTCAAATGGACAGGCACTGTTATATGTTATCAGTGTGTGAAGGTGAACGATGACAGAGGTGGATTCCTCTGAGATTAAAAACTGAAAACTAATGGGAAAGTGTGGCCATGAAACAAGCACGACACCATTTATGCAGCGCTGTCTGTTTTCAGAAAATAATACAGATTAATTTTGGCATGAAATGAAAATTAATCGTTTTTCTAAAGACATGTTATAGATGTTATTGTAAACAATTCATACACTTGTGTGTATGTTGCAATACAGAAGATGTCACTACTTCCTTTTCATCAAAACTTTTATCTAAATGCAATCTGTGTGTGATGTGTAAACTCAACTCTTGACATAAATTCATATGCATATCCGTTGATCGGTTGAGTAATTATTAACACTATCATCAATTACGGTCATTTAACTGCTGTTAAAATCTGTATTTTTAATCAGTGCTGTTGTGGTGTTGAGGCTGTAGATGTTTTTGAGTGAATGATTCAATCGTTAAAAGATTGGCTGTTTTTATTGTCATGTGAACTATCATAGTAAGTTGTACTGCTTCACAGCCATTTTCCAATCCTCTCCTTTGGCCTCACGGGATAGTGAAGTGTCATTTTCGCCATATGTCATTTTCGACATATGTAATCCCATACATATTTAACCCCGGTTCCCTGAGAAACGGAACGATGTGCTGCATTGGTTACTGATGCTATGGGGAGACGCCCTCATGGAACTCGGTGTCTGAGACACGTGTAAAGGCCAATTCACACCAACCTGACAAACGCCAACTAACGCCAACAAACAAGTTGGCAGTTGGATTCAGAATTTCACGAAAAATGTTTAAGTTCACACTGCCTCAACAGTCAGGTGAAAACAAACTTCGATCAATGCCAACAAATTAACACACTGATCAAACAAAACCCAACAAACGTGTTTGGTGTTTGTCTGTGCGATGTGAACTTACCTTAACATCACGGCATTCCTTGGCCGATGCAGCACGATGACGTCGCAAGGTGCGCCCCAGCGTATATGAGGGGAGCCTGAGAACACATCAGATTCGTATTACCTGAAGGAAGACACACAGGCATGCCCGAAGTGTCTTCCGTCAGACAATCCCTTTTGAGGGGACTCTATGCTGCGTCAATGACTGATTACTGCTATTACCAATGCCATGCATTTGCCTTTTTGTGGTTAGAACCAATCTAGTAATAACACTAGAAGGCTTCAGCCCTGAGCTGATAAAGTGTCAGCAGGCAAGCGGTACACACCTTGCACAACACTGATCCCAGTAACAAGGATAACGATGTTAGGAAAGCTCCTGAAGCTTCTATGCTCAATTGGAATCTCAAACTAGTCCGAGTCATGCTCCAGGAGAGCAGATTCCTTAGCTCAGTGCTACCAGTAAATCGACATAGGCTTGGTTAAGTCCATGACTCACATCTAACAGTCCAACCGCAGGGTGGTGCATAACCTTAATTAATATGTAGAAAGTGACAGAGAGAGTATAACTACTGTTGTTCAGCCATCTCAAATATCTGGAAGAAAGGAAGAAGAAAAGAAGGAAAAAGGGCCAGCGGCCCCGCTCAATCACTCCTCTAATTTTTTACTGCACTAATAGCCCTCATATCTGCTCACGACTTCCTCCTATTACGGTGTCTTTGCCCCCACCAGCTCGCACACTTGCCTTCTGCTCTTCTCTCCAGGAACTCATTCCTGGTAAGGGTGAAGACTATTTAGGAGGAACCTGAACCCGACAAGGTACAAGGTGGTCAAATGTGTTCTTGCCTCTCTAAACCTGTACACTATCATCTCAACATGAGTACCAAAAAGTCCAGAGGGCAAGACGGCATCGAGGAGGAGAGCTTTATCACACTCCTTGATGCTTGACAAATTAAGTCACAGATGCCTCACAATCTGTGGTTATTCGCAGTTCAGAGACCCTCTCGGGGGATAAACCCTCCCCTTGATCCAGGTCTTTGAGCAAATCTGCCTGATAAGTTTGCAGTACTGCTATAGCGTTAAAAAAGCTCACAAAGTTTGATCAGCCGCTGCATACGATCTGCCCCCTAAGCTCGATGATGCCTGTGACATGGTTTAGTGGCAAAATGGGAGCCTTCAGTGATGAGGATGTCCCAGGAGAAAGGTAATTCACTAAATTCCTTTCCACCCGAGGCATCCTTCCATAACCCTGTTTGCCCAGCCCCTATTTGAATAACTCAAAAGACAAATGAGCCACACAAGTACAGTATGGATGTCTCCACGAACCTGACACCTCAGTATGCAGGTCTGGGAGAAAAGGAAGAGCTGTACACTTATGACTCTGCAGATATCATTCATCTATGCCACCATCTGCAGTCTTGCCCTTCAAACTAGAGCGGTTCAGGCTTAGTCAGGCAGTGGCATAAGTCATAATGTCCACTAGCTCATCGTATTTCGTATCTTTTAAATATATACATCTCTACTGATAAATCTACTTTGTCAGAGTCATATGCAAGCAATGAATCCTGTCCACGGAAGAAGCCACTGAGCTTCCACTTAAGGACAATGGAGCCGACGATTGCAGCCTGTGCACTGGGGCTAGAGCTGCGGGGCTCGGTGGCTTGACTCTCTTTACTCGTGAAGAGAGCCATCCAGGAGCGGAGCTTTCTCAGTGAGAAATCAATGCAATGAATGCATCCAAACCCTTGAGGGCTGAATGTGCATGCTCCGCTCCCAGAGAGATAACACACAGCTTGTCATCATCGCCAGGTGTTATAAAACATGGGCATGGAGGGATACACTGTTTGCCATTATTCTGCTTACCTTCTTCTTCCTTTACACACACTGCTATCTTCGCACAGCACACAAACAAGCGGCTTCCTGAAGACAAAGAAGCTGATGACGTGTTCTCAGGCAGCCTTCTTATACGCTGGGGCGCACCTTGCGACGTCATCTCACTGCATCGCCAGTAACTGACACAACGTAGGGTTCCCTCAAAAGGGAACTATTTTTTTTAACATACTGTTTGTCACCTAGTATATTAGTATGTGATTTGGGATGCATCCAGAAATGTGATCAAGTGGTGTTCACTAGATTTCGTATAGGTCATACAAGATTGACTTGTACATTTCTGCTAAAGACACTCCTTTCCATTAAACTGTGTTTATGCAACTCTTGTATCAGCCTCAGATGCTGACATAGCATTGAAATCTACTAATTCTACTACTTTGGATGCATCCAGTGTATAAATCAGTGAACAAACCTAAATGAGTCATTTTGGAGAACAGAATCAAAAGAGTCAAATCAAAGCGCCCATCTGTTAAGGCTCTTTATAGTTTGGTAATCGAGCATGAACACATTAGTCATGTAACTCCATGATCTTAGAGTTGAATCGATTACTGTTGGAAGATTCGAAACTCCCCTTACAAAAGAACGGACAAGCTTGTATGTTTGAGGACAGAGACCTATGTGCAAGGGTATCTGTAGAACATTCATCTATTCCCAGTGTATTAGGAGAACCGTGATATATATCTGTGAGCACCCTTTTCAGTTTGTGTATGTAAATCAAGGTGAATTCTTTCTGTGTCTCACGCTAATGTAGACACTGGCTCGGCCATTGCATTTGTAATGGGGTATGACAGGTTATTTGTACTGGTGTATCAGCCAGTGATTATTACTTATCTATGCGGTAAGAGAGAGGCGGCAAACAATCACCGTGTTTGTGCGTATGCGGCTCTTTCTAGCATGCTCATTTACCTTCTGTCTTTAACATATTCTGCAAATATTGATGAATATGCACCGAACATAAATTACAAAGAGATAGACAACTATCTTTCAAAAGAGACACAATCGCTTCACTTCAGCAGATCCATCCTTCATTGTGGTTTTCTTATGTCAGACAGCAAAAATAGATTTTCATACATAATTCATTATTAACACACTCTATTATTTTGTATTTATGTATGTGCATTTATCAGTGCAGTGTTGGATCTCTGCTATGAGTCATACTCAAGCATTTATTACTGTAGGGATTTTAGGAACACGTTTGAATGCTCTAATATCCATGTTACGGTATGTACGACGTGAGACAGCCAACTGCACAATTGCACTGAGATTGTGACAATTGACCTTCATGTGACAAGATGACCTTCGGCTAACAACTTTCAGCTCAAAAGCTGAAAGTGTTTTTCTAATTGCTAATTACATTACATACATTACTAATTTGGTTTCAACGGTGCACAAATTAGCACCTAAGCCTTAGTGAAAACCGTATGTTTCAGACATATCATATCTCTCAGTTCTCTAGCGTTTGTAGAATAATGTTTTATTTTTATTTATTCATTTGTTTATTTTTTGGCATAACTGCTTAGTATCGTCTATCTTGTCCCTCCCTCCCCCCCTGTGAGTTCGTCATGAGGGGTGTACAGGACCTGACCGAGTTTGTTTTCGCTCCTCAGCAAGATTTCTACTAAACTGAGCCAAGATATGCCACATCTGGGACTTGAAATTCACACTCTCTATCTTCACTATGCAAGTCACATGCCAGCCTGTTATAAAGCACCATCTGCAATATACACAAATAGTTTTTACTTTATAAGTAGTTCCTTAAATAACAAGAAAAGGTTCAGTTTTGAACAGTGTAGTATAGTACATATTTGAGTTAGTTTGTTTAAGGGTGGTTTTTGTATGCGGTTAAACGCTGTAATAAAGTAAAATAACCTGCCAAATAAAACACTTTGTTTTCTGAGCAGAGGAACATTTGGGACGACAGGAACATTTTAAAACCAAGAGTGATTTTCATGACGCACATTTTTCTGACAGAACTCCTGAGGAGGCAGAACAGTAAAATATGAGTATATCTCTAGCATATCTCAGCACCAACTGGTCACGTACATGCTCCCATGATGCTTTTTTTTGTTTCCATAGTCAGTGCCGCAGCAAAGCTTTGATGATGGTGGTTTTTGTGCAGTTTTTTTTCTGTTAGAATAGATACTTTTTTCCTCACTAAACATTTTTCTGCTTTTTCTTTGCCAGCATTCAAAATGTTTTTCTTTGTGGACATAACAAAGAGAAGCACAATTGGTTTTTTGATTAATTATTTTAAGATTTCACATGGATTAGTTCAATTACTGTACACAGATGTGTTTTCTCTAGCATTGATTTCTGTCTATTGGTTACAAACACCTAGTTTAAAGGTGCAATATGTAATTTTTTTGTCCGCTGCAGGTCGACTATTCAAAACAAAGGTGTAGCTTGATGATGCCAAGTTTGAGCGTGGAATCTTGGGACATGTGGTCTTCACCTCACACCCAGTGGAGAAGAATCGGGATAGGACTCGCGCAGAAATCATGTTCAAGGATGTGATTATTAAGGTTAGTGTAGTATGAAGCAGAACAGGACCGAGTGTTGTGTTTCTGTTTTCCAGTCATGAGTATGAGGTAACGCAGCTCTGTTTATCAAATTAGATACATTTGAATGTGTTGAAAATGATGTTAAAACGTTACTCTGTGAGTTCGTTCGGCGGCTGCTGTGAGACACTTGATGCACATTGCAGTGAGCTAGATCAATTTTAAAATATCATATTAAATGCTGGGTAGCTTGTGTTGATAAATGGCATGCAATTAATTTTAAAACGTATTGTTTGATGGAGAAAATTCTGTATTACTGTTACTAAAAATAAAGCTGCATCTGATTACGCTATGTTAGCTAACTTTACTGAGGCTTGGTAAAGCATGGTACTCGCAAAAATCAAGAAAATTAGATTTAAACAATAAGACTAAACGTGTTGACTTAGCTATATAACAAGGATTCGTTTTTTTTGCCTATAAATGTGTCAAAACAGATGTTCGCTTATCTCATAAAACATGTAATATATTAAAGCGTCTTTAGTGCTTCCATGGTTTCTACAAAATAAAACCAAGGTTAATGCGGATATGACGGCATTTACAGGCGACTCACTCACACGTCCCGGATCTTTGGTAAAAAATTGAGATTTTCTCATGATTTACAAATAGTTGGAAACATTTGGGAAATTGTAAGTACTCAACTGAACAAAATATATAACAGTCCCTCCAGAAAAATGTGGATTTTTTTTGTGTGATTTTTGCGGGCAAAAATCCTTGATTATGCGGCACATTTTCTTAAAAAATGCATACTAAGCAAGCATTCTAAATCACAGAATATTTAAGTTCTCATTCTGTTTTATTTCAGACCTTAAGTAACACATGGCTCAAACTTACAAAACATTGAGTCAAACAAGTTCTGTAGCTTTACAAAAGGAATATTCAACAACTTCTCTAAAAATGAATTAATAAAATATATTTAAAAAATGTGTGCTTCCTGTTTTACAGAGTTAATTAACTACTAATATAATTACAACTGTAAGGTTTTGGTGCCGTTCTGTAACAAAAAAGCAATCGCTTAGTGCAACGTAAATTATTTTACATACTACTAATATACAGCGTCGTCTGTGGTCCAACACAAATAATTTGCCCCCTCTGTCATGTAACACACCGGGAAACTGCTTTGCGCGGTCTTTTATGCTTATTTTTGTTGGCAAATGAGAATGATTTGCGTGCTTCATCATGTTTTCACCGCGGGGTTTGCAGATGATGTTCACTTCGCGTAATTGCGTCATTTCATAAGGTTCCCATGGCAATAGGGGGAAAATAATGGCGCTTTACTTGCATGAAGTAAACACAACATTTTTCAACTTCATGTTAAGATATTTCATATTTCATGGCATGAACATTTTCATATCTTCATGCTAAGAAATATGTGACTTTTTTTGCAATGAAAATACAGGGATTATGAAATCACGCTAGCCCCGCATGTTTTACTTGCTGAAATCGGCAATTTATGCGGCGAAAGTGCGGCGTAGCCTATTTGAAAAAATGCGACCCCCGCATAAATATGCGGAGTTTGGCTGATTATGCATGAAATCCAGCGATCGCATAATC
This sequence comes from Opsariichthys bidens, assembly GCA_037194245.1. Classification (NCBI taxonomy): domain Eukaryota; kingdom Metazoa; phylum Chordata; class Actinopteri; order Cypriniformes; family Xenocyprididae; genus Opsariichthys; species Opsariichthys bidens. Next base: position 15,934,807 of record CM074288.1, on the reverse strand, counting down.
GCGTTTTAATGGAGGGACTGATATAAGACTGTCCCAGTGGTTTTTGGATATTTTACTGCAAAAATCTTACATATTGCAGCTTTAACTGAATTTTAGAATTTTTAGAATTTTAGCTGCGAGTCATATAATTATATATTATAATCATATCTTATAATATTTTAAAGGTTCTTTTCACCTAAAAATGAAACCTCATCAAAAAATTTCATCAAAAATATAGTAGCCTAATTTGTGTTCCGATGTGTGTGGAACGTGTAATAATGACAGAAATTTCATTTTTGAGTGAACTAAATCTTTAACATGGTCATATATTAGGTTGTATTAAGTGAACACAATCAGATCACACAGGCAAACACACATTTCATTAATTATTTTGTGTTTCATAATCGCTTTAAACTTTAGTTGAAAAACATTTAATGGCAAGTTCAACTCGAGAACTGAATCATTGCGATTCCTTCGAAACAAATCATTTAGTCCTACTTTCTGAACTGGGTCAGCCAATTCACCGAAAAGATTTGAATCAAAAGAATGATTCAAACATCACTGAAACGCCACAGGAAAACCGGTGCTTGAAAACTAACTTCCATTTCAGTTAGTTCCTTACACAAAGCTCTCAAAAGACTTCTGACAGGAGCCACAAGGCATGATGGTATGTTAAAGGTGACAATTTTGCACCTTCTTTTGTGAAACACAAGACCTAATGAAAGAAAGTCATACAGATTTAGAACATCATGGTGAGTCAATAACGTCAGAATATAAAACGTTCGTTTTTACGATTCCATGAAGGTAATATGGCTATACAGAAAGTATACTAGCCCCGGTGTTTTGTAACTTCTCTGCAGTTCTTTCTTCATCTTATCTTTGTAGGAACTCACTATGGCTCTCTTTCTCATACATCCTCCGCTTCTCTCTCTCTCTCCTCTTTTTTGCGCTCTCTCATTGTTAAATATCAGCAGTACTGTGAGAGTGACAGATCAGTGAACGCGGTGCGCAGAGACTTTATAGAAGACGTCACAACCGAGGCACGAGAGAGAGAGAGAGAGAGAGAGAGAGAGTAGTGAGAGGGAGGGAGGGAGGGAGAGTGTGAGAGGAGGACAGAGAACGAGGATATATTGATACAAAACGACGGTGGTTTCTCTTCAGTGTGTGTGAGAGAGACCATGAGTGGAGACAAGATGGAGTGCTGGAACAGATGAAGACTATCATTGGGTGAGTGTGTTCTGACTGCCTTTGTTTTTGTCCACTTGATAATGCGTATCTGCTTGACCACCTGTTAGTGTATGTGTGTTTGTGTCACACATGTGCGTGTGCTTGTGAATGCGTGTTGCCTGCAGGTGTATTTTCTTGTATAAATGTGAACACATTTCTGTGTACTGTGTATATAAGTCATTGTGCACCGTTTGTCTGCTCTTCTGCTTAACTCTGAGAATGATGCGTGTCTGAGCTGGCCAACATGTGTATGTTATGCAGCCTGACAGCCTATGTGTGCACGTGACAGTGTTTTTGTGTCTTACTAGCCTCACTGGGTGTAAACGTGTTGAAATAGCATCTGTATGTGCAAAGCACAAATATTATTGTTCATTGTTTACACTTCAGTTTTGGTCAAATAATTGAAGAGGCAAAGAAAAACTGTAGTACATTGATATTTTAGACTTGGAATGGCATTCATTTCCGTGGCATTGCCAGCAATCACACAAAAAACAGAAACGAGAAAAAACTTTTTTTGACTCATAACAGTGCCATTTTTTTCTCGCTCATTCTATTTTCGGCTCGTTAGGCGGTCTAGTTCATGAGACAAGAATCTTATGAACTACAGGGAAAGATGTGAAAAACAGTTTGAAAGAGAATGTGTGAGACAGAGATAGATCGCACTGAAGAGGACTCGTATGAAACAGACACTACATCTCTGTCCTTAGGGAAGTAGTGTAATCAAAACAGCCGCATTACTGGTAATGAAAGATATTATCAGCAGAGAGACTGTCACACATCTTTATCTGTCTGGATCAGGGGCTGTGGGGCATTCTTCTGTTTCACTTGTTACATCAAATGTTTAATTTCAAAAATTGGCACCACAAAATTGGTTGGAATTGTTTAAGATAAGAGAACATATTTTGAATTAAAGACATTACCGAAAATGTATTTACTCACCCTCATGTCTTTTGTTAAAGCTGTACATAAAAAAAGATAACTGGCAGACAGTGCACGCTGCTTTTTTCCCCACAATGAAATTATATGGAAATTTTCATTAATAAAAAAAAAAAAAATCACATTTATTTTAAAGGAAATTAATAGGGGTAATGAACAGGTATTATTGGTATTTTTACTTTTTTTGTTGTTGTTTACATTTATTTTAAGGGAAGAAAGAAATTAATCATTTTGGATTTGTTTATTTTTATTTTATTTTTTTAAATCAGGTTTTATTTGACCAATTATTCTTTATGCATTTGGGATATTGTAAGTACTCAACTGAACAAAATATATAACACTGGCCGAGTGTTTTTTTGATATTTTACTGCAAAAATCTTACATATTGCAGCTCTGAAATTAGATCTATGAATTTTAGCTGCGAGCAAAAATATATAATGTTTTATATTAAATGATATAATTAGTTACATTATAATATAATCATATCATTATAATATTTTAAAGGGTTTTTTTCTCCTAAAACTTAACCTTATTAAAATTTCATCAATTCCATCAAATTTCATCTTTAAGCATAAAGCTCACTTAATTTTATTGAATTTATTCTGAAAACAAGAAAAACTATTTGCTAATGGGTAAAGAAAAGTAGTAATAAATACTAAATGACATTTTTATTAATAAAAATGACTAAATTAATTCAAGAAAAATAAAACAAATCCATTATGTAACACAATTTTGCTTTTTAAGTAAGTTTTAAGGATGTTTATGTATTTTTATAAGACATCTAGACAAAAAAACCCCCAACTCAAAATAAATGTAAAATTTTTGTGCAGTTTTAGGAATGGGAAGGATTTCCAGGATGGTAAAATGGGCCAGTATTATATTGTTTTTAATAAAATTAAAAAAAAAAAAAAAAAAAAAAGTTATGTTATTTTAAAAGTTTTCTCTCTCTCTCCTCTCCCCCTCCACCGCTCTCACTCTCTCTCTCTCTCTCTCTCTCTCTCTCTCTCAATCTCCATAGTTCTTTCCAGTGGTCCCGATGAGTGTCTCCAAACCACCTCCGCCCCATTCCCATTTCCCCCCTAGCAACCCTTCCTCCCATCTCTCACTTCCTCCATCCTCCTCTTCCTCCCTCTCTCCCTCCAGCCCTCCCTCCGCTGCGGGTCCCCCCAGCCCCGCTGTGCCTCCCCCTCCCTCCCCGGTGAAGATCTCCATGCAGGAGCACTTTGCCATCAATGTGTGCCCCGGCCCCATCCTCCCCATCCCGCAGATCTCAGACTTCTTCCCTCGTTTCCACGACTTCCCCATGACCCCCCCTCCACCCCGGGAGAAGCAGATTCTAAAGGACAAAGACAAGGACGGAGACGGGGATGGAGAGAAAGACCGCAAGAGGGAGAGAGAGCAAGAGGAGAATGGAGAGTTCGTCGACTCGGATGACGATGACAGTGAGTTTGCCTCGTGGCTAGTGACTGTTTCACGTCTGTATCCCTTTGCACATGTATTTTACGCTCCGCACTTCTTCAAAGTAATCATTTTGAAGATGCATTTTTCACAAAACTACTGATATCCCTCTGGAAAAACCTGAGGGTTAAAGTGTTTTTCTCAAGGACACAATGGTCATAGTACATGGAGGAGTCCTTGTGGGCTTTGAACCTACAACTTATGTCATTACTAGCTCAAATCTTTAACCACTAGACCACATCAGCCCAATCACTTACTTTCTTTGCATACTGTAAAAGCATGCCTCTCTATTACACAACTTCCCACATATATGAATCCATTGACATTTCTTGTTCTAGATTGCCTTTGTTTGATTGACTGATTTTATTCACCAGTAAGCAGCCAATGAGGCATGAGCACTTCCCATCGGCCTGGACCTGCATCTCACACTGTTCAGTATTGATTGCTTTGTGTGGTGTTGGCCGGATTGGTGCGAGTGTGTGTGATAACTGAGGTACGCGATCGGAGTGTTAAATAGTTCATTAGTCTCTGTAATGGTGCATAAACACTACAAGCCCTCTGTATGTGCACAACCCTGATTAGGTCGTTACAGGCAAGACTGATTCCCAGCTAAGTCGTTTGGGTTATTATTGGCTGCTATTTTTGCTAATGTGTGTGCAAGACATTAAGTTATTCTTTTGTTTCTTTCAGCCTACCTGGGAACTCTGGAGTTCAACCTGCTATTTGACCAAGAAAATAACTGCTTGCACTGCACCATCCACAAGGCCAAGGTAGGTTTAAACACACACAAGCATTTGTTCAACTATTGGCACTTTTGAAAATAAACCTCAATAAATAAATCTCAAAGCACATTATCCACACTCTCACACGTTCTCTTAATAATGTCTAAAAGTTGACATTTTTTTTAGTTTCTTTCAAAAGTAATTAACATTTTCACCACATCTCAAATGATGTATTGTTTTTAATAATATTTGATTGTGGAAATGACGTTTCAAAACATTTTTGAAATAAAACGAACAACTTTGGTCTTGCTATGGCATTATAAATAATATTTTTGTTCTCTTCGCATCATTTGACAAAATTACAGCTTGATTGACACACAACAAAAACATTCTGATCACAAATGATATTTAACTTAATTTTTCTTCACAAGACAAACGAGTGCTTTTGAAAAAACCTCAAGAGAAATTAGCAAAAGCGTGTTTATTGCGGTTGAAATGAATTGGAAATGGAGGGGCAGTCCTAATTTAATGGGGGAAATTTTGAAAACGATTATTTCACATATTTTAGATTATAATGCAATAGTTGTAAAATGTATATTTTTAGTCTTGGTCTGGTACAAGAGTAGAATAATAAAATAAGAGGAGAATAATAAATAATAAAACAGCAAAAAAGTTTAAATCAACCACTGGAACATAAAATTGCCTAAAGTTGAAGAAACCCTTTTGCAAAATTGATGTTTTGTGGCTTTTAGTCCCTGTCTATTAGCTTTTGCTAGAGTACATTGTGACATTAAAATATTTACAAATTGTGCAAATCTTTTTCAATATGCTAAACATACGTGTACATACATATAATATATATGTATATATAATATATAATACTTTTTTAATATTGATGACTCATTACAATCCTTTGCAAAATATTGTCCAATAAATGCTGTCTTTAATGAGTATGTCTATACCACTTGTATTTAAAGTGAATTTACTAAAAAGAAAATGCACTTGCATATAATGAGCCAAATGAAAATAAAACATTTTATTCATGGTTTATCTTCAGTAAGCAAAAAACAAAAAAATAAGCAAAAAACCTGTTAAGTTAAACACTCTTGATTCCAAAGTCACACGCATCAGTGTTCGAGGATTTGCCTCTGGTCCAGACAGAGAACTGTGCTCCCTAAAGTGTGCATATTACTGGAAGGATATGATCTATCAACCTCTTACCCCATCAGGACATGTGTGCACATCTTATGTGACATGAAGTCTATGTGCTTTTGTGTGTTTGTTTGTGCCCGCAGGGACTGAAGGCCATGGACTCCAATGGACTGGCTGATCCATATGTGAAACTCCACCTCCTGCCTGGAGCAAGCAAGGTCACTGCAACCTTCTCACATGCACACAGCATGCTTCAACTCTCGCGACACCATCAGCACAAGTTGCGATTCCCTGACTCGCACATACGCGTCAACACGTTCGTTGCACAAAACACACAGGCGTTATGTGCGCATGCATCGCCAGCAGGGCCGCCCGTGAGCGCTGAAGCTGTTCATGCGGAGAACGTGTGGTGGAAACGGGTGGATTCAGTGAGCGCTTCAGCACTGAATTATTCTCTTTTTCATTTCCTCTGCATGTAACGAAGGCATAGCGCTCTAATCTGTTCAAAGGAGGACAGGCTGAGACAGAAACAGCCAGAAGCATCCTGTCTACTGTCCAGCGGTTTTTACTTTTCTGCATCCTCACGTGCTCTCGGCCAAATCTCTGCCGCTATCGCTCTGTCTACCGCCACATGACCCACTTTGACCTTGGAATACCGACACAGCGTTGAGTGCAGGGTAGGAGGGAGGGATGGAAAAAGAGAGAGACAGATGAGGGGGGACAGCAGCAGGTGGTTGTCATGGAAACAGCACAGATTGTTACACGACTCACGTCAACAGAGCGGCGTATATGTACAAGAGGGAAGGAGAAAGCGAGAAGCGTCACGTCTTGCGTATGCTTCCGTGCGCCAGCCTGTTAAATATCGACCGCGAGAATTATACAGACACCTCTGGGCTTTTAAAAGGTGTGCGAGCCGGAGGTGATGGACGTGTATGCATACGCCCACCGCTCAGACGTACTCACTCATGCTAGTAAGTGTGTGTGCAGGCATTAAAAGAGCTCTCCTTTTGTCCCTTTACACACTTCATGGTTTCATATGCATTCATATGCGATCTATTAAAGGAATAGTTCCTGAAAATTTGTCCTTTACTCACCCTCGTGTCTTGCCGTATGACTTTCCTTCTTCTTTGGAAGATGAAAAGATCTGTTTTAAATGTACAATGAAAGCGAATGGTGACCATGACTGCTTAGCAAGATTGGACTAATGGTTATAGAATCAGACCTATAACTCGCAGGTTGTGGGTTCGAGCCTCAGTACTGGCAGGAAATGTAGGTTGGGGGATTGAATGAACAGCACTTGCATGCCCTTGAGCAAGACATCTAACCCCCAATCACTCCCCGGGCACCGCAGCAAAAACAGCTGTCCACTGCTCCGGGTGTGTGTGTTCAGTACTCACTGCTCTGTGTGTGCACTTTAATGGGTGAAATGCAGAGCACAAATTCTGAGGATGGGACATCATGCTTGGCTACACATCACGTCACGGCACTTCACTTCTTTTATGACGTTTAAGAGAGCTTGACCCAGTGCTGTCAACTAAGGGTGCTTTCACAGTGGCAATTTAGTTGGAAATGGGGCACGGTTCACATGAAAAATTGGTAATGTGAAAGCTGATCTGGGAGCACACTGGGATACCGAAGCCGAGACTACCTGAATGAGGTGATCTGAGATTTGTTGCACTGGAGCTGTGAATGTGAAAGCAGCCCAGACTCGGCTGCGCACTTGTTCAAGAAGTAAAGTAACCTGCGCATATATTTTAGCCGTTCATGACGTCATTATTTCAACAAACCACATGTAAGGGATGACAGTGGTGATGATTTACCTTGGATACGAGTGAAAGTGAGCGTGCGGTGTAATTGCCCGTAGTGAGTGCCTTAGTGGTCTTTTGCAAGCAGAAGATATCCAAGGCGGCTATGTGACACACATAGAGTAAACATAAGTGTCGCTCACTCTGCTGCACACAATAGCACCAAATTAGTAAAAAACACAATATGTTGTCCTGTTTTCTGTCATGTTTGTGATGACATAAGATGAGTGCATATGCACCAGGGTTTAAAATATTAATCAAGTTGAGTGTGAAAAAGTGGCGGAGCCAGGATATTTTCTTGGCAAGCAGGGGCCATAAACCAGTCTGATAAAGTACTGGTCTGTTTTAGTGCCTACCATACAACTGAATACAAATAACTGCACTTAGTTGCAATTGAGAAAGTGGTGGTTCAATTAATAGGCGTGAATTGTCATATTCCTCACGTCCAGGCATATTAACAAAAAAGAAGCTCAGTCAGTTCTTCAGCCATTCTCCGTAAGGTCTTTCAAAACCTTGCAACTGAAAATTAAACATTTAATGTTTAACGTTCTACTAGTCGTTAAGATAAATTAATTACAACAGTTTTATCATTACAAAATTGAACTCAGTATGAAGGAAAAAATGTGTTCTCTTTTGAACCTTCATTTCCAAGAATGTGAATGACAAGGGCGGCAGCTAGCAGCACATAAATACCATAGTGTAAAATTAATAAAATGTGATCCATTTCCAATTAACACAAAATTGGCACATTTTCGATTATAAATGCACAGTGATCGCATCACATTATTTGTGCATTAAATTACAGATTAAAATGACACATTACGGCATATCTTTATCTATACATTTTAGAGACTTGTTCTTAAATATGATGTATATACAGTACTACAAACGCATACATGCATGCAGACTTGAATCATCTCCTTATTTGAGCATGTAAATGTAAAAGTTGTTTTAACCCTACTGTTCGTCGTTCACTGTTCATCTAGTGAACCTGTGCTTTTTCTGTGCGAATTTGGTGTTTGCGCCTGAAGAGACGTTTCTACGTGTAAATAAAGCTAGTTCCCATCCACTTTCATTGTATGGAAAACAGCATCCTGAACATTCATCAAAATGTGTTCCACAGAAGAAGGTCACACAGCTATAGGACGACATGGTGGTGAATCATTTTTGAATGAACTATCCCTTTAACGAACTTCCTCTCGTGCAAGGACTCCATCAGCATCCCATAAAAAGTGTAGGAAGCAGATGGAAAAAAAAACGAGAGGGAGGGAGAGATTGTGGGGCTGGAGAGTGGCCCCTTCTTAGTCGAGTGTGTGTGTGTCATCATCACACAGCATGGAGAATGAGATATCTGAGTCACACACACTCTCCCAAGCTGCTGCTCTGGGAATCTCACTGCTCTGGGCCAGATGGAGGGAGGAAAGAGAGAGAGAAAAGGGGGATGAGAGAAGTGGAAGATGAGGATGAAATATTTAGAATAAAATGCAATAGCACCAATTTTGGCAGGAGGAGAGAAAGACAGGTGAAACCATATGCTGTTGCAAAGATGAGATGTGAATGAGGAAGTTGGAGAGAAAATAGATGGGAAAACTAGCAGGGGAATTTAGCCTTTTTTTTGTCAATTTGATGAATGCTTAAAGGGCAAAAGCAGATCATGAGTGATTAACCAATAATTTGTTTTGTTTTTTGTTTTTTTATGGCTAACACACTATTTTCTTTCTAAAGTACCAGGTTTTAAGTCCAGTGAACATCACTGAAACTTAAAGTCAGCATTTAAATACAGTAATCCTATTTACTTTCTTAATGCACATTTCTAGTCTTATAGTGAATAATTTATTTTCATAATTCAATTTGGGGTCAAGGAAACAGCTTCTCGAACAAGAAAAAATGTAGGGCGGGACTTAATTTTGTCCTCCAGGAAGTGATTGGATTCTTGTGGTTTGCTATTTCTGAGATGTCATGTGAGTGACTTGTGCCCTGCCGCCAGTAAACACATCAATAGAGAAGAGATGTCGCTGCAAGAGGGACGGGTTGTTTTTATTAAATATTATGAGGAACATTATAATTAAAAAAAAAAAATTATTATGTGGGTGGATAAATAATTTATGCCAAAAACAGCAATATTCCATAAAAAATAAGATCAGTTTTGGATTTCATGGTGACTTTAAATTGATCAAAAGTAACAGTAAAGACGTTTATAATGTTATAAAATATTTATATCCTTAATATATCGTGATCTTTTGGAAGTTTCTATTCATAAAGAATCCTGGAAAAAAGATGTTTTCACAAAAATATTAAGGAGCACAACTGTTTTCAACATCAAAATCAAGCTTTTCCATAACAGGAATAAAATATTTGTTAAAAATAGAAAATATTACTAAAACGCTTAAAATATATATATTTATATATTTACTGTATTTTTATCAAATAATTGCAATGATGATGAGCTTAAGAAACTTTTTTCAAAAACATTTAAAAAATGTTACAGAACCCAAGCTTTTGATCATTAGATGATATTATGGAATTTTGTTTTATTATTGATTTAAATGGTGCGCCATCACTGTACCATCATACTGCCCAAGTAAGATCCATTTCAACTGAATCAATTGTGGTTAGAATGATGCCTCTCTTCCTCATTCAAGTCCCAATAGCTATTTACTCAGTTGGTGCTGTTTTAATGAATTGTAACGTATTTTTTTGCTGATGTCTGTTGGAATTAAAGCGTGTTTATTTATTTGCCGAGCATCCTCAGGGGGCGAGAGAGAGGATAGCCAAGCTTGGCTGGTTCCAGCTTCAAATGCAGCAGTGCGGAGAGCAGAACAGAGCGAGCGAGAGAGAAATGAAATATGCAGAGAAGCAACATGTTCTTCAGGCAATGAATGACGTGGACTCGCTCTGTCAGGAGAGCGAGTGTGCGAGAGAGTCTGCGGTTTGGGAGGTTGTGTTTGGGTCTTCACAGCCAGAGCGTTTCTTTGATTTAACACTAATTTGCTAAACGAGCTGTTGGAGGGTAATTGCCCAGTTTGGGGAGTTTAGTGTGCATGTCAGGGTATTTGAAGTGCACGAGTGTGGGATGAGAGCAGATTTTTAGGGAAAAAACAAGAGGGGGTGATGAGATCTGTGTTTGTGTGTGGGGGTGGGTCAGATTTGGCCCACGTTATGGAGCAAACGTCCCCACAAGCAGCAGCATCATTTTTGAGGGTCTACTGGCTCACTCTGTGCTTTAGGCTGGATATGACATGACTGAAGGGGGAAAAACACTTTTTTAACTTGCTTTGTAGTGCTTTGTGTAACAACATGAGTTCAGTGGTACAATTTTTATGTGGAGTGAAAGGGGACTCTGTTGTTGTTTTTTAATATACTACGCAACATTTCAACTGACCTTGACAGCCAGTGATCATCATGCATTTTCGTTTGGAAGGAAAAGAACAGTTTTGACACTTTGTTCTACAGGGAAAAAGTCATGCATGTTTGGAGCAATATGTGTGTGACAGAATTTTTTATTTTGATTGTACTGGCAAAATTTAAACAAAACACCATTTTTTTTTTTTTTAAATGATTTAAAAAAAATAATACACACAACTTAATTTGCTTAATTATAAAAGAGGCATTTGTGGAAGTTTTGGAAACGTCTAAAATTGTCTTCATGGGCATGATGCCCACAAGGATAGTAACCTGCTTTGTGGAGAAAGCTAAATGAACTTGTGTATGATTAATGAAGATAGTAAACGCATAAAATGTTAACACTTTACAATAAGGTTCATTACTTAAACATTAGTTAATGTATTAACTAACATGAACTAACTGTCAGGCTGTGTGTATATCAAAGGACGATAAAGTCGAAGATAATATAAACATAGATTTAATCCAAACAGTCCACAGGAATACAGACAGGCAGACAGGCAGGCAGGCAGGCAGGTGACACACAGGTTACATAGACGAGAACCGACAAACACTGAACATAACCCGGAGAATATATAGGGGAGATAATGAGGGATAAACGTAATCAGGGTGAACAGAAACAGGTGCGGGTAATTAACTAGACAGGTTACACACAAGGAGGGCAAATGAACAGAGAATGACAGAACTAGACAGGACTAAACTAAACAACAGTTCATGGGTGTGACACTAACCATTAGCAATACATTTGTTACTGTATTTGTAAATCTTTGTTAACATTAGTCAATACAAAATCTAGCTGTTCATTGTTTGCTCATGTTAGTTCACAGTGTATTAACTAATGTTTACAAATACAACTCTTGATTTTAATAATGTATGAGTGAATGTTGAAATGAACATTAAGATTAATAAATGCTGTAGAAGTGCAGTTCAATATTAGTTCATGTTGTTCAACTAATGTTGTTAATTAATGTTAACTAATGAACCATATTTTAAAGGGTTGCCAATATAATAAATAATAAAAAAGAAATATAAATACATAAATCATTTTAATGCATCTATCTATCTATCTATCTATCTATCTATCTATCTATCTATCTATCTATCTATCTATCTATCTATCTATCTATCTATCTATCTATCTATCTATCTATCTATCTATCTATCTATCTATCTATCTATCTATCTATCTATCTATCTATCTATCTATCTATCTATCTATCTATCTATCTGTCTGTCTGTCTGTCTGTCTGTCTGTCTGCCTGTCTGTCGATGGTTCTGTCTAGCGCTCTATCGATTGTCCTAATCTATCAATTCTGTCTGTCGAACATTCTATCGATCGTTCTATCGATCGTTCTATCTGTCTATCGTGAAAAATGGAAAAGGTTATTTTATGGTTTAGGTTAGACTTATTTAAAAGTAAATACAGTAGAAGTTAATAGTATGTCCTCATTTAGAGACTGTAGGTTAACAAGTGTGCATTTGTGAGTTCGGGGGAGCACATTTTTGGGTAAGACACAGAAGGGGTGATGATTTTGTGTGTGTGTAAGAGAGGAGGTGAGCTGGGGAAAGCCTCCTGTCCTCTATCTCCTCTGCAAAGTAGGTGAGCAGATGTCTGCCTTTCACCTGAGGGAGAAGAGATAAATGATGTTTCCTCTCCTGTCCTCCCTGACTGACTCTCTCTCTTCATCTCTCCCACTGTCATCTCTACCCAGATGCATCATACCCATTCAAACCGGGGGCGTATGCCCTCTCAGGTTTTTGATCCAAGTAGATTTTAAATCCAACTTCTATGAAAGTATTTGTAGTAAATTATTAATTAATTTTTGCAGGTAAAATAATGTCTGAAACACTGACACGTTCACATATCTAAATTTGGACAGACCGGCTGAGTTGCACCTAAGTCTCACACTTACATAAAGAACCAAGCAGCTAAAAAGTAGTTTTATTTTCTGCATCTTATCTCACCTTGGCCACAAAGTCAGCCAGGACTGAAAAAGGCGCATGACACCACTGTGTCAAACTATTTATGCCGTTAGTTGGGTGTAGCTGGATACTTCTCCAACATTTTCCCTCCTAAGTTTCTCTTTGTCCATTCTGTATTTAAATATAATTTCAGAAATTGTTGTTTTAGTTAAACACATGGTCCAAAATGTAATTTTTAGTGAAAGATGTATCAAGAAAGTTTACCATATATTAATTATAATGTATTCTATTTATTTTTAAGTTATATTTTATTTGTTATTTGCAATAATTCATGTTTATTTGTTTTTATATTTATATTTTATGTATTTATATTTTAATATTTGTCCATTTGAGTACATTTGTATTGTTTTTTTTATACGAGCAGTGATGAACCGTTCTCATTCTGTGATGAGATTCCTGTGGCAAAAAAAAAATTGTCTGTTCTCACTGAACATGAAAATGTGGTGCAAAATCACAGCCACTCAGAACATATTTGATGTTTAGTGTTTGAATCTGTATTTTTATAAATATTTCTGTTCATACAAGATCAACATGGATCCTCAAGCACAACCTGGGATTGAGTGCTATTTTCAAAGACACAGTGGTGATGAATTGTGAGTTGCACCTTGTAGGAACTGAACTGACCTTTCAGTTACTAGCCCAGAGCCATAACAAAACTTCACAAAACTAGCATGACTGAGCAGTAACCGATTCTAACAGATTCTTTAAATTGAGAGACCATATACAGCTGTGGTATTTTTTGCACAAATGGAGCTTGGAGTGTTAATTATTTCCCTCAAATGCTCTTAGGTGGTGAAATGTGAACGGATGTTTATTTTGGGGATGATTATGCTTCTGGTTTAGTGGTGAGTTTAGGGCTCAGTTTCTTCTTTTAAGATGTACTGGGGTAATGTGATGTAGTGGTTAAGGCTCAGGCTTTTAACCGCAGGGTTGCTTGACCATACCATCATGCCCTAGAGCAAGGAACTTAACCCCATGTTGCTCCAAGGGGATCCCAGTAATAAACTCATAGTGCTGCTTTATGGTGACATTGAGTGAAAGTCGTGAAAAGATTCCACTGGGCATATGGTGATAAATGAAGGTTCCATTCTAATGGAAATATTGTTTGAGAAAGTGTTTCAACCTCACCTGCTCTGAAAAAAAAAAACTTGAGCAGTGTTTTTGTCTTTTGCTCCAGTAAAAATATCTAAACATCATTAAAACTGGATCAATTCTTGTTTTCAGAGAATATATATATATATATATATATATATATATATATTGAATTAAGTTTATTTTTCTTACATAGTTTCTTGTTTTAAGTATATTAAAATGTATATAAAGTATGTTAAATTTTTTAATGGGGAAAGACGCAAAAAAAAAACCTTAAGGCTGACCTATTATGTCCCTTTTTACAAGATGTAATATAAGTCTCAGGTGTCCTCGGAATGTGTCTGTGAAGTTTCAGCTCAAAATACCCCACAGATAATTTATTGTAAATGCCCATTTTGAGTGGAAGGAAAAACACGCTGTTTTCTTGCATGTATCTTTAAATGCAAATGAGCTTCTGCTCCCCACCCTGTTTTCCAGAAGAGGACGGAGCCTTTACAGCTCATGCCTCGGATACTGTGCCAAAACCTAAAACATCAGTTTGGTTTTGATTATCATCTCTATCGCAGTCATCTTCACATGACATTGCAGTTCTTCAACATTATTAAAGTTTATTATCTGCATGCTTTTTAAAGCCGTAGCAGTCTAAACTTGATATATAGGGTTTTATGAGCGAACACATCTGGAGCACTCACACAGAAAGCTGGATGTCAGACGGCACGTCCCATTATTATTAAACTAAGTTTTCTTTCACGTCTTATTGCGCTTAAACTGTCAAATACACACAAGGTTATGTCAAGTTCACATAAACAGACGGTTATGACTGTGAACATAAACAGCAAGTAAAGAAATCGAATGTGTATATCAGATCTGTGTATTAATGTGAAAGCAGTGTAATAAACAGTACCTACTGCTTTATATGATGTTAATATTGAATCACTCTACTCTTGATCGAATAACTTTAGTAGCTTTAAAAAGAATACAATTCTTACTTGAATGCTGCTGTTAAATGCTTTGCTGTGGAGATAAACATTATGTGCAAAGCTCACTTAGGACGGGGTCTATTCTAATTGGACAGAGTTCGTCAGCAGTTGTGGGCGTGGTCTCTACAATGTGATGTCACATTGCATAGAAACTGCAAACAGATTATTCTGAGACACTGCTTATGATTTATGGGGATTAAATAAAACACACTGCCGACACACATTAATGTTCAAACACCATGTAAAAGTGAATTTTGTATAATAAGACTTTGAAAAGTCTTATTATTACTTCTCATTTATGTTGATTAGATGTTTAAATATTTAAAAAACAACATTTTTATTTGGTGGTGAACAACATTGTCAAATCAGCACTAACAAATCAAATTATAAAGATAATCTGGGTTCATCAACACTAGAATGATGCCAAGAACAAGTTGATATGCATGCACAGCTGTTGTAAATCCAGCAGAAATTTTGTGCGAGCAGCTCTTCTGCACACTTGTCTTGATCCAGTGTGTCTATAAATTAAATTCATTCTCATTCTCAATACACTGTACCTCTCTCTCTTTCAGGCAAACAAACTGCGCACTAAGACTTTAAAGAACACACTGAATCCAGTGTGGAATGAGACGCTCATCTATCACGGCATCACGGCTGCTGACATGACCACCAAAACCCTCAGGTACAGTACCACCTCCATTTCCCTTGATTCTCACCAGCATCCAGCTATTTTTGGTTTTACTTGCACTTCTGAATTCACCTTTTGAACATATGGCTCTCTGTAAAATCCCATGAGTGTCTCTGTCCAGTTTATTAATGAGAACATGCGTGTGCCCCATTTGTGTGTGTGCATGTGTGAATTTCATTACTTCAGGACGTTCAGGTCAAGTCAACTCTTTGTCACATGGAGCACATTGGATGTTCATGTGTGATTGTATGTGTGCTTCTTTGACAGCATGTAGTGGACGTCTCTGTGGGGTGCAATAACGCACATTAGCCTTTAGGTAACACCCACACTTGGGTCTAACCTTCTGTGTAGAGGTATGCTACAATTTGAGCAATAAAACTCAGAGAATAGAGCGAGATAGGGGCAATTTCTCTACAAATGCAACAGAAACCCTTCTGATGCACAGCTGGGAAACATAAGCTCTCAAACAGGAGCTCTCGCAGGATGAGAGAGAGGGAGCGATAAAGAGAGAGCGAAGCCGTTTGCTTTACTTGTTCCACTTTTTGGCTGAGACCATGAAGAATTCGAGTTTCATGCTGTAAGGGGTTCTAACTCAACCCCGATTTACCTCAGCACTGGTGAAAGACCTTCAATCCTGAGATTTTCGCCTCTGCAGTACGCTGAGATTTAATTGTTTATCACAGAGGCTTCTTGTAGATTAAAAAAACAATTAGATGCATAAATTCTGCCAAAAATGACATGGGCCAAATTGTTTCTCGTGGTGAACATGGATTCTAGCCACTTTTGAATCCCAAAGGATGAGTTTGATTTGATGATTCTGTACGCTCTGTTACGCTCTGTGACCATCATCCTGAAGAGCAGGTTGTTGGAGCCCAAGGCGTAGATGGAGTATGTCACCACGGGCAGCGTCAGCACCTTGTCACAGCGGCTGTGTCTGGGCTGTGACAGCTGGCTAATCTCAAACCCAGTGCAGGGAGAGGTATAAAATTCCAAACATTGTAAGGTGTTGGAGATCTTATCCAGAGCAAGTATGTCCATATTTACTGCATTTCCCCCCATATGGCCCTCTGTCAATAAACGTCCTTTCTTTCATCAGCTTTTGTCATGTGAATGTCATTTCTCAATGAGAACAATGACTGCTGCTGGCAGGCTTTTGGCAGGGAACATTTTCTCAAGAATGGCTGCGTTATCAATAGTGCTATTGTGCTATTATAGAAAGGCATCCTATGCTATTAGCAGGTCATTATCATAACGGATGTCACAGAAGCATACAGTATGTGTGTTTGTTGTTTATTAGTAGACAGTGTGTTGAGCAGTGATCCTTTAGATGCCTAGCTGACAAATTTGTTTTGCCACATTTTAAAAACACCCCAAGTCTCTGCCCAAACCAGACGTGACACAGTTCCAGTGTCATTTTTCTGTCCTAACTGAAAGTGAAAATGCATGATGCAACAATCTCAGCCAATCAGAACAAGTTTTATATTAAATATATACAGTTGTGTTCCTGAAGCTTCCCAGTACCTGCAGAAGCAAAACAGCCCCAAAGCATGATTGACCCCCCGCCATGCTTCACAGTAGGCAAGGTGTTCTTTTCTTCATAGGCCTTGTTCTTCCTCCTCCAAACATAGCGTTGATCCATGGGCCCAAACAGTTCTAATTTTGTTTCATCAGTCCACAGAACACTATATTGATGTCATTTTAGTTGCATATGCTTCTTTAAGAAGTTCTTGTAGGATTTCATTCTGAATTCAATTACAAATGTACTCTAAATTCTCTAAAACCATTTACAGCATTGGGGGGTTGAATAATTTTGAACACAACTGTAGTTGTGGGGAGGGATTTTAGAGCAGTGAGATTTCGCTTTTGTTGGAGGAATTTGATTCATTGTAGAGAATTGAATCTTTGAATCTGTTCAACATTGAATAAATCTGTCTGTTGTTATTTAGTTATTGCAGAGAAGATTTGAAAAAAAAAAAAAAAAGTTTAAGAGAACCTAATATGCCCGTTTACAAAGTCTTGATTTTGTTTTCGGGATCTACCTGAATGCTTGAATGTTCAAAAAAATGTTTTTTTTTTTTTTTTTTTTTTTACATTTTACATTGTTGCAGCACTCTTCCTAGTCTGTCAATAATGCTCTGTTTAGTTCCTGTCTCTATGAAGCATCTCCTTCTGAAAATGTGCTCTGATTGGTCAACTGCTTCCAGCATGTTTTGGAAATGTCATGCCCCTTAAGCCCAACGTCAGTGCTGCCAAGTCCATGGTTCTCCTACCGAAAATGCATATTTTACCCCCCGGAAACACAATTGGGCTAGTTTTGAGTAGCAATTGGGCAGGTTTTGTTGTGAAAACAATACTGCATACTGTATGCAGATTTTTGTAACTGTGCATCATACATGTGCATTTTAATTTTTAATTTTCCATTCACATGGTAGTCGAAAAAAACCGAAAAAAAACAGAATAGACTGGAACGCATACAAGCTACAACGACAATGGAGGCCTATATAGACAAGAAATGGTGTGAAGAGGTCAGAAAGTACCCTTGTTTGTACAACTCTTTACATGGGTAGGAACTTGTGGTGAGAGATTACTCAAAACTGTGCATACGTCGAATGCCTGTGTACGTGTACGAGTCAAATGACGTATACTTTACAAGGCTGCACGTACGCGTAAAAAAAAACAAAGTATACCCAGGGCTTTACCAAAACCATGTAAGATCTGAGTTAAAAACTGTCTTTGGATATGGTGACAACACACTACGTGCGCAACTCAGTCAGGCCTTGGCCCATTTATTTTGCATATGCCTTAGATGGGAATTATTTAAATGAGCAATATTATGACAGAAGAAAACTTCAGGGAGTTCAGAAACAGTGCAGTCATGGCCAAAAGTTTTGAAAATTACATAAATATTGGAAATTGGAAAAGTTGCTGCTTAAGTTTTTATAATAGCAATTTGCATATACTCCAGAATGTTATGAAGAGTGATCAGATGAATTGCATAGTCCTTCTTTGCCATGAAAATGAACTTAATCCCAGAAAAACCTTTCCACTGCATTTCATTGCTGTCATTAAAGGACCTGCTGAGATCATTTCAGTAATCGTCTTGTTAACTCAGGTGAGAATGTTGACGAGCACAAGGCTGGAGATCATTATGTCAGGCTGACTGGGTTAGAATGGCAGACTTGACATGTTAAAAGCAGGGTGATGCTTGAAATCATTGTTCTTCCATTGTTAGCCATGGTGACCTGCGAAGAAACGCGTGCAGCCATCATTGCGTTGCATAAAAATGGCTTCACAGGCAAGGATATTGTGGCTACTAAGATTGTACCTAAATCAACAATTTATAGGATCATCAGCAACTTCAAGGAAAGAGGTTCAATTCTTGTAAAGAAGGCTTCAGGGCGTCCAAGAAAGTCCAGCAAGTGCCAGGATCATCTCCTAAAGAGTATTCAGCTGTGGGATCGGAGTGCCACCAGTGCAGAGCTTGCTCAGGAATGGCAGCAGGCAGGTGTGAGCGCATCTGCACGCACAGTGAGGCCAAGACTTTTGGAAGATGGCTTGGTGTCAAGAAGGGCAGCAAAGAGGCCACTTCTCTCCAAAAAAACCCATCAGGGACAGATTGATCTTCTGCAGAAAGTATCGTGAATGGACTGCTGAGGATTGGGGCAAAGTCATATTCTCCGATGAAGCCCCTTTCCGATTGTTTAGGGCATCTGGAAAAAGGCTTGTCAGGAGAAGAAAAGGTGAGCGCTAACATCAGTCCTGTGTCATGCCAACAGTAAAGCATCCTGAGACAGATCCTGTGGGGTTGCTTCTCATCCAAGGGAGTGGGCTCACTCACAATTCTGCCCAAAAACACAGCCATGAATAAAGAATGGTACCAAAACACCCTCCAACAGCAACTTCTTCCAACAATCCAACAACAGTTTGGTGAAGAACAATGCATTTTCCAGCACGATGGAGCACCGTGCCATAAGGCAAAAGTGATAACTAAGTGGCTCGGGGATCAGAACGTTGAAATTTTGGGTCCATGGCCTGGAAACTCCCCAGATCTTAATCCCATTGAGAACTTGTGGTCAGTCCTCAAGAAGCGGGTGGACAAACAAAAACCCACTAATTCTGACAAACTCCAAGAAGTGATTATGAAAGAATGGGTTGCTATCAGTCAGGATTTGCCCCAGAAGTTGATTGAGAGCATGCCCAGTCGAATTGCAGAGGTCCTGAAAAAGAACGGCCAACTGCAAATACTGACTCTTTGCATAAATGTCATGTAATTGTCGATAAAAGCCTTTGAAACGTATGAAGTGCTTGTAATTATATTTCAGTACATCACAGAAACAACTGAAAGAAAGATCTAAAAGCAGTTTAGCAGCAAACTTTGTGAAAACTAATATTTATGGAATTCTCAAAACTTTTGGCCACAACTGTACTTGCTGATATAGAGAAAAACTCCCTTTGGAGTGACTTTGTGCTTTGGAACTTTGGAGACATTTTTCATGCTCAAACTGAAACATTACACACTAATGAATGTTGAAAATTTGAAAACTGTAAAAAAAAAAAAAAAAAAAAAAGCAAAAGAGGTCCTCTTTAATAGGAAGCTGAGTGTACTGTTTTCGAATTGGTAGCTAAACTCATTATTCAAATTAGCATATGGAATACTTAATAAACATGTGAAAAACTCTGAATGGCGAGCGGTCAAATTCTGCAGAAACCTGTTGAGATTTCTGCGAAATCCTGCAGGCACAGATTCTGCGTGGGCCTGCCCATGACTCATCTGACTCACAGTTCAGTACTGAATAAAAACTGAATAGTACCTGTCTTTTGGATATCCTGTATGTAGGTGACTTCTGTATGCATGCAAACTCTCGACATAATCACAGTGACTGACATTAACAAGGAAAAGCTCAACCCCGTGAGTAATAAATAGCAGCTTCAGGAAGAATGATCCCCGGAACAGGAAGTGGAGAGCACCTTTTATCCACCTCCACACGAGTGTGTTTGCATGCGTTTGTATTAGCATGTGTGCACACCTGGCTGGAAGGTATGACTAATTGAGCCCTAGACCAAAGAAAGAAGCCAACAAGATGATGTCAGTGTCATCTGCTTACTTGCAGGCTCTTGCTCTCTCGCTCTTTGACACCCACATTAACACTTCAGTTCTTGCTCTTCTACTTTTGGCTGTTTGTCTCCTCACTCTTATATGCTTTTCTCATTTTTTTTTTTCTGTAGCGTCTTTGTCGCTGACGTAAAAGTCATCTGTCTTTTCCTACATTGCTCACTTGGTTTAAATTCCTCTTTTCTCATTCTGGTTGTTGTTGTTAATCTCCCTCTTTCTCAGTGTCAATACTAGAGGTTGAATGATAATGGATTTTGCAAGTTCCAATAACTAAAGCGAGGAAAAACATATTAACTCAAAGCCTAGTAATAGCCAATTTTATTTCATCTCAAAATATACATATATACATTAATTAGATGTCATCTTTGGCGGATTAAGGACACAAAACTGCGTGTTCATTTCAAGTCAGGCATGAACGAAATTTGTAATGCGGTTCAGTGAGTTGCATGTAAATTCAGTAAGCAATCTAGTGGAGTCATTGATTCCATTGAATGATTCAAAATAAATCTCAGCAGTTGTGGAGTGTTTTGACTCATTAATGTTGTCTCATTCATTAAAGAACTGGCTCGTTAATTGAATTGAATCGAATCAAATAGACTCTTATGAATGATTTGTTTCAGAATCAGACTACTCTGGTTGCACTGTATTTGCTATTTGTTTGCACTATGTGCATCTAGCAAGTCAAGACAATGTTTTTTGTTCAGTTTTTTTGGTGACCATGTCTTTTAAATCATTATGATTCATTTATGATTTAGCTCACAGCTCAGATTTATTTTGTCACGATGCTGTAAATTCAGCAGCTCTGCCATTGAATAGCATTGCAGGAACTGCTTCAAAATTAATGATGTGACTATTTTTATACAGTACAGTCTAGTCTTGCAGATTTGCTCAATTCATATTCAAAAGTCATTTTAATCTGAATTAATTTCGTCGCCGACATTTCTAATAAATTTTTTAAGTAATATTCGGGTGCACATAGAAGTGCTGTTGAAAAGGAAAAAAAACTAACATAAGCATTCATTTTTCCCGATATCTGATCTTATATAAACACCAATTAAATGGTCAAATATTATATTTTGGTCAATCTCTAGTCAATACCACCTACTTCTCAGCTCAGAGTCTCCTCTCTTGACATATTCTCTCTCTGGCTGTGCGTGCAACATGCTTAACACATTCTGTCTTGAAAGTTGAGATGTGCTATCTCTCTCTCTCTCTCTCTCTCTCTTGCAGGCTGTGTGTGTGTGATATGGATCGTTTAGGACGGAATGAGTTCATAGGTGAAGTCAGGGTGGCCCTCAAGAAACTGAAGGAGGGAGAGAGCAAGAAATACTACATGGGCCTTGAGAGAATTGCGCAGGTGTGTGTGTGTGTGTGTGTGTGTGTGTGTGTGAGAGAGAGAGAGAGAGAGAGTGAGTCATTGTGGCCGTTGTGAGGTTACGTCCGTTGGAATTTGTACGATGCATAATTTAGAGTTTGGGTATTTGGTATATTATTAATAACCTTTCTTACGGTCTTACAGACCCGGGAGGGTAACAGTCAGGCAGTGGATCCTGGGGCTCATGTTGCAGAAGAGGAGGTAAAGATCCAATAATTTCCATCCCATACTTGAGACCTCTGCAAACTCCCTATTTACTCTGAAACTGCACCAGAATGTAGAACACTCACATTCAGTGTACAATAAAGATAAAGCCCTCAGGCCTGTTTTATTATCTCAGATTTTCTAATTAGCAATAAAATGACTTTCCTGAACATTTGTTTGTCACTTTGGACTGATAAACTGTCCTGCTCATTGAGGTTATCATATTCAGTGCACATAGCTGATTGTGAATCAGTCACTTTTAATAATAAGTTTTGAAGATGTTCAGATGTACTGTGTAACGCTAATGAGAATGTCAATAATTATCCTGTATACATAACATTCTTATCATTTTTGCCTGTACTAATATTGGGTACAGTGTTCACTTACTAAATACAGTATAATAGGATATAAAAATGATTTATACATCCTTTTCTTACAAAGTATATTCTTACAGTACTTTTCAAAAGTTTGGAGTCAGTAATGTTTGGAAAGAAGACCTCTTATGCTCACCCGTACTCAATGCAAATGAATTGTATTCCTGTGATGGCAAAGCTGAATTTTCAGCATCATTACTTCAGTGGCACATGATCCTTCGGAAATCATTTAACTGAATGTGCTGATTTGATGCTGAAGAAGCATTTCTTTCTTTTTTTTTTAACAATGTTGAAAACAGTTGCGCTGCTTAATATTATTTTCTGGAAACTGATCTATGTATTTTTTCAGGATTCTTTGATGCACAGAAAGTTCAAAAGAACAGCATTTATTTGAAATAGAAATAGCATTCCAAAAGAATAAATGTCTTCCTGTCGCTTTTGATGCATCCTTGCTAAATGAAATAATAATAAATCTAAATAAAAAAATATAACTGACCCCAAACTTTTGAATCATTTATTGTCTGAACTAACATTGCAGCTCCGATATGCATGCTTTTCATTTACTAAAAGTAGTTCTTTAGTTTTATATATTAAGTGAACAGAAAATTGGTACTTTTCATCTCTTACTGAAGGGGTTTAAGTATATACTTAAAAGGTGCTCAAAAATATCTGAAGGATTTAAATCTTAAATTGCTATTGCCTCTACCGAATATTATCACATATCAATATTGCCTTTACTCCACACTTGATTTAAAATGTCCTTTTTATTAACTCTTTTTTTTCCTTTATACAAATATTGTTACTCCATCTGTATACAATAAAAAGAAATATTTTTCTGTCATCTTGATTTTCAAACCATAAAAACATTATCTTTAAGGGGGTTTTAGTCCCATTGTGCCCTACTGACATATATTCTTTAATGTATTATTAATGGTCTGAATATTGATCAGTAGAAACAAGCCGACTGCAGACGGTCTATCTCTTTCTCTGTTTGTCTAGCGTGGCCGTATCCTGGTTTCTCTGCTGTACGCCACAGAGAAGAGTTCTCTGGTTGTGGGAATTATTCGCTGTGCCCATCTGGCCGCCATGGATTCGAATGGCTACTCGGACCCCTTTGTCAAAATGTGAGTCTTTGTGTGTTTGCAGCGTGTTTTTTTTTTTTCAGAGTGGACAGTGGCAAAGTGACAGGAATTGATAAAAGAGGCGGATGGGGTTACACTTCCCTCCTGGCCAAAAATAAAGTGGAAGCTTTTAGTCCAAATGCCTATTTTGGCATTTGAACATTCCATAAACCGCCAGCCAATCAGATTAAACCAGATTAAAAAAAAACAGTTTCCAGCTTTTGGGCGCAATATGCATCAGATCATCAAACAGACTGTCTTTTTTTGTTTTGTATGGTTGTTTTTTCAGAAGTTTGAGATAAGACCCGTGGGCTGGGTGATGATTTGAGCCTACAACCCCACACGAGTGAAGCTAACGTTGTAATCACTACCTCAAAGCACCAATGTTGTTCAAATAGAGTTAAAGCAAATTAGCACAATCCCCAGGGCTCCTGTAGTGAGTCAGCGGTGGGCATGATTATCATTTTCACAGCCTTTATTTAATTTTCACATTTATTACGATCAAAAAAGCAAGTTTTAACAAGCACAATTTTGTTTCATCCTCCCTTGAATCATTGCATTGCACAGCATCAGACGAATGCAAGTACATGTAACTGCGTTATGGCTCAATTCATCTGCATCGCCCTCCTCCTAGTTAGCATCATGGATTTCATTTCAAGGTGATTTATTTCTCTCTGTACCTCCGGTTGATCATAATTTATCCCCCTGTGGGTTCTTGCGAAGAATAATTCAAAGTCCACCCACACAATGAGATTTTATTTGGAGGCAGATAGAACTAATGGGGCATAGAGATGGATGCAGAGAGTCAAGAGGCAAGCGGAAAGTCCCCAAAAAAAACTCTGTCGTTGCTTTTAAAAAAAAAAAAAAAAAAAAAATCTTGCTCTCTCAGCTTTAGCTTCCCAACCTCAGCTTCCCATCATAGCAATGCTCTTTTATCATTTGCCATGCCGCTTCTTCTCAACTCTATCCATTCCTCGCTCTCTCCTGATAAAGCATGCATAAATCTTGGACCACTCTCTTCCTGTCAATGGGGTGCTGTTCATTCTTATCATGGATGTATTTTGATGTGTAGTGTGATGGAGAGGAGGTTTTTTCCGGCTATCTGCTCTGAGGAGATAGGATTTCCTTGTTTATCGTGCCAGTTACAGGCACTGATGGGCTCACTAGAGCAGTGGAAATCTATTGTTGGAGAGTGGACCGCTTTTATACAGCAGGATAGACTGCTGGGAGTGTGCGTGTGCATTTGTGTGTGACAGGTGCTTTAGCGCTTGTTTAGGACTAGACTTGTCAATATAGTTTAGGATAAGGTGGAGGTTTTGACTCTATCGCTCGTGACATGTATGACAGTATGGCGGAGGTTTGTTTGGATGCTGGGTTGTTTGTGCATTGTGACCGCTGGACCAGATGTTATTTGTCTTTTTGTCCGCTGAGGTTGATTCCAGTTATGGCTGGATTTAGCTGGGATTTATTGAAGCAGCACTGTCGTTTTATTTGACTGGATTTTCTGCATCAGTCACTCTTGTCATTTTAATAGCAATAAAGGCTTTAATTGTAATTATTAAATGGATTCTGGAAAACTAACATAGCGTGACATAATTAGAATACACCAATAATGTGAAAAACAAGTGTTTTCAGTGTCACTAATTAGTTAATTTATATCATTTGTATGTACATAAATTGTGAAGTTGTGTAGAGGGTCAGTAAGGCTTAACAAATAAAATTTTGTTGTTGTTTAGATATTTCTTTTCCTATCCAATATTTTTCATTTTGTAAATTGTATCTATTTTTATGTTTATATGATTTATATTTAGATTTTTATTAGCCATTTTATGAATAAAATATATGGTAAAACTTTGCAATAAGGTATCATTTGTTAAAATTAGTTAATGTAATAACTAACATGAACTAACATTGAACATGAATGAGCATTACGTTTGTTACAATATTTATTAATCTTTGTTAATGTTAGCTGATAAAAAATCCAGCTTTTCATTGTTTGCTCATGTTAGTTCATAGCGCATTAACTAATTTTAACAAATTCGATTTGAACAATGTATTAGTAAATATTGAAATTAACATTAACTAAGATTAATAAATGCTATAACTAAAGTAGTTAACTAATGCAACCTTATGTAAAGTGTGAGATATATATATATATATGTGTGTGTGTAATATGTGTATGTGTATATATATATATATATACACACACACATATTACACACACACACACACACACATATATATATATAATATGGAAATTATATAGCTATAATTGAATGAATAAAATCCAGCTATAAATTCATGTTTTTCTTCAGATTTTTTTCAAACATTCAAAGATTTTTCTAATTTGCTTAATGTATTTTTTATTTTTTATGTTTATCTGATTTTTTATATTGTTATATAGAATTTTTTTTAATATTTACATTTTTATTACCAATTTTCCTTATTATTCTACTATGATTCTATGAATAAGATCCATTACAGCTATAAATTCATAAATACGCTTTTGTTTGAAAACGATGGCATATGATACAAAACATTACTAATTGGTTTGTCATTTTTAATGCATTTTAACAGATTTTTCTCAGTCAAGTCATTCTCTCAGTGTCGTCAAAACTTCATCAATGTCAGTCAGCCAGCTAACTCTCTCAGTCTGACCCCAGGTCTGCAGACCATCGTTATTGTTGAGTCCTGGACTGGCTTAGTCTGTAATAGAAGGAACATGAAACTAGACACAAGTAAGGATTAACTGTAGAGGGGAACTGGGGGCCAATCAATACTGTAGTCGTTTCATAGGAGGAAAGAGAACCTAAATCGAAACTAAATCTCTAGATTTGGAGGGGGGCAGCTAGTGACATTCACATGTTTTTTTCTCCTTTGAGATGTTTTTCTCAGACAACAGAGTGTCTGGTTTTAACAGAAAAGGCTTAGGCAGGGAAGCTTACCCACAACACACTCTCTCTCTCTCTCTCTCTCTCTCTCTCTCTCTCTCTCTCTCTCTCTCTCTCTCTCTCTCTCTCTCTCTTTCTCTCTTTCTCTGCTCTCTGTATGTGAATGTAATCAGCATATCCAGGTTGCTAGAAGGAAGAACATTTAATCAGTGTGTAGCCAAGGCAAGGCTACAAGCATTTTTAGAGAAATTCTGATTAAAATTTTTTTATAAAAAAAAATTTTGATATCAGAGACGTATTCGAAACATCTCAAGTGTAATTAACCAAGCGAATGATTTGCCTTTCTGTTCAATAAAATAATTTTTAGAGCAATCGGTGATTAGTTAATCATCTTCAGCAGATTACTTTGGCAAACACTTTGCACAATTTGCTAAATGCATCCTCTTTTGGGAGATTATCTGATAATCATTATACTTTAAAGAGATTTATTTTCTTAGGCTGCAAAGATGAAAAAAGAGAAAAAAATGAAGACTTGAAAGTTGATCCAAACCATTTTACTTCCATCATGTGATGCATTTCCTTGTGAAACAGGATATTCTATGATACTTGAATAGATCATGACCTCTTAATGACAGGTTATTGGAAATGATTAGTTTGTTGACATTAGCCAAAATGGAAAGATGTTTCAGAAGCAGAGTCTTGTTTAAAGATTATTATGGCTTTTTTTCGTTCGAATAACATGAACGAATAAGAACAGGAATGTTTATTAAAAAGTAAACAGGGTCAATTCTTATCTCATGTTGCAGAAGCCTCTGTCAATCGGTTGCTTTGATAGTAATAATCCAGCTGAGGCTAGAATTAAAGAGTATCTGCCTTTCAGCAAATCAGTTAGGGCGAACAACACCTAACATAGTTAATATTCATGACTCAAGAATGCCTGGCACGGTTGCGCTGAGCTGCTGACAGAAAGTAAACTTCCTGAGGAGCGAAGACATGAACAAAAGCAGAGAAGAAAAGCCGTCTTTTAACAAAAATATGCAAATTTATTTTCACATCATATCTGCCACTACAATGCTGTTTATGGAAAGTTTAGTTTTATGCTTTCAAGTACTTTATCACATGAGTGTATCCGTGGCAACTAGGCATTTAAAACTGATGATGTTTTTAATGTGTATTTAGAGAGGTTGATGAGATTTAGATATGCCCCCACTTTTCAGACTGTGTGTGTGTGTGTGTGTGTGTGTATGCAATGATTATGAATGAGACCCCGTAGAGTTCAGCTCTATTTTCATCTGGCCCTCGGCATCACCACATAATTAGAACAGACAAGGGAATGCAGATATTATTGCACATGCTCTAATTAATGTCATTACACGGGACACAATTTCAATAGTTACGCTTTCATTTGAACTTGTTGCCACACCGAGACATTTAAGCCCACGTTCGAATGTTTATTCAGACATTTGGCGTCGTGCACAGACTTGAATGTGTGTTTTTCACTAATTGCTGAAATGATTAAGTCAAAATGTCATTAGTGAGTAATTCACAGATACACGGATGCAGGTGCACGTTAAAGCTGAAGTGTGTAATTTTCTTGATGTTAAAATACTCTCCTATCTCAGCTCAATGTGCAGCGTCAACCATAGCAGGTTGATTTCCAGGAAAAATGTCAACACTGAGACTCTGTGGTGCTTTCAGAACATTTGTCTGTTTGTCAGTGATCTGAGCATCCCAACACCACAACATTAACTCATGCAATGGCCTGAAAGGCAGGACTATCAGTTTAGGGAAATGGGTTTGAAAATTTAAAATGCATCTAACGTACTTCATTTATTAAACAACCAATATTAAGAATTACTGTACCATTCAAAATTTTGGGGTTAGTATGATTTTTTTTTGTATCCTTTTATTCTGCAAGGATAAATTAAATTCATCAAATAAATGCTGTTCTTTTATACTTTATATTCATCAAAGAATTCCGATAAAATTGTATTATATTTCCCACTAAAATATGAAAGGGGTCATGAACTGCATTGTTTTGTTTTATAATGCCTGCATTATAATTTTAATTAATTATTAATCATTTTAATCACATTGTCATAATTTAAAGTTACAAACGTTGTTTAGTGACAGACAGCACCATATTGGACTTTTTTAGGCACATGCAATGACGCATAATATTAACGTAAGACATATCCGACTGTGTTTATATGAATACTCACTAAGATGGATGGTTTATTTATTAATACATATTTGCGCTAAATTTCTTTGTTAACGGGAAACCTGCGAGAATGAGTAAAATTTTGCGCAATATCCGCGCCATAATTTAGACCCTGTATGGTATCGATTTAATATCGGTACTTCGGTATTAGATTGTGGTACCGAAACCAAAATTGTGGTATCGAGCCATCCCTACTGGACATACTACTTCTTACAGTACATACATATGGCATTGTCATGTGACCATCATCAATATGACGACTCTTCCATTGGCTCATCAGAGAGTAAAGTGTCCTTTTGATATGCACTTCTGAAGTGTTAGTGGTAGGTCATTCAGGAAACTTTCTGCAAGTATTTTATGAATCGTGTGTATTTGAATATAGTTTATAGATTTTTGAAAAAAAAAATATAGAAGGGAATTAGGCAAACTTGTACACAGTTCCATTTGGTGACACTAGTGACAGAAATTACTTTTACGTTTATGCATTAGTCAGAACTACTTGCATTCAATTTGCATTCAAGTTATACATTTTATAAGTTCACACATTCGCCCATGGAATAGAACTCATGACCTTTTTAGCTACAGGAATGATAATTACACGCACTAATTTAATGCTGCTTTCACTAATTACAAAGGACACTCTTCAGCTTTAATATGTAAATATTAAGTTAAATGGTTTTTTTCATGTTTCACCATGCCTGTTATGAACTGAATTGCTTCAAGACATAATGTAGCTCTGTATAACTAGGACTGAATAGACAGGGGGTTAACATATTGAAAATGTCATTCTTATTCATCTGAATTTGCCCTCACTACGTTATGACTTCCAATACTCAAGACTGTCTCGTTGTAGGCATAAACATTCTGTCCATGCAAAATTCCTTCTTTTATTCAGGACTGACATTTGTTATTGTAGACAGGCTCTTCCAAGATGACAGTTATTCTTTTAATTATCAGATGAAGACAGTTGTCTCCTTAGGGTTAGATCTGAAGTGAGCCCCATGGTGTCGAGAATGAAATTTCTTGCAGCCATTCTTCAGAAGGACATTATGTGCCTCATGTTTAATAACATCTAACATTTGCATGCTTACCATCAGTCATGTTTGCCATTTAAATCAAGTTTATCCACTCTATAACTCTTTAACAGTATGATAAATCAACCTGTGAAAATCAACCAATGAACCTTCCACGTAGGAACATGTCCCGGGCCCTGTGAGAAGTGTTCCACATTAAGGTCCTCTGTAGTGTACTCTACTCATTAGGCTTGGGGTTGGAGAACACATCCAAAAAAGAGTCTGTATAGACCAATTAATATCCAACATTTATTACTGGACATGTCAATAAAAAATTAATAGGATCACATTAAAAAGCCATTAGAGATGCAAAATCATCCTGTCAGTGACAAAAAACTTGTCACACAGAAATAAAACATCATTAATATTCTGACTAAAAGCCATTAGATGAAAGTTACTGATTCATTTCTGATTGATATCCAGGCATGTACCAGCAAATCAGTCAATTAATATCTAAAGATTGGCTAATTTTATATTGAATCACCATTCAAGCATCTATTAATAGTTTCAATAATAATAGTCATTAGTCTAGTGGTTATCATCCAGTGGTAAATCATTTCTGGCACCAAACACACTCAGTGCTAAGTGATAATCCGTCAATATTATCCAGTTGTTATTTAATGAAAACCAACAGCGCGATTGCAAGTGTGATATTGCTTTTAGTTTTATTGCTTTTAACAGTTCAATAAGCATGTTCATATTAAGATATCAATTTAAGACACAATAGTGTAGCATCTATAGCATCTCTGAGCAACCCACAATTGGGTATGGAGAGGCGTTCAAGAATGATTTGTTCATTTTAGACGAATCTTTTATATGACTTGGGAATAACGAGTTGTCTTAGAGACAAATGCGTTCATTTTGTCGTGATTGCGCATACACAACAACTTCAGTACAAAGACGCATGCATCTTCTTCGATCCATGATGCTGTAGGGACTTGGGATGTGAACAAATCATTTCTGTTTCTTATATCGAGCCTATGTATCCGTCACGTGACAAATGATCGGATTCTCTCACTAAAAGACGCAGTAGAGTGTTAGGCCCTGTTTGTTTACACTAAATAATTAATCAATTTAGCTACAGGTACAACTGTCATTTACACTACGCCGGCGTTTTCGACTTTTGAAAACGCTGCAGACCCCATTTTAGTTTGAAAACGCTGGGGTTGTGTTTCAGTGTACACGGACCAAAACGGAGACTTTTGAAAACGATGGCATGGCTGCCCACGTTCGCTCTGCGTATCTTTGATGACCGTGTAAACAATAATATGGAGACTGACCTGCAATCTTTGCTGGCTTTGTTGTCCTTTTTATGTGCAGTTAAACCCTGCATTTTTTAATACTTGCAGCTACCCACATGCGGAAGAGGCAACTGTTTACACATGTCCGGTGTGCACGAATGATCATGTGACGTGTTTTTGGACGTGTAGTTTAGAATGTTTCTGAAACACCAGTGTAGTCCTGGATCGTTTTGGTTTTAGTGTAAATAGGGCTTTAAGGTGAACTAATCAATTCTGCTTCTTAGGATTGTAGCATCTGGACTGGATCACTGAT
The DNA here is from genome assembly GCA_037194245.1 of Opsariichthys bidens. Taxonomy (NCBI): domain Eukaryota; kingdom Metazoa; phylum Chordata; class Actinopteri; order Cypriniformes; family Xenocyprididae; genus Opsariichthys; species Opsariichthys bidens. The sequence continues at coordinate 15,903,457 of CM074288.1, read as the reverse complement.
TATCAATTCATTTTTAGGTTTTAGGAAAAGCTTTAACCTTCTGACTCGCATAGGTAAATCTCAGCTGGCTCTGGCCTGTCCTGACCCCCCACGGGCAAGCGACAGTTTTGTGGCTATATGCCGAAGTTAAGCAGGCTCTCCCTGACTTCAAAAACATCGGAATCAACTCAGATCAAATTCTTTCCCCAAGAAGAACAAGAAGACCACGCTCACACATAGAGACATTCATCAAAATATGAATATTCCCAAGTGTTTTTTCCATATCTGTTAGCTGTGTTAGTTTCCCTCTAAATGCTCATATTCAAGTGTAAGAATGTATATGTGCTTTAGAGATTCCTAAACCCATGACCCTTGGATTTAAAACATTCCTCTGGGAATTTCATAACTAGATATTGGTTTTTATATAATGATAATATGCATTATTCTACTTTTAAGGTACTTTGGAGGACAAAGGACTCAGTTCAGACACCTCCGTAGATTGTCCAAATTAGGCCATAAAAAGAGACAAAGGAAAGTTCTCCCGCTAAAAGTCCATGTTCTCTGTTGGTCCATACGCCCAAAATAGGTGTCCCCGGAGTTATCTTTATAACACCTATATACAAGCTCATCCGTGCTCAGTCACTTCCCATCCTAGACGAGACCTTCTTCTTCTTTTATTTTCCACCATTTTGCAAACAGTTAATTCCATTTTGAAACTCCCGCTGAAGATTCAACCTCAGGAAGAGACCAATTGAAGCTCCAGCTCCACACACTGAAGTTTGAATGGCATTCACCACAGCACTAAAGCTCTAATGCAAGTATCTGAATTATTCGATGCGCTTTAGTTTGATTGTCTGAAGTGATTTCGTTGCTGGCTCTCAAAAGGTTTAACTGTTTGTAATCTCGCCTTCTTTGATCAACCTCTTTCCTTTCTTTACTTTCGTAAAGTTATTATATGCTCTGCTTAGACTTAGTTGTATGTATTCGTGTATATACCGTATATTCATATATTAAACGCATTGTATTCAAGCTTGATTGTCTCTGATTGAAACTCATACATGAACCAAGTCCCTTTAATGTTTGATTTCGCTAGCTATATGCTTCTTAAGTACTAGAATAAGTTTCTTTTCGTGGCCAGAGAAGAAAACTTCTTTTCTAGAATTAATAAGAAAATCAGATAGTAAGAAAATCAGAAAATAAGATAGTTTTGCTGGACAAAACAGACCAGTCTTTCTAAAATTGATTCTAAAGCTAGAAATAATTTTAGGCCATATAAATTCATAATTAATTATAATTCGTTGTAATTGATTATCCATATATACCTAATTCCCTTTGTGGTTGATTCACATTCATAATTAATCATAATATGTTGTGATTCAGTTGTGAATATATTTCATCCATTTGAGCAATGGCATGGTGGCATGGTTGTTGGTGCCAGACGGGCCGGTCTGAGTATTTCACAATCTGCTCAGTTACTGGGATTTTCACGCACAACCATTTCTAGGGTTTACAAAGAACGGTGTGAAAAGGGAAAAACATCCAGTATGCGGCAGTCCTGTGGGGGAAAATGCCTTGTTGATGCTAGAGGTCAGAGAAGAATGGGCCAATGATTCAAGCTGATAGAAGAGCAACTTTGACTGAAATAACCACTCGTTACAACTGCAGCAAAGCATTTGTGAAGCCACAACACGCACAACCTTGAGGTGGATGGGCTACAACAGCAGAAGACCCCACTGGGTACCACTCATCTCCACTACAAATAGGAAAAAGAGGCTATAATTTGCACGAGCTCACCAAAATTGTACAGTTGAAGACTGGAAAAATGTTGCCTGTTCTGATGAGTCTCGATTTCTGTTGAGACATTCAGATAGAGTCTGAATTTGGTGTAAACAGAATGAGAACATGGATTCATCATGCCTTGTTACCACTGTGCAGGCTGGTGGTGGTGGTGTAATGGTGTGGGGGTGTTTTCTTGGCACACTTTAGGCCCCTTAGTGCCAATTGGCCATCGTTTAAATGCCACGGCCTACCTGAGCATTGTTTCTGACCATGTTCATCCCTGCATGACCACCATGTACCCATCCTCTGATGGCTACTTCCAGCAGGATAATGCACCATGTCCCAAAGCTCGAATCATTTCAAATTGGTTTCTTGAACATGACAATGACTTCACTGTACTAAAATGGCCCCCACAGTCACCAGATCTCAACCCAATAGAGCATTTTTGGGATGTGGTGGAACAGGAGTTTCGTGCCCTGGATGTGATTTCGTCCCACAAATCTCCATCAACTGCAAGATGCTATCCTATCAATATGGGCCAGCATTTCTAAAGAATGCTTTCAGCACCTTGTTGAATCAATACCACAAGAATTAAGGCAGTTCTGAAGGCGAACGGGGGTCAAACACAGTATTAGTATGGTGTTCCTAATAATCCTTTAGGTGAGTGTATATTCCTAATTCAGAATAAGATTGGATTTGTGGATGTGTTTGGTGGAATTTGACTATTGAAAATATACCACTTTAACTAATTTTGTTTCTGAATGAATCAGTGTTTTCTGTGAAATGAATGAATGATTCAGTTGATTGAATGACTCAATCGCTTTAAAAAAAAACATACTAGCACTGTACTCTTACTACAGTATTTATGTTTCTATGGCAGATAGAAATAGTAAGAATAATTTGCAGGGACGTGGTTCCGAATTCAGCAAATGACTCACTTATAAAGTTTGGTTGTATTAGAATGATTATTATAATCATATGATTAAATATTTTCTGAAATATACTGTATATTTCACAAAATTCAGTGCTGTTTGCCTAACACAGTTAATGTTGCATTATTTAAAATAATTTTTCCTGAGAGATTTTTGTATTTGTATATGCTCTCTTCTGTTGATCATAGCTGCAGATACACAACCAGCATTTATCCAGACATACAGTGTAGTCAAATGCGTTTTCATCTTTTGGTCTCTGAAATGCAGTTGCCTGATTTATTTAATTTCTTTACTTAATCTGCTTCTAACAATTCAGATGTCATGTGCCGATACATGGCGTCACAATTCATTCTCTGCGAATCTCGTGTTGTTCAACCATTGTTGTTTAGATATATTTAACTGTACTATGTAACTGCCTCTCTGCTTTGGTTCGGAAGCAGGTTTCACAACTCGTCGTGTAGATGACAATATGTCTCTTGCATCATATCCCCATGCGTTTTTTCACCTTACAAGTCTCTCTCTACTCTGAAACATGTTGTGTAGGTTGATATCTCCCTTGAATAATAAATGATGAGTCCTGATTGGTAATCCAGTGATGACTCCATGAGCCACTGCATCATCTGTCCTCCGACAACCTCTCAATCCATTCATTCCATCAATCCTCAATTAGAGATTATCATCTCGCAGTCTGTAATAGATTGAATGAATCACCAAAAACAACACCCCAGCATCACTACCTCACTCTACAAGGTCTCTCTCTCTCTCTCTCTCTCTCTCTCTCTCAAATTTGTCATGCTCTAAAACGAGCTCTTACTGCCTGTGTTTTTTTTGTTTTAGATTGTGTCGTGGATGTTTTGAGAGCTTTAGACAAACCAGGCTAATGATTTGCTTTGATGTTTCAGAAGTTATAAAATTCTCACTGCAGAGCAATGATTCATTTCTGGTTATTTCTCTTTATCAGTATTTTGCAGCCTGACATGGGAAAAAAGTCAAAATACAAAACCACAGTGAAGAAGAAGACTCTAAACCCAGAGTTTAACGAGGTCAGCTATTCCCATTAAAGGTGTGGTCACACAAAGCTGCACAATTATTTAAGATTCTCACAATAAATTAATCACGAAAGAAGCTGATTGCTTTCCATTTAAATATACTTCTGACGAACCAAAATGTTTTTTTTGCAGCATTGTAACCTGTCACACTCAAATGCAGTGGCAAATGAGAGGCATTAAAAACTAATAGATTCTGTAAGTCTTATGAGCACATTTAAATTAGGCTTGATTTTTATTTTTAATCAAAATGAAGAATCACAATTAAAATATCAGGGGGAAATACTTAACAATTATGATATTTTCATAGTCATGCAGCCCTTTAGTCTTTCTGTTCTATTCAGTTACATTCATATTCATGTGAACGTGGGTGAGTGGAAACACGAGAGAAGAAGTTTCTTCACTGGCTGCATACCAAACTCAAGTTTGGTGAACTTTGACCTATGAATCGATCACCGATTGATCTCTTGACTCAAAACAAAGAATAAAAAACTTCAGCATGGTTTGCAGTTTTGTTGGAAAGAAGAGTAGCTGGTATATATGACTATTTATCATTTATTATTATTATTTTGTTACTTATAATTGTAGTATTTATTCAATAACAGAAGCCCTAGAATGTAACATTATAATTTTTCATGCTGAAAAGCTGAATGTGACCACTCCTTCATTCAATGTGAATACAAATGTTGTTTGTTTCCCTCTGCCAAAACTGATCACTGTCCTCTGCAACCCAGGAGTTTAGCTATGAAGTCCCACATGATCAGCTCGCCAAGAAAACCCTGGAGATCTCAGTCTGGGATTATGACCTGGGCATGAGCAATGACTTCATAGGTGAGTTTTACAAACAAAAATATGCGTTTCCATTGAAGTCTTTGGGGCAAAGCATTTCACTAAGCATTCAAGTACATGCTCTTTCAAAATAAAAAAGTTTTAAAGCCACAAATCTTTGAATTAAGTAGACCAGACAAGAAGAAAAATGCTGAAAGGATGATGTAAACAACTTTTTATCTTTTATTTACCATTCAGATAACACATTTTTGTATGAAAGAATATAAGTTCACCTTAAAGGTTATGTTGTATTTCCTATACTAGTTATATTTTCTATATTTACACTAAATAATATACTATTCTGTTATTTATATACTGTAATATATTTACAAATACAACTTTACAACTTTGGGTGTGTGTGTGTGTGTGTGTGTGTGTTTGTGTGTGAATGCTGTACCGTAAATGCAAAGTCACCTGAATGTCGCTGGTATTGTCAGAATGTCAAATTCTATGGAGCTTAAAGGCATAAAAAATATCCATAAACCACTAAAACAGTGTTATATATCTTGTTGACTTGTGTACTTACTTTATCCCAGATGTTTCCAAGATTATTTAAATCCAGAGAAATAAATCATTTTAACCAGGATATAGATTGTGTCTGTGCGTCGCCAATAATCATACTCTTATGCAAACAACAAAGACGCTTTGATATATTTTAGGCTGTGTTTTATTAGACAAGGGAACAATAAACAGAAAACTAATCGTTGTTATGTAGCTCAACATGTTTAATCTCATTGTTTGAATCTCGTTTTCTTGATTATATTAATATGATATTTTAATATCAATCTATCTTACTGCAGTGTGCAACAAGTGTCTCCCAGCAGCTGCCGAGCGAACGCACCGAGTTATGTTATAACATCATTTTCAACACACTCAAATTTATATATTATGATAAACAGAGCTGCATTGCTCCACATATGCTTATAAAAGTTCAGCTGCTCTTGAGACGTGTCGTGCTCGTCTCTCATCCGACAACACTCAGTCCTGCTCTGCTTCAATGTTAATAATCGCATCCATGAACATCATTTCTGCCCGAGTCAGGTTCGATTCTTTTCCACTGGCTGTGAGGTGAAGACGACATCTCCCATGAATCCACGCTCAGCCTCGCCGTCATCAAGCGACACCTTTGTTTTGAATAGGCGACCTTTAGTGGCGAATTGCATATTGTGCTTTTAGCTTATTTTGACGTGGATCTTTCCTTGCTGTTTTGATGCTTTGCTGCTTTAACTGAATGTTACAGCTTGTATGTCTCATTTCCTAAGTAGAATAAGAAAAGATTTGTTTTATTGAAAGGGATAGTTCACCCAAAAATCTCATCATTTGCTCACCCTCATGTCGTTCCAAACCAAAATTTTCTTCTTTGGAACATCAAAGGAGATTAGCAGGAACGTCCACTTTCCATACAACAAAAGTGGATGGGGGACCAGGACCAGGATCACACAAGGACCACAAAAGGATCATAAAAGTATTCCAATATGAACCATACGATAGCTTTGTGTGAAGAGCAGACTGAATTGTAAGCTATTAATCACTGAAAGTGTCGCTTGACAGCCGTGATCACTGTTCACTTTTAATGAAAGAGCAGCTCAGACATTCTGCTATAAATTACTGCTTTTGTGCTCCTCAAATACAGGTTTCGTAAGACATGCGAGTGAGTAAATGATGACAGAATTTTCATTTTTGGCTGAACTATCCCTTAATGAAAAGAAACATAGGAAGAGTCAATAACAGAAAAGCTCTCGAGCTTTGTGCTGTGACGTGTTTATTTATGATTGAATGACACGTGCGCTCTGTAACGATCGGGACAGTAATTGATGTCAGTGCTACTGATTTAGAGGCGATGGCTGAGGAACAAATTGGGGGGGGGGGGTCAACAGAAGTGTGAAGAAATGAAGGAATGTGAATGAAAGGAGGCTTGTGAGAGACATCCAGGCGTGAAGGCACATGAAGGACGCAGGTCTCGGATTGACATGTGCAATGAAGCTTAGAATTTATTTAACATTTTCTTGGATCTTTTCAACACTTTTTTTTCACCAACTCCTGTCTATTTCCTTTCTTTTTCTTTCTTTCCCCGTGGCCGGGATGTCATGCGTAGGGTTCATTTGTCATGGCTTGCTCTTGGCCATGAACATGTGGTATTGATGCGAGGTGTGTGTGTGTGTGTTTGTGTAGGAGTGATCGAAGCGGGGCAAAATCTCAGTACGTGAGAGGCCTGATGAAATGAAACGCAGCTTGTGTCCACAGACACACTCGCGTGCAATTTCATTATTCAGAGCAAGTTCGGGTATTTGACTGGGAGACATGCTGAAGTGTATAGAACAAAGGTACTCAACTTCAGAAGCCAAGAGAGGCACAGTCAAACTGCAACGGATGCAAAGCATTTATATATTGTACATGTTTGCAGGGCTTGATGCTCACTTTTTTCCTAAGGAGCGCATGTGCTGAGTTGAAAATTTAAGTAGCTCATTAAAAAAACTTAAAAAATGTGACAAATAATTTTCTTCGGAGACCCTAAAGGGACATAGTGAAAAGTTTTTTGTGAGCAATCGCAAAGTTTCTCGGGGAACACAAAACATTTGCCAGAAAACACAAAAGCATTGACTTATTAATTTTCCTCTCATCTCAGATTTTTTTCCCACCACCATTTTCCTTTTAGGGACTCTATATTTTTCCATAATAAATAGATATAAGGATATTCACAAGCAATGTGAATTTAATTTATTAGAAAATAAATTTATGCTTTAAACTGTTAAATAACGTTCTTAGTCTTCCCTTCCGGTGACAGGGCAGCCCATACAGAACCTATGGTTACCTTGAATTCATTGCTAAATATAGTATATTAAGTAACCAAAATACTAATAATAACTAGGAAAAAAACTACTTTTAGTATCATTGATACTATTATACTATACTTTAAGATTTATATTTTATGTTTTCACTGTAATATTTGTTTTTGTAAATTAGTTGTGGTTTTCTCATTATTATTTTTATAACAATATGTCAATATTTTGTATTGTTATTATTTATTTGTTTTAGTTTATTTAATAAACGAAATAAATAGATAGTTATAAATAATTAAATAAATAAATAGTTTATTTAGTTATTTCAGTACTTCCAAGTTAAACTAAGTAAAAATAAGAAATGTTGGTAACTAGCTGAAAAAACAAAGTTTATAAGTTTAAAATAATATTTTATGTCAGTTGGTTTTATTTTATTTCAAGTAAGGGGAAATGGTTTTAATGGTTTTAATTTTAGTTAATGATAATAATAGTTACAGTGCTGATCAAAAGTACTATTTGTAATGTTTTTGATAAGTCACTTATGCTCATCAAGCCTGCATTTATTTGATCAAAATTACAGAAAAAAATATATTATATTGTGAAATATTATTACAATTTAAAATAATGGTTTTCTATTTTAATATACTTTAAAATAAAATTTATTTCTGTGATGAAAGGCTAAATTTTCATCAGCCATTACACCAGTCTTCAGTGCCACATGATCCTTCATAAATCAGTTTAATTTGCTGATTTAATATTGGAAACATTGAGTGGATGGATGGATGGATAGATACACAGACAGACAGATAGATAGATAGATAGATAGATAGATAGATAGATAGATAGATAGATAGATAGATAGATAGATAGATAGATAGATAGATAGATAGATAGATAGATAGATAGATAGATAGATAGATAGATAGATAGATAGATAGATAGATAGATAGATAGATGGTAAAGAAAAGGTGTTTAAAATATATTGTTGTTTTGAACTTACTTTTTGACCTTCTTTTTTAACATTATTCATTAAAGAATCCTGGAAAAACTATATCTGATTTTTTTTTTTCGTCTGTTGATCATGCATCCCTGCAATATATCATATGGTATCTTATTGTTCTCCCTATCTTTTTCTCTTTCTCAGGTGGAGTTGAATTGGGGATTAACGCAAAAGGAGATAGACTGAAACACTGGTTTGAGTGTCTAAAATACAAAGGAAAGAAAGTGGAATACTGGCACACACTGACACAGCAAGGAGCCCCTAGCAGCGACTAACTCACAGACAAGCTGACAATTCTCTGATAAGTAATACAAAAACAATGAAGTAATAATGATAAAGAAATGCAATAATGCTCAGTCTGATGATGATGACGTTCAATATTAACGCGTGAGAAAAAGCATAATAATCTATTGTACAGCTAAGTGTCACATTCTCTTGTGATGAGAAAGAAGCAAGTGTGATCACAAGCCCAGATTGTGATGCACAAAGAATCGACCCCTTTTTCTGGTCTATACATCACTTATGTGAAATCGTACTGTGTTGTGACTATGCCACAGGAGCTCATGCCATATTATAGTGTTATTGTTTATTACATGTTAAACGTGTAATAGCATCCTGGTGTTTGTTACAGTTGGTGGTGCCGTAATTTTGCACACTGTCAAAGCACAACACATCCAGCTGACTGTAAATGTCTGTGTGTACCTATGTATTTAACTTTTGTGATTTACGTATGAAAGTTTACAGTCTCTTCCAGCCCGCCAAAAACATGATGCACAGGAAAAGCACAAGGGACAGTGTGCAAGGGAACTTTAACGCAATGAAAGAAAATCTCGGGATTTAAACGTGCACTCAAGAACTGCCGTCTGTCACTCCGAGCAGAACTAAACGACAGTCACCTCAACGATCTGCACGACGCGAATGTGTGCGCCTGTACGTGTGTGTGTGTGTGTACGTGTGTGTGTGAATGTTTTTGTCTTTGTACGTATCTCTGTTGAATGTCTGTACAGTCTCCTACGACAAAAAAAGAACCGCTGATGCACAGTCTTTCTCGCTTTCTCTCCGGCGCCCTCTACTGGTTTAGAGGACTAACCGCCAGGACAGTTCCAGTACGGCGGGTGAATTGCCTCTGGAAGGCCTCATGCACAACTGCACGCCCCATTAGGGGTTAAATTAGCAATCAAAGGACAAACTACCTGTCGAAGGACATCTACAAAAGAGGCAGTTACACAAAAACAGAGTTGGACACACTTGCTTTGTAGTCCTGACAATGTGTTGCCATCAGCTCTGTGAAACGATGCATATTTCTTACCATGCGTGGGAATTTCAGCTATAATTGTGTCCGTGTGATTGCATTTTATTAGCTATTTATTCGATTCAAATCATTCACCACCTACCTGAATCTACTTTTCATCTGGTCTTGACATTTAATTGCACAACAACTTATTGTTAACCCCGTCCTTCTGTGGCTCCCCCCACCATTCCTGACCTGGAGTTCTGTTGTTTTTTTTTGTTGTTGTTGTTGTTTTTTTAACAAGTGGGTTATCAAATGAATGGCCTAAACGGTGTATAATTATCAAATGCTATTATAAGCAGCTGCATGCTAAGTGAATGTCACATATGCTTTGATGGACCACCGATCTGCAGTGCTTATGTTTGTCCTAATATCCATCATCGGCCCCATCTAAGGGTTTTTGTTTTTGCTCAGTGAACTGGGACAATCCAGGCTAGCTTTGATGAAACAGCATGACATTTAGATAATGGACTGGCACCACCTGCCAGCCAAGATGGGACTCCAGGGGAAGCGTTAATGAACGAAGGGTCAAACTGAAGGAGGATTATTCAAGTCTCGCTCACTTGTCCTCGTTGAATGTCTGTGTGGAAAGTGTGATGTGACTGCCATCGTCTGTCCGTCTCTGTAACTGCATCTCAGAAATAAATTGGTGCAACAGTGGCTGTTGGAAATGAGAGCAAGTTTTGTGAGTCCTAGAACCTTTCATTCATGTAATGAAAAATGTTCCAAATAGAATGAACCTTATTAAACACGAATGCATGATGTAAAGTACATCTTTATTGACAGAGATTCTGCATGCATTCTGATTCTATGCATAACATGATATTGTTACATTTGCATTTATTTGTGATAAATGAATGAATGTACAACAGAACGTTTCAGTATTTTTGTTTTTTACTTTTTTTGTGGCAGGACACTATGTCTTTTTCTCTCTTTTTATGGATCAATAATTCTTCCCATGAAAAGAGGAATGCCAGCCTCTTCGTTCCACAGCATCAGAACGAAGGGCCGTAGAGCCGAGAAGGTAGAGAAAGAGCGAGAAAAAGAAATGATCGTGGCTGCGGCGGCCTCGACTCCCTTCTCCGTGAGCGAGAGAAAGGCGCTATGACGAACATCTGAGACGAATGATTCTTGTTCCTCCGGAAACATTCCACACAAGTTAGGCTTTGAGAAGAGATCTGACAAGCCTGAGAGGAGAGGTGAGGTTAATTACGTCATGATTTGCTCATCATTTGTTTTTTTCTTAAGTGGAATACAAAATGAGAACTTTTTCAAGTGTGCATGCTTCCTTTTTCCATACAAAGACAGTTCATTGTTGTCAGGCTCCAAAAAGCACCATAAAATGATCGTTAACCTGTGATAAATGTGGTTCATTTTATTCTATTCTCAGTTATAGCTTTGTGTGAGAAACTGAAGATTTTCAGGTCTCATGTCTTTTTCTCACACAAAGTTATCCTTTAGTGCATAATTTTCTGATAATATTGTCGTTGTGTGGAAAAAGAAACCTACTGAATGACACGACTTGAAGATGAGTAAATGATGACAGAATTTGTATGACATTACCTTCGCCACAGCTTTTTAGAGTAAATAAAGCGACTTTCTTACCCATAGATGAGAGTAACTCCTCCAATTGTGTGGTCTCTGTCAGTTTAATTATAGGCAGTGTGACCTCAGCATCTTGCATTTGCATTTCTTTCATCTGTGAAACCATTTCGCCAATAGATTCATAGTTTATATTGCTCTCCATCAAGGAGAAGTCCTCTTCTGACGCTGTGGACGGGAGCAGTATGTACAGGCTGTTTTTGCCTGTAAGAGGGAACTTTCCAACCTGGAGAAGTAGTTCCGCAGTGAACGTGTTTGTATTTGAAAAAATACAGTGCACATTCTTTTTCATTTTCAGAAAATTGTGCAATTTGTGCATGTAAATTTTTATTCTACAAAAAATCAACATTATTTACATAATATAGTAAAATTATAATATTTAAGTAAATTATTTTTAATCCTTTATTTAGATTTGTATTTATTAATTGATTTATTAATTATTCATTTTTTTAATCTGCTTAATTCCAATTTATCTATAGGTGGCTGATACTTCAACTGTTCAGAACTATATGGTGATTGGTGTAAAACAATCTTAATGAGCAGATATCATTTCAGCATAACACACTAGTATGTAGTAAGTATTTTACCAAAGAAAATGTAATTTTTTCCATAAGAGAGCTTAAAGATTGAGCTTGACGAGGAACTGATAATGAAATATGTAAACAAATAAATGACGCATCTAAATTATTTTGCAAAAGACACTTCTAACCAAGGTAAATGTATAAAATAACTGACTAAGTTCAGTATCCTGTTAATAACATCAGGATAATTTGAGAATGACCCTTGACCCATTGAGTGCGACACTTACTTCAGCCTTTAATTTTTTGAAGTAGCCCATTTGAAGCTTGTATTTGGAGCTGTAGAGAGTCTTTACATCTTTGGCCTTATCTGAAAACAAGGTGAATGTTTCCATTTTGTTTGTGGACTCGAATACTGTCTTCCATTTAACTGTAAAGCACAAAGAAACACAGTCTCGTTAAAAAAATAAATAGGTCCAGTATTCGGAAGCCTGTATAGTGTCACTTACCATTAAAGTAGACGGCATTTAACAGAAAAAATGTGGTGTAGGGATCTGCCTCTTCCATTAACTCAGTGATTTTGTTTTTTGTCTTATCTGCCACCCAATTATTGATGAGCTTCACGTTTAGTTCGCTGTCACTGGTCAGCTTCTTTGGCATGGCGTCATAGAACTCCAGTGATTGGTTGATAAAAGCTTCTGACAACTGTTGCTCTGCATGGAAATAAAACTTTTCAGTGCTATGGATATGACTGCACTATTTAAATTAGACAGTATCAAAACGAAGTGCAGAATAAGTTCGCTTAAATGTCATTTTAAAAGTATATTTGGTAAAACTGTATTTTACAGTGTCCTTATTTCATGTAGTACTATAGTGTTAGCCATAAATTAAGCATAATTACATGTAACTAACCCCAACCCTACAGTAAATGCATGTATTTTTACACTTTTTTAATGTTCAATTAATATAATTCCATGCCTAAATGTATTATTACACTGTAACAAGGACCTTTAAAAAGTGTAACCATAAAAAAACTGCACTTGCATATATTAATAATGAAATAAGTCCACTTTCATAACTGTTACTTAAGTAAACATTTAAAATGTACACTTTATAATAATGTCAACTTAAATGCATTTCATTTTCAATGCATAAAATGATTACAAATGTATAATTACAAATAAATTTAAACAAATGGCATACAAGTAATGATAGAAATAACATTATATTGTTGTTCACCTTAAATATATAGTTTATGAAATGTATAAAGATGTATATAAGTGGGTCAAAAACACTCTTAAGTTTAACTAACTGTGTTTAATATAAACTATAATAGTACTGTACATTTTCATTTAATTGTAAATAACAAGCAATTAAGTGTCCGAATACATTACATTAAGATCACCCTTTTAAGATACTTTATGTTATTTCCGTAATATGTACTCTTTTTAAAAATATGTGAGTGTGTGTTCTTCTTTTTCACAAGGGGAGGGCTTATTTTAGCCAGTCAGTATCAGTATGTTTTGTGGTACCTGGGGAATAAAACATGGCAGAAGCCATGCTCAGTTTGTCCGCCATCAATTCTTTCAGTTTCTTCATTTCAGAATGCGAGCAGGAGAATTTTAGAGGAAGCTGGAGAGCTTGTTCCAACTGTGCTCTGGTCTCAGCTCGAGCACCTTGGAAAAGAGGGCAAGAGAAAGAAGAAGCTCAGGAGGTCAACAAAGAACGTATAGAGATATATTGATTGTATAATGTTCCTTCAATATTCTTACCCAATAGTAAGTTATAAAGAGCTGCAGCAATGCTGATTGGGGAGAAGATCAAGTTGGTTTTGGGTTTTGAATCTTTAAGTTTGCTGTACAAAGAGGTGGAGAATTGTTGGAGTGATTCCTGCAGAATTGCCCTCCCTGATCTGCTGTCTTCATCCAAACAGGCCTCCCATGGGTCCGTGTGGCCGTGGCAGGGTGGTGCTAAAGAATAAAACAATTATAAAACAGTTGGAAAAGGTTACCTTGATGTGAAAAATAAGTGATTCCGTTCCAAAAGGATGTGATTTAGGATATAAAAATACAGTTTGTGAATTCCAACCAAAAAGCTCGGCTCTGAAACTCATATTGTATGAATGCCCAAAAGGAAAACTGATTCCAATTATAAACAGATATTCTTATTTAACATCTATTTTGATTAATAATACTTTTTATCTAACTAATCTTTTTTTACTCCTGAATAGTAAGAATAATATTAAAGCACACAATAATTTATTTTAAAATTAGTTTATTTTATTCTTAAATAAAATGTAAGAAATATATAACCAACTTTTATAAATGTTCTTAATTAAATAATTTCTTTATTCCTAAATAAAATGTACACAATTCTAAATTAATTTTACTTAAGAAAATTTTTTTTAATAAATTTTATTTATAATTGTGTCAATTTTAATATTATTCTTACATTTTATTTAGGAATAAAGAAATTATTTAATTAGGAATATTTATTAAAAATCTGTTTCTTACTTTAATTTTACTTAAGAAAAATGTTATTTTCTAAATACAATGTAAGCATAATGTTATAACATAATTTATACACACAATTTATTTTAAATAAATATAGACAGGACAGGATTTATAAATATTTTTTAAACAAGAGTCTTAAAAGAGTACCTTGCACTTCGAGCTCCACCAACAGCGTCGTAGATGAACCTTTTATGACACAATGGTACATCCCAGCATCTTCCTCTCTGATTTGACTAATTTTAATCCCCCAGTCCTGTTCCTCAAGCCTGGTGTCCCAGAAAACCCTCTGAGTTGTCTTCTCTTTCTCTTTTTGATCATTTGTGTCTTTGAGGAGAACCTCACCATTATCTCGTTTCCAGACAACAGGGGGTGATTTGGTGTCATTGGAAGACAAAAATTTAGCAACCTGGCATGGAAGCGTCACATTACTCTTAGCTTGTACTTTGATGACCTGCCATTCCTGAAAGGGTGGGGGTGCTGAGAAGAAGAAAAAAGGAGTGTAATTTATGAATTGACCTCTGAGATTAAAAGTCATCAATGAGAGGTTTCACAACACCTTCTAACCTTCCACTTGTATTGTGAATGTTCTGCTCGACCTCGCACGATTCTCTCCTTTATAGCCTTCCTGCACACACTTGTACTGTCCGCTGTCAGTGTCATTTATGCTAATGAGGTTCAAGATGTTACCCTTCTCCTCCAGTATGCGCTGCTTCAGTGTCTGAGCAGATGTGAAGCTCCAGGTGGTTGTTGAGCTATCCAGTTTAGGGGCATGTTCAGGAACACAAGGAAGGGAAATACTGGAGTATGGCATCACAGTGATGGCGCAGGTAGACAGGGAAAGCTGAAGAAAGGGGAGGTTGTAAAAGCACTATTAGAGAATCATAAAATTGGTCCATACAATTTGTAATATGTTATATGTAAGTCCTATGAAGCCAATACAGGTTGAAATTTAAATTATTTCCACTGAATAAAGTCTAGGGTGAGTAAATTACAAAACTTATGTTTACTTTTATTTAAAAAAACTAAATTTAAATTAAAAAAAATAATAATAATAAATTCAAAAAGAATTCAGACACCCTTGTTAGCGACACCGGTGGCTGTTAAGTGAACTGCAGCCAGCAACTTTACTACTCGTGCCTGCACTTTATACTCAAGGTTTTCGTACACATTTCAGGTCACATAACAATTTTTTTACATGTTTTTTTTTTATAATTAAAATGAAGATGGAAATACTTTTGCAGCGATAAACAAACGCGCTTTTTCTCAAGATCAAAATAAACACAACAAACATGACAGCGTGGTAGAAGAGGCGGTTAAGAAAACATCAGTTGTGGATGTGTTTGCACCAGCTCTGCAATTCACTGGCATCATGTCATCATATAAGGTAATTAAAATGGTGATTATAGTTTAATTATATTTGAGATCTCCTCCAGTGAACTGCCACCTTATCGTGGTGGAGGGGTTTGAGTACCTGAATGATCCTAAGAGCTATGTTGTCGGGGCTATATGCCCCTGGTAGGGTTTCCCAAGGCAAACAGGTCCTAGGTGATGGGCCAGACAAAGAGCAGTTCAAAACCCCTCATGGATATAACAAAAACAAAGGCCGTTACGTCGCCCTGTATGGCGCAACCGGGGCCCCACCCTGGAGCCAGGCCTGGGGTTGGGGCTCGTAGGCGAACGCCTGGTGGCCGGGTCTTTCCCCACGGGGAATGAGCAACGTGGGGCCGACCTCCCGTGGGCCCACCACCTGCGGGAGGATCCATAAGGGGCCGGTGCATTGTGGATTGGGCAGCAGCCGAAGGCAGGGGCTTCGGAAACCCAATCCCCTGATACGGAATCTGGCTCTAGGGACATGGAACGTCATCTCGCTGGCGGGGAAGGAGCCTGAGCCTGCGCAGGAGGTCGAGAGACACCGACTAGAGATAGTAGGGCTCACCTCCACGCACAGCTTGGACTCTGTTTGAACTCCTTGAGAGGGACTGGACTCTCCGCTACTCTGGAGTTGCCTGCGGTAGAAGACGGCGGACTGGTGTGGGCTTTCTCATAGCCCCCCAGCTCAGCCCCCATGTGTTGGAGTTTACCCTGGTGAACGAGAGGGTCGCTTCACTGCGCCTTCTGGTTGGGAATAGGGCTCTCACTGTTGTTTGTGCTTACGGGCCGAATGACAGTGCAGAGTACCCGGCCTTCTTGGAGTCTCTGGGAGGGGTGCTGGAAAGTGCTCCGAACGGGGAATCTGTCATTCTACTGGGGGACTTCAACGCTCACGTGGGCAGCGACAGTGCTACCTGGAGGGGCGTGATTGGGAGGAACGGCCCCCCTGATCTGAACCAGAGCGGTGTTCTGTTGTTGGACTTCTGTGCTAGTCACAGTTTGTCCATAACAAACACCATGTTCAAGCATAAGGGTGTCCACCATTACACGTGGCATCAGGACACCCTAGGGCGGAGGTCGATGATCGACTTTGTAGTTGTTTCATCTGACCTTCGGCCGTATGTCTCGGACACTCGGGTGAAGAGAGGGGCGGAGCTGTCAACTGATCACCACCTGGTGAGTTGGATCAGATGGCAGGGGAGGAAGCTGGACAGACTCCGCAGACCCAAACGTACTGTGAGGGTCTGCTGGGAACGTTTGGTCGAGTCCCCTGTCAGAAAGATCTTCAACTCGCACCTCCGGCAGAGCTTCAACCAGATACCGAGGGAGGCTGGAGACATTGAGTCTGAGTGGACCATGTTCTCTACCTCCATTGTCGACACGGCCTCTCTGAGCTGTGGTCGTAAAGTCTCCGGTGCCTGTCGTGGCGGCAATCCCCGAACCCGGTGGTGGACACCGGATGTAAGGGATGCCGTCAAGCTGAAGAAGGAGGCCTATCGAGCCTGGTTGGCTCGGGGGACTCCTGAGGTAGCTGACGGGTACCGGCAGGCCAAGCGGACTGCAGCCCGGGTAGTTGTGGAGGCAAAAACTCGGGTCTGGGAGGAGTTCGGTGAGACCATGGAGAAGGATTATTGGTCAGCCCCGAAGAAATTCTGGCAAACCGTCCGGCGCCTCAGGAGAGGGAAGCAGTGCCCTGCCAACACTGTTTACAGTGGGGGTGGGAATCTGCTGACTTCAACTAGGGACATCGTTGGGCAGTGGAAGGAATACTTTTAGGATCTCCTCAAACCTACAGACACGTCTTCCACTGAGGAAGCAGAGGCCCAGGGCTCAGAGGTGGCCTCACCCATCACCCAAGCTGAGGTCACTGAGGTAGTTGGAAAGCTCCTTGGTGGCAAGGCAGCGGGGTTGGATGAGATACGCCCTGAGTACCTCAAGTCTCTGGATGTTGTGGGGCTGTCTTGGCTGACATGCCTCTGCAGCATCGCTTTGCGGTTGGGGACAGACCGCACACTCCTCAGCCTCCCCGGGAAAGTCTATGCCAGGGTACTGGAGAGGAGAATAAGGCCGATAGTCGAACCTCAAATTCAGGAGGAACAATGCGGTTTTCATCCCGGTCGTTGAACACTGGACCAGCTCTATACCCTCTCTAGGGTGCTGGAGGGTTTATGGGAGTTTGCCCAACCAGTCCACATGTGTTTTGTAGGCCCCGGGGAAGACCTAGGACACGCTGGAGAGACTATGTCTCTCGGCTGGCCTGGGAACGCCTCGGTGTCCCCCCGAAAGAGCTGGAGGAAGTGTCTGGGGAGAGGGAAGTCTGGGAATCTCTGCTCAGACTGCTGCCCCCGCGACCTGGCCCCAGATAAGCGGTGGAAAATGAATGAATGAATGAATATATTTGAGATTATAACGTAGATCTGGCAATGTGAGATTTGCACGACACATTGACATTACAGTATTCGTTTCATGTGTTAGAACGGAAGAGCCTCTCTGGAGCGTTCGATTTCCCAGCAAAACTGTCCCGATCTTAAACATAAGTATCAGTCTACAAACAGGCTTTCATAGACAATCTAGGAAGTCACGAGTTGTTCACACATTACCAATAAAATGTGATTAATACATTAATTAAAAGTGTTAAATAAGGGTCGTTAGCACTGAAGGAATGTTTTCTTAATTCCTGCTATTAATGTTACTCGCTTTATGGCTTGGGGTGTGGCCTACTACTTCAAATTACCCACCATTTTTTAAAAGTCGTGTAAATACTTTTTCATATATTTTTTATAAACTTTTTCATGTACAGTTTTCTTTACTTTGCTTAATAGTTCTATCTAATATTGTATTAGATCGGATAGGACTGTTACATAATGAAGATGGAGAATGGGAGCGTCTTCAAAATAAAAGTACAACAACCAGGGTAGCAGGACCAGATTGGAAATTGGATTGGATTGGATGTTTCCAGATTGGAAATGGCCAAGTATTTTACCAGAAGCTCAAAATTATTGTATTTGGAAGATAATTATCGTGCACGAGTTTTTAATATAGATAAATTAACTAAAATAATAACTGATGATTTTTTACTACGGAATGAATCAATATTGAACTTACGTAAACTGGACAATCACACTATTTTCTTCTAGAGCTGCTGTGCAGCCAAAATTATGTTCCCTATATCTCTGTAAAGCTAGGCCTTTTGACACAATATGAATTGTGAAAAGCACTATATAAACTTTTTGGCATGGCCTGCAAATTACCACAATAGATAAATAACTACGCATACCTCAGTGGGAAACAACTGACCTAAGTGCCGGACTATTGACAGGAACGTTAACTCCATGATGATTGGCCGAGAAGACATTCACGTTTTCCTTACAATCGTGATATAGAGGATCCACAGCTAGTCCAATGAGTTAGCTGTAGAAACCCTATGTTTACAACCACTAGCTGGCCTCCGTTACACTACGTTACACAAGGAGAATCGTGGGTCATCTGTTATCAGATTATGGGAAAGTCCCTACTGGCTTTTCGTGCCAGTTGGGATGAAAAAGTAGACTGAGCAATGGACTGAACTGATTAATTAAATAGTAAAAACAGTCACTTGATTAATTGCAATTTAAAAAACCCACATGGCAACATTTAATTGTTCTACCAAAAAATACTGAGTCAACATTCTCATACTACTCATTTACTTACACCTGCACAGAGCAACAGCAGGACGCGGTACATAGTGTTGGATTCAGTCCTGGAAAGAAAAGAAAATCAGTTTTGCAAGTTATAGCCTCAACACACATATCTAATGTTCACCATATCTAAATATGTCTGAGAAACATTCAAAATATCTCTGAATAACCTTTCAAGTAAAAAGAGTGTTGCCAAACCGTTTTTATTCGTAATAGATATACAATTAATAATTGCTAATATAAATGTATTGTAAGAAAAGGGAATATATATATATTAAGGAAATTTCTGTGGAATCAATAAAGAAAATAAACTTACGCAGATAAACTTTCAAAGGAAGATGCTTCGAGCCTATGAAATGTCTGTCTGTTTGGCGGTTCTGTCTTGTCCTCTTGCTGTATTCTTCCCACTGCTAACTGATAAATCATTACACAGATGTTTGCTAACATATTGATTCTTTATTTACATAGATCCTGGATCAAAATCTGACTGATTTACGGAAAATCACATGTCCAAAGTCTCTTTTAACAGATTAAAAAAATAAAAATGGGCCTTTTTAGTTAAACAGCTAATAGTCAGTTGTTCATTTCATTCCCTCTAAACAATCAAATCCGCACACCATGCTATTATTGTTTACTCTGAGCATTGTAAATATATGTGGTGAATATTATGTGACTTTTCTCATTTAACTGTATTTTTTGACTCTCAGAATGGTTTTTGGCCTATAAATGGACCTTGAGAGGTAATTCCTCTTTGTTTGCTCACAAGGTTAAGATTTTTCAGTCAGTTTTGTCTATTTACGTGCTTTGACTTTTCCTGTGGACCTGGGAGGTGACTATGAATAGATTGTTAAAAGGTTAATTCATTTAAATGTTTCAGACAAAAATCTGCCATTTGTGTCCCTGAAGTGTATTCTCAGAGAATAATTAACCATTTATTCAAGTATGTTTTCTTGCAGCTTCTTTCTTCAAATGCCATTTCACCAATGCTAATGAATATTAAACTCATTTCTGATAGAAACTTTGGCAACTTAGGGCAACAAAAATGGGCAATGTTGCCTGGTCATTTGTTTTTTTTTTTTGTTCTTGTTCCAGAGCTAAAAGGGCATGTTTATCTTGACCGCAGTGGCCAGGAGATTTGGTTCGTCTCCAGAACGGGAGAGTGAGCGGCGTTATCAGACTCTGACGCAGAAGGGAAAATGGAGTATTGTGATGCGACTGTATTTCTTATCTAAGACTGAAGCAGCTGTAAGTTTGTTTCAGCGTTATAAAGCCATCTCAAACTCTCACATCTGAAAAGAAAATGTGATGTTGACGATGCAAAAATTGGTCAAGGCCTGGGAAACACATTTGTTGAAATAGTACTCCGATAGGTTTCAGCCTATTTCTAACAAATCAATAGTGATATGTATAGACATTATATTTGATCATTATTTTACTTTTAACATTGTATTTAACCATTTATTCAAGTATGTGTTCGTTCTTCAAATACCATTTCACCAATGCTAATGATTATTAAATTAATTTCTGATCAAGCAGCACAACTGTTTTCAACATTGATAAAAAGAAATGTCTGTTGAGCAGTAAATCATCATATTAGAATGATTTCTGAAGGATCATGTGACACTGAAGACCGGAGTAATGATGCTGAAAATTCACCAGGAATAAATTCGCTTTGAAATATATTAAACAATTCTTTTAATTTATTTCGCAATATTATTGTTTTACTGTATTATTAATCAAATAAATGCAGCCTTGGTGAGCATAAGAGACTTATTTGAAAAGCATTATAAATATCTCACCAACCTCAAGCTGTTGACCAGAAGTGTAAGAGGCCTGTTCAGCTCCAGAAGACCGGTAGATCGCCTGCAGTAATCAATAGTGACGATTTTAAAGACACAAATGCTGACATCATTTGTCAGATTATGAAAATCTCTTTGATATGCAAAGGAAATACAACTTCATCCAATGATAAACTGAACAGACTGTATGTCGCTGTGACTTAATGATAACTTATACTTGACGTTGTTCCCCACAAGGAAACAAGCTTATAAATAATACAGGATTATCTTTTTTGAAAATCTAAAATAGCAGAACATTTTCTGTGATGGGTAGGTTTAGGGGTAGGGGTAGTGTAGGGGGACACAATATGCAGTTTGTAGAGTATAAAAACCATTACGCCTATGGAATGTCCCCACAAAACACAACAAGTGTATGTGTGTGTGTGTGTGTGTAGCTTCTGTGCTGTGTCTTAGAAGGCCGCAGATTTGTCACCTGTGAAACTCCAGATAAACTCTAGCTGTCCTCTTATCACTGCTCAAGGGCAGAGAACGTGCGTTTTCAGCTGGACAAACCTTGTGTATAAAGATACATGTAACTTTGTATCTCTGCAGTGTTACATTACCTGAGTTACTCTCATCAATGAATTTACATGCATCATCTCCTGTTGGGGAGTAATCCTAGTATTTTTTTATTTTTTATTCTGCTCTGTAATATGCTTTTTAATTTAAATGTCTTTCATGTTTTTTTCCCTTCGTTATAAGTTAACAAGTGACAGCAACTTAAAAGGATTTTATCATCAATTGAAACTAGTTATAAATTTTAAAAAACTAAAATAAAATGATTAAATATGAACATAATTACAAGTCTAATTTTAATCCATTTGATGACTTTGTAAAAGATGATTTTAGTAAAAATGATTTCTCCTTTCAAATAATTATTTAGGTCAATCTTAGACTTGTTGATCAATCTTAGTAAGCTTACGCTACTCCTGCATCCCACATCGTGTCAGTTGTTACTCATGCGGTCGTCCGCCGGAAGCTAGTTGTTTGAATTTATAAATGTGGATTTTTTTTTTTTTTTTTAAATGCATCACTTCACTTCAAAAGGCCTTTATTAACCCTCTGGAGGCGAGTGGATTATTTTTAACTACCATTACAAAGCTGGGAAGAGCAAGGATATTTTTAAATATGTCTCCGATTCTGGTCGTCTGAAAGAAGATAGTCATATACACTTAGGATGGCTTGAGGGTGAGTAAATCATGGGATAATTTTAAATTTTGGGTGAACAAGTGAATAAGTGCTATTATTATTTTCTTAATGTAAATGTTCTAATAGTACGATTAAGGCAAATGTTTCTTATACTAAAAGATGGCAAATAGTAGATTGGCAGTAAAAATACTCTCAGTTCTCTTCATAGTACTTAAACACGTAATATCAAAAACCCAAATGCAATACTAGTGATTTCAACCAAAGACTTTAGATATTCAAAGACGGTGCACTCATATTACTACAAATGGGAGAAAGTGCAAACTGCAATATGTTGGAATACAACTTTTTTTTTTTTTTTTTTTCCCTGTCCTTGTTCTTCTTATTTAACTCTCTTCTTGTTGCTGTGCGCTGCTCTCCTGCAATGTCAAAAATGCTTCAGCTTTGCTGACTCCACTCTTACTAAAGACCTTTGTGAAGAACATCCAAGTCATAACACCAAACTGCACCAATGCATACCAAAAAGAAACTTATTTCATGTTTAGATAATGATAAAGCACCAAGGCTGTGATGATATTATTTATTCACTGTAAACAGACTAATGTTCTTTCCTTAGAGGTCATTGAGATGATATCTAATAATCCAGAAGAACCATAGAGACAGCTTTCAGGATCCTACAGCTGTATTGTCACCTGCATCGTTTAAACTGGTATGTTGGAAAATGATAAAATGTCGCCATAAAATGAAAAGCATGTTGTCCTCAATGTTGTCGCAAATTTTTTTTAATGAAACGTTTTTCCAAATCTGCTTTGATTTGGATCATTTACAAGTATTAGAAAAACCTAATCATACAGAAATATACAGACCATAAATTAAACATAAAAAATTAAGAAAATATATCCACTGATATCAGTAATCTTTTATAAAAACACATTTATCACATTTACATTCAGAAGGACTTACTCAAGCAGTCAGTGTTCCCGTATTGAGGCTTTCAAGTCTATAAGAGTGGCATACAAACTCTTTCAGCTGGCATCCTCAACTTGCTTTGATCCCATTTACCCAAATACAGAAGTCAATGCTCGGAGGGAAGCTGAAAACAAAATGGATAAATACAATTCGTGTTGTATTCGACGTATGTGAAACTAGAACAACCCATGTTCAGGTACACACACACACCCCACTCTTTACTTTCATGGCATCACGTCTTCTAGTTTTTCTTAAATAGTCCTCAGTTTATACTTCATCAAGGACGGAAAAGTCTTTCTTAGAAAAGGAAAATGATTCATAGAGTCCACGGAGATCCAAATAGAGCCATGACTATCGGATGTGGGAGATAAATGTTGGTCTTGATGTCATTCTCTTAGTGGCAGGATGTTGGTTGGGTGTGTTGGTGTTTAGTAATACGGAAGCTCTGTTCCACCGGTAGAGCGTCCGCTCTCTGAGTCTATGAGATGCAGCTTTCTCACCTCTATTCATCCCTGAAAGCTTCTGGAATCGCTGCTGAAACACCAGCCAAAACTGATCTTCCTGCAACAAACAACAACAAATAAGATAGTGTATAATTTTCATGGAATTGGCTGGATTTCAAAGTTCCAAGGTCTTACTTGCTGAAACTAATACATGTGACTTTCTTTCTCCCTTCCATAGAAAAAGTTTAATTTTTGAACAATCTCTTGATTGGCTATCAAGCTCCAAAATTAAAATAATGTATGAAGTATCATATGACTCTGCGGTGTATTGAAAATCGGGATGATCAGCCTCAATCGAAATTTAATGATGGGCTTCAGATAACATATAAACAACTTAATGATATTGTAATTTAATGAACAAGAGTGAAACAAAAAAAAATCTCCTTTTCACAGAAGAACGCAAGTCAAATGGGCTAGCGAGTAAAAAAAAAACTATTCCTCTTGGGGCCATTCACACGACACCATTTTCAACTAAAAATGGAAAACTTAAGCGTTTTAGCTGCTTTAAAAGTTTTGGCAAACTTTTGAAAATGGGTTTCGGTGCAATTTTCGGAAAATTATACCATTACTGTACCTAGTGTAAGCTACAAAAATGCATGTGCATGCGTATCACGTGTTCAGTCTCTGGGTGTGTAGTTTTTCTTGACAAAGTGACATCGCCATCTAATGGCCTGGCATGAACAATACCGTGTTCTTAATCGTTCTGTTGATCCGTGTGAATGGGGACTGTTTTGACAATGTCGTCTGTATGCGAAAAACGAAAACCTTTCAGTTTTCAGTACATTGTCGCGTAAACATTCTCTAAGCCAAAAGTCTTCAGCCCTGTTTCTGGGGACCCACTGTCCTGTAGAGTTTAGTTCCAACCACATCCAAACAGCTAATCAAGGTCTTCAGGACTGCTTGAAAATACACAGGCAGGTGTGCTGAAGCAGGTTGGAAATAAACTGGGTGCAGCAGGACAGCGAGTCTTCAGGAGCAGGGTTGAAGGCCTGTGCTCTAAGCTTTACAAAGACAAAATCAGTGAAATAGGATCTATGTCTGTCTATAGAGTTGAAGTCTCACCAAAGTCAGCTGCAGAGATGCAGGGACGTCACGGCGCACCCTCTTGGGTTTGGCACAGTACGACTCCAAATGCTGGAGGTCACATCCCCGCACGCAACACTGCTCGACGATCCCTTTCCCACGAGAGCGAGGACTGCCGCTACGGGCTGCTCCAGGTTTGCCTAACCACCAATAAACATAAAGGAAATGTTAAAGGTTTTAATGCCAGTCATGTTAATGAGAGTTAGTTGCAACTGTTCAAACAAGGTGAACACACAATACCATTCAAATGTTTGGGGCCTGTACTTTGAAAGAAATTGATACTTTTACTCAGCAAGTTCCCTTTAAATGAACAGTGAACAGTGAATTCTGTTGATCTTTCTATTCATCAAATAATCCTGAAAACAATGTATCACGGTTTCCACAAAACATTAAGCTGCCCAACAGGATCATGTGACACTGAAGACTGGAGTAATGATGCTGAAAATTCAGCTTTGCATCACAGGAATAAATTACATTTTTAAATATATTAAAATAGAAAAAAGTTGTTTTGAATTGTAATAATATTTCACAATCTTACTGATTTTACTGTATTTTTTCATTTAAAAAAAAAAAAAAAGCATACTTGGTGAGCAGAAGAGACAAAAACATTATAAAAATCTTACCAACCCCAGACTTTTGAACAGTATTTTATGTAGCCCACTGTTATGAGTGAAAAGTGTAACATCTGTCACTGACAAACAATACCAATTTTTGTGAAATTGTTGAAATATGAGTTACTGAGACCGTGTCATATTGTTCCTTTTGAGAAAAGGAGTGAATGAGAAAATGGGAGAGAAAAGTATTGAGGTGGCCTTGGATATGGAACAGGGTGAAAGGGCCTCAGTTAGTAGAAATAAAAGATGTTGATATCAACAACCGCAAAATCAAGAGTACATGTTGGTGTGGTAACGTATATGGTCATTTATGGTGTGTTTAATATCATAACTATAACTTCAGGCCACCCACAACAGAAGTCGGTTACTGTTTGCTATTGGTTGTTCGGGTGATTTCCATCAACACCATGATGATAATGGCCTGACTTGATACCACTGTCTCTATCTTCAGGGCAAGGCCACTTTAAAACACTGATATTAATTGTTACAAATATGATATGATGTTGTGAGTGAGATTAAAGATTTAGAGACATACAAGTCACTTCTATAGCACCGGTTTGACCCACACGATCAGCACACACATCTTTGAAAACAGATTCTGCAGTATCCAAATACAGGACATCAGAAATGTAAGATGAAGATTGTAGGTGAGACTCACCTCTGTAAAAGCCACGGTCTCCACACACAAACTCCAGGTCAGCGACTAGTTCCCGTCCACAGCGTGCTTTGGCCGCTTCCCCGGCATCTGGCAGAATCATGACGCAGTACAGGGAGTAGAGGACACACACACTTCGCCAGCTGGGCACCTGCTTAATCAGAAACAACAAACTCTCAGCCACCTGCATATTATCAGAGAGATGCACTCCTTTTTTGTCAAAGCAATGAACACAATTCCTGACACATGGCGTTCTGAATACATTTTGTTTTGCAAACCGTACTGATTTGAGAGCATGTATGAAAAGTCAAGATGGCAGTGCTCTGCAAGATCCTTTGAAAGTTCCATGTTGCCCTACAGTCTTAAAATAAAGGTTCTTTATTGGCGTCTATGGTTAAATGTCTTTGTTCTGCTGAACACAAAGGAAGATATTTGGAAGAATGTTCGTAACCAAGCAGATCTCACCCTCCATTGGCTACCATAGTAGGACAAAAATACTATGGAAGTCAATGGGGGGTAAGATCTGTTACAAGCATTCTTCCAAATATCTTCCTTTGTGTTCAGCAGAACAAAGACATTTATACAGGTTTGAGGGGGGAGTAAATTGAATTCTCATTTTTGGGTAACTATCTCTTTAAGAGCATGGAAGAACCAATTTGGGTTCCCCAAAGAACCTTTCAGTGGACATTTTAATAATCTATTGAAACTTTTTCCACTGTAAAGTACCTTTTGTGCAATGCAATGGTTCCTGAATGTTAAGGAATGGAACCATTGATGCCAATTCATTCTTAATTTATTCTTTTTGACTTTACAAAAGCGTTAACTGTTTTGACCTTTTGCTACGATGGCATGCGTTACAGATCTATATTTTCCTACAACCCACACGACAAAGCAACGTCATAATAGCTCCCTAACATGCAAACCTGCATTGGAGGCAGTAATTGTTGGTCACAAAAAGGTAATTTGACTCATCCATGGAAACTAGTCATTTAGAAAAAAAAAAGTAGAGGAAAGTTGTTTTGACCATCTTTTATGGAGTTTTTACCGTCAGTGGAGTCTTTCTAAACACCTCAAAACAAAAAAACAGCATGATGTGGTCTTTTCCCCCTAAATTCTACTTCCAAATAACATGCAACAGGTGTAATGGTCTTTGATTTGAGAGACTGATCCTGGTGCATCCCATTGGAATACATGTTTCTATGTAACAGGCAGAGTCTTACCTTCAGCGTGAATCCTCTAAGCATCTGAAGGCATCTGGCATGACAGGCAGGCATTCCGTCTGATGGCATGTCTATTTTTTATGGTTTGGTCTCTCTAAAGAGCTACTGACGTTCTTGCTCCGGCGTGCTCTTATAGGAGGACCAGGAGGGGATGGGCCAACGGCACCATCTCACCCTTCCCTCTACACTCAGACGACACTTAATCACAAAGCTTGTCTTTTGCTGACGACACATGAAACTACAAAAGAAATCTGATTAATAAACAACAACAAATCAAATTTGACGTATCTATCTGAACATTTATAGCTAAGTAATGTAAAAGGGAGGAGGTTCATGAATTTATCTGACAGATATTGTGCCTTTTTCATTATGTGCAAGCATATATAACTTTGAATGGTCATCATTATCTTAAATAACGGATTCCCTGCAGCACGACATTGAAATCCATTTTAAGAGTGACGACAAAGGAGAAAGACGTTATCGCAAGTATATCTCAGCAAGAAGCCGTTAAGTGATTTTGGAGTGTGTAGGCTTCAACTGAAATGATAAAACAAAGGAACGCAGCCAATCACAGAGTACACACTTAAAGATAAAATAAAGACAAAACGTTATGTTACCAGTCAGATGTGTGGGTACAATCATAACTGGAGGTACATTGTACAGCAATTGATTCACAAAATAAAATGACCAATGCTCAGTATGACACAAAATCTTTTTTTTATTTAAACTGAACCAACTGACTTAATGAATTCTATTTAATTTTAACAGCTAAAGTAAATCAAACATTTTATGATTCCTATGCAAAAGCAAACTCTGCTAAATTATTCATTCCATTTATTGCACAAAAACCATATATTTTATTTAAATTACAATATTTACGCTATCAAATATTAAATTAAATTACTGAACCTAACCAAAGTTTTAGACATTTCTTCTGCTGCTCAATTGAAATTAAGAATGAAGAACTTTGACACCAGACATTTTTGATCCTCTAAATCTGATCCGTCGGGTTTGAATTAAAGGTGCTGAGGGCGGCTTCCTTCTGTCTCAGCCGGGCTCGTAATTTGTTGATTTTCTCCTCATGGGCCAACTGTTCAAAATCAAACGCCAGAAAGCTCTCAGCTCTGGGGAGCAATGCGGCCTCTAAACACACACTGTCATCCTCGTACGGCTCTCTTTCTCCACCTGCTGCTTCGGGCTGGTCTGAGACGCTAGACGATACATGGATGATCTGGGACTGCTGTAGGATGTTGGACTCCAGATCCTCAGGAGGTTTGGGTGGGCTATTCGCTGACCGGGACTCTGAGGGTGCCTCACCTTCCTGTTAATTCAAAGGCAAAATTCATTAATAAACAATAAAAATTGGATCAAAAAGGTTTCTGAACGATTTCAAACAGCACCAAAAGACCTAATCACTTTTAAAATCATGAACAATTTGGGTTTTTTGATTTTTTTTTTACACAGAATCAAAAATACTGTAAGGGATTTCAGTTATTTTGCAAGTCACCAAGTGGTTAGCATGGTCTAGTTAGTCCCTGCTGGTAGATGTCATAACTACACCATTCTAAAAGTGTCTTTCTCCATTTACAGCCATTCAATAGTACCAATGTATTCTAGAAGGCTAACTTTTAAAAAAATGGCTATACGGTCTTGGTTAATTACACACCCTCAAGTCGCTCCAAACCCGTAAGACTTTCGTTCGTCTTCGGAACACAAATGAAGATCTTTTTGAGGAAATCTGAGAGCTTTCTGTCCCTCCAGAGACAATTACGCAATTGCCACTTTGACGCTTCAAAAAGTTCATAAAGAGACCGTAAAACTAATCTAAAGCTAACATTTAAGCTTCCGGCAAAGGTTGGTTTTCATGTGTCATTCAGGTTCGGTGCGACATGAGGGTGAGTAATTAATGACAGAATTTTCATTTTTGAGTGAACTAACCCTTTAAGTAATTGGCTAAAAAACATGAAATGCTACCAGGAGCTGCCAACAAATAGCCAGATTCACAGGTTGTGAACATTTGTGATTGGCTAAGTTTTTCAATTAGTCAAGAAATGGCGATGCAGGACCCATATTTTAGTTCTCTTGCCATTTTCTGCATGGCATTCCAAACCAAAACCATGTGCAGCACCTTTAATCATGTAAGATCGATTATCATGCTCATCTTCAAGACTTACTTCAAGACTGACCTTTTGACATTCTTTGCCCATACAGCATTGCTCAGGCATTTCTTCAGAGACTTCATGTAATTTTGGTGAAATGTGCAGATTAATGTCAAGATCTGTAACTGGAGCCTGACCATCCTGAGTGTGGATCGGAAAGAGACATGCAACAATCAGAAATCCAATAAATGACTGTATCAAAGGCCTAAAGCAAATAGCGCTCAATATACCACAAAAAGTGAACGTGTTCTGAACATTTACAGCCAAGTAAAGTAAAAGGGATGTTGAATTTATCTGACAGATATGGCCCCAAGAGATCCTTCATTATGCAAAAGCATATACAGCTTAGAGCTGTCATCATATATTATATTATATAACGCCACTTTTGAGATTTCCTGCAGCAAGAAATTGAAATTCATCTTAAGAGTGATGACGACAACAGAGAAAGGTTGTCACAAGTATATCTTAGCAAGATTTTTCATCTTTTAAAATATTTTTACATTTTTTAAATATTTTTTTAGTTGAGCATCACTGAACCACAATCATTTTATTTTTGTTTGTTTCTTTGTTTTTTACTTTGAATATCAATGAACCAGTTTAATTTCACCATCTAAAGTTATTCCAAAATAGGTTTTAATTTAAAAACATTTTTAGAAATTTAGAGTCAATTTGTTACAATGAAACGAACCTGATGCGAGAATTTCATTTCATTTCCTGGTTATTTATATAACGCTTTATACAATTCAGATTGTTTCAAAGTAGCTTCACATTAATAAAGACGAAAATAACAGTGTTAATGTTTTAAAATTCATCACTTATGAAACAAATTAAATTCAGCTGTAAAGCAGCTCTACAGAAGGCTGACGTTATTCAGCTCGTCACTTCAGTGTTGATTCGGTTCAGGTCAATGAGTTTCCATGTTGCAAAGTTAGTGTTGTAATTCAGCTCAAAATTGTTCACATCCAGTAGTGTCAGTGTAGTGCAATGTTACTGAATATTGTTTTTTTAAACCTAAACTGAGAATCATCACATATCGATCAACTTCTGGCATTCATACCTTTTTCAGAACAGATGGCAAACTATAACAAAAGAGGGAAAATGTCCTGCCTTGATCTGTTGTGATCTGGGCGAAGTGTCCGGGAGTGGTTGTGCGTGGATGATGTTGGGCTCCTGACTGGACTCCAGATCCTCAGGAGGTTTGGGTAGGCTACTCGCTGACCTGGACTCTGAGGGTTCCTGTTAATTTAAAGTCAAAATTAATTAATAAACATCAATAAAAGAGGATCAAACAGGTTTCTGAAAGATTTCAGACGGCACCAAATGAGCTAATCACTTTTAAAATCAGGAACAATTGTAAGGGGTTTCAGTTATTTTCTAAGAACGCAAACTATAACAAAAGAGGGAAAATGTCCTACCTTGCTCTGTTGTGATCTGGCTGAAGTGTCCGGGAGTGGTTGTGCCTGACAACTAGATGGATTGTTTATCTGGTGCTGTTGACCGGGACACACACCTGAAGGTGCTGAGGGAGAGTTTTGCAGTGTCACTTGCCTGCAACGTGATTTCCTCACTGAGAGGAAGATCTGGCCATTAAACACGATGATGGCATTTCGCTCAACAGAATCCCTGATGCTTGGCTGAGAGGCCGCTTCAGTCTCCAGCCCTGAAAACTGTATTTTAGGCTTATGTGTTTTTAAAATCGTTTTTAAGACCTTAAAGGCAGTGATGCTGGAACTCACAACAGGCAGCAAAAACTGGCCTGGAGTTATTTTGGTGACTAGCGGCCTCTGGGGAAGTGTATCTCTGCCGTCCTTGCCCACGGCCACTTCTTTTTCCCGCAGCTCAACCGGACAGATCCACGTCACTGTCTGCGGCATCCGTTTCTCTGATTCATGCGGAGACAGGGCGACACGGATCTTCCTAGCCGTGGAGCTGGACAGGGACTGCACGGGGATGTTTTTGACACACGTTCCTTTGGGAATGTAAACAACAATGTTCTCCATGCAGGACATTCTGAATCACAGAAGAGTCACAGAACCTGTAGGATTGGTTGAATAAATCTTTCATATTACTGCAGTCTGATGAGTTTTTAAATATGTCTTTGCATTTTATTATTACTAAACAACTAAATAGCCAACTCAACATATAGAAACTTAAAACCTAAGCTTATAAAATATGTATGTTCAATATAATAGCCTTTAAAAGAAAAGTTGCCATTGTAACTAGCTTCATCCAACATCCTAGCTACTGAAGTTTTTGTTACTAACGTACTATTATCATTACAGGGGCTATGTATAAGAATTTTCATGTATTAATGCCAATGTTTGAACCGCTTCTAACAAAACTTAAAAAACTAAACCTTCACAGACTTCCTATATTGTCTATGAAAGCCTGTATAATTATTAGTATGTGAAAGGCAGGGGACGGTTTTGCCGGGAAAATCGGAAGGTTGTGAAGTTTATTCGAATAACAAATGAAACGAATGCTACAATGTTATCTATTAGTCTAATGCCGAAAGAGCCATTTCTCGTCGCGGTCATTTTTATGGGTGTTTATGTTGTTATTGACAGGAAAGCGCATAACACATATTTACATATTCATCTAAACGACACTATCATAAAGCGTGGACGGCTATGGCAAACCGTTTTGACTTTTATTCATTTTCAGGATATGAATTTGTGATGTCAATAATTACATTTTCACTAGTTAAAATGTTAATTCTTGATATCAGGAATTCGATTTCCACTAGTAACAATGGCAATTTTTGATATCAAGAATTACATTTCCACTAGTAACAATGTTAATTCTTGATATCACAAGTTCATATCCTGAAAACGAATAATAGTCAAAACGGATTGCCATAGACGACTTAGTTAACGGTTTATCGCTACAGATATTTCCAACTTCTTTTTATCCCTAAGCGACAAAGAACTTTGCCTCGAGTACAATAATATCAGGGTTTTGTACTTGTACATCACGTGTGCACGTGGTTGTACATCAGTACACGTTACTGGCTGCAGTTCACTTAACGGCCACTGGTGTCGCTAATATTAGAGTTTCTAAATCCTACACAGCTCATTTAAACAGTAAAAAAAATGACAGACTCTAAGAGACAAACACTTTAAAAAAAGATCCTGTATAAACATATTAAATATTTCTACAGTGTTAACTGAAGGTATTTTGTGGATTCAACAATCTGACAAGCTGAGCAACAATCTGACAAACAAAACCAGGAAACGTTTAACTACCAAACCAAAACTAAAAACAAATGTTGTCATATACCCAAACTTGGTCACTTCATTCGCAGCAAAAGCGGTATATTCAAGTCTCCACAGCAAAGGTCACAAACGGAATTCAAACGGGTTTTTTGTTGTTGTTGTTTTTCAAATTAATTAAAGCCGTTATTGAACATCTGCATGTAAAACTCTCTCCACTAAGCGAGGACTTCCGGTGAAAACTTCCGGAGTTTGGTCGGTGGTCTGTCGTGTCAAAATAAAAGTCATTGTTAGCCAAAAGTTTAATGTAATTCGATATAGAAAAGTAAAACAGCTGGTGAAGATTAAATGATTGTTCGTTTAAAATATAAATCCTGTCATTTACCTCTTTTCTCACAGTTTTAATCACTGTAATTAATTAAATTAACGTCCACACCAATGCACCAATGCAACGAGTTTTCCTCTGGCGCTTGATTGACCGTCAATGTTTTCATCCGCTGGAAAATATATAAGCAGAAATGTAAAACGGGCAATATGAGAAAAAAAATCGTATAATTTACCTAGTATTATTATTCCATCCCATTCTCATTCCTTTCCTTTGGTCTGTCATTTATGATGATAGATATTACAGACATCAATAGTAGTTATTAGCGCTCTGCTTTAGACGTGCTATTAGCTTTCAATTAAAATCTGATGGATGGAACATTAATTTAAAATACTAAATCAATCTTTGGTAGAGTATGCGCACTGTTGTAAGAAAATAATAAAGATGGATTAGGATTAAAAGGTTCCACATGATTTGATCTGGTCAAAATCTTTGGTTGTGTGTCTGAACATCTATACCGATAATCAACATATTTTACACACACAGATGCCTATTCAAACAGTTAAAAGTACTAGTGACAGTATAATTTATATTTCCCCTCAAGTTTGTTTCTGTGTAGGCTATGTCACCCAAGTATTTATTTTCCAATCTGACATTTGACCATGTTTGTCATCTTTTTGGGTTTGCTGATCTGCTTCGATGACAGCCATCATCTTTGTGTACTGTATTTATGACAAATATAAGTCTCTTTTATTTCTTTTTGAACAGTGGAATATGTTTTCAGGAGTAGGTGAGATGCTCTTTAAAGTCAACACAATGCTCTTGCACCGTTGCCTGTCATTTCCAGGAAGTATTGTAAGATTTTCCTCCAATGGTTAGATTTTATTTTATTTATGCTGCTGATATATGTTCTTTAATTTCATTTCCTTTTTTTCAATTGGACGTACACATCACACTCTAACACAGAAAACAGAGAGAGAGGGCCACGTGTGGAACCAATGAGAACATAGACACGGATTTTAACAACAGCAAACAAACAAACAAACAAATACACATACATACAGACTTACGTCATACATACAAACATACTTAGTTATATAAAGCTAAACGATGAAGTATCATAACTGGAGTAATAGCAACTGTAGTATTAATTGTCGTAATTTTAGCAGAAATATAACCACTATAATAATTGGAACAATAATGTTATTAATTAAAAGGCGAAAGGAATTATCCCCAAATAAACATCTTTTTTTTTTTCCTTTTTTTTTCTTTTTTTTCCATTTGTACACTTTTCGTTAGGCTCACAGTCTTTAAAATCTTTAGTCAGAGTCCACTCCTACATACATGTAGATCCACCTCGTCGTTTTGGGTACTTGTTCAAGTGCAACATACTGTATGAGAACATAATCGGTCACTTTCATGCGGAGCGGGATTGTCTTTGGGTCACACAAGATACTGTAAAGAACCACTGAAACATTTTGAAGCAGTGAATCTGTGATAGTGATAGGAACAAAGATAAGGTACAGAAACATCCTAACTGTTTCTCTGCCACACCAGTCCATCTGGCTGGCAGTCTCCACTCGCTGACCTCTGACCTTTCTTCAGAGGCACGTCTCCAAGCTGTGCAGTGGGCTTGGGGGGCAGGGGGAAACGTGCGGCGCCCCATTGTTGCTCGAGCCCAGGTAGACTCGGCTCTCGGCAGCGTTGTTGTTGCAGTTGAGGGTGACCGGCAGACTCTGCTGCCTCATCGGGCGGGACGGGTAGCGGGATCGCGGGGGCCTCTGGGGCTGATGAGAGTGAGGGGCGGGGTGACGAAGCGCCACACGCACGTGGTTATGGTTGGAGCGTTCCGATTCGTCGTCCACGTCCGTCTCGTCGATCAGGGGGATGTTGTGGACCGAGTCCGTGATGATGAACTCCGGGTGCGCCTGGAAGTCGTGAATGGAGTTCCGCGACTCCGGCCGCTCGATGCCGTCATACAGGGAGCTACGGAAAGCTTTCACCACCCGGATCTATACGTCAAGGGTGCGGGGTAGGAGATGTCAAAGGGAAGAAAATGGAGGGATCGAAAGGGACAGAGAGGTTGAGAGAAGTTTAGTCCCCCTTTTGCAGTACTCGCACACTTTCAGCTAGCTGACCTGCGAGAGCTGAAAGTTTCACATCCATTAAGGCCTTTGGTGCTGCAGGCCTTTGAAAAGAAACAAAACTCCACAGCCATTCTATAGGCCTCTATAGAATGATGCCCAAAAACATAATTGAAATCCAAGTTGTAATTACAAGAGGAAAAGGAAATCTCAAGATGATACAGTCAAGCTAACACAAGACAGCAAACACAAATCTTTCCAGTACCATAAATATCGAGAATATGGTCTGTCAAAGCAGCCTTAGCCCCCTTTCTGCTTTTCATTTAATACGTGGATCTAATGAGTGACTCACCAATTTCTGCTTCTTTTTTCTTTTAATGATGCTGATCGAAAAGTTAGATTTCTTTTCTTTAACCTCTGATGTACGTCAAATTAGTGAGCACAAAAAAAATTGCCAAATAAAAACAAATAAAATAAAAAAAAGACATGTACGTTCGCAAAATATCCAAAATATTATTACAACTTTCACTGTTGCCAGTTCAATACCAGGTGAATAAAATTCATGGAACACTGAGAAAAACAAAAAACACATGCAAACAAACGACAGTTAACACCAAAAAACAATGATTTTGAAGGCACACGCCACCATGTGGTACAAACACACACATACACAGTGTACACAGTACACACACACACACACACACACACACACACACACACAGAGAAAACACATGTTTAGAACATAAAAAGTGAGGTTTACACTACACAACATACAGGAAATAAAGACATGCGTATTCACATACTGTTGGTGTTGACAAACTCTGTAATACGGATTCAACAGTCTTGAAAAAACAGATTGCATTAGTGACTGTAAGCATTATTTATTGTTCTGACATCAGTTTTCTATTCGTTACATTTATAGGGTATATTTGTAAGTCTTTTTTTTTAAAACCACTTTCAATAAATCAATGGGAAAAAAAATGATATAACATAAAGCAAGGTATCTTTGATTATATTAGCTCAGTCTAATATGAGGACATTTAGAAAATCTTGATTGCCTTGTTTTGGGAAAAAAGAAAAAGAAAAAGAAAAACCAAACTCTCTATGCCCTCAAAAGTATGAACACATTAAATGGGACTTGTCTCCCATGCAACCATGCACAATAATTCAAGTTTCCTCTTCCCGTTCATGCATGGCATGCAAGTACACATTCAATAGAAAAAACAAAATCAGTAAAATCATTGATCAAATTGTTCCATATTCCTTTTCTGACGTCCTCGTTCTCGTCATGTGAGACACTACAGCAGCTGTGGTGAAAATGCATCTTCTTGAAAAGAAACCATTCGTGTGTGTGACCATGCATGTTGGACGTCACATTCATCGGACAGGAGGTTTTTTTTCCCGTTCTCCGCATTCTACATGCATAGCCAAACCACGCTATAGGGAATGACCACAAAGCAATGTGACTGACAGAGGGAGGGGACTTCACAACATGGACACAACAGCGCTTCTGCGGCTTTGTTTTTCCAAAGAGCCATTTGTTTTGAGGTTCCTGCTTAATTTAAAGCTACGCAGCAATGACATTGTAAACTTTCGAGTATAAGGCCCAGAATTCGTAATGGCATAATGGTTATGATATCAAAGAGCGAAAAAAAACCCATTGTAAGTTAACTGCAGTGAGGAATCGGCTAGTCTTTTGTAATTCAGGCACTGGATGGAAAAACAGAAAAGGGATTGTGTTTGAACGGCTCCAAACACATCACATCAGAACTCCTCATGACAGACGGCAGGAGAAGGGAGGTGAAACACAGACGTTTGATGGATGAAGGTCTAATCCTACGGCACAAAGTCATTTCCTTTTGTTGTGGCGTGACGGCCCAACAAAAGCTTTTGAGAAGCAGCCCTCTTGTGCAACATCACCAAAGTATGTCTACATTATTTTGTGAAACTATAAAAATATTGAATGAAAGTCATTTATCGGGATCTTTCCCTTCTTTGTTGGATTTAAAGGGTTAGTTCACCCAAAAATGTAAATTTTCTCATAATTTACGCACCCTCAAGCTATCCTAGGTGTATGTGACTTTCTTCTGTCAGCCAAACGCAATCAGAATTGTATTAAAAATATCCTGGCTCGTCCATGCTTTATAATGGGAGTGATTGGACGTGGGATGAGAGTTTTTGAATTCCAAAAAATAAAGGCCTTCTGAAACGAATCGACAAAAGCCTTAGGCATTTGATATACGTCCAAAACTTCCACAACACAGTGACATGATGTACAAGGCGTTATAACGCAGGACACGATGAAGTACGTCATGTCATTGTGTAGAACGTCAAGGAAGTTGATGCTTTTTGGATGCAAGTCGGAAACCAGAAGCTCTTTATTTTACTTTATAGTGTTTTAAATAAGGATATTTGCCTTACACAAATGCATTGATTCACTTTTATTAACCCTGTGGAGTACATTTTATGAACGACGGATGTGCTTTTTTGGACTTCAAAAACTCATCCTCCAATCACTCCCATTATAAAGCTTGGATGAGCCAGGATATTTTTAATATAATTCTGATTGTGTTTGGCTGAAAGAAGAAAGTCACAAACACCAAGGATGGCTTGAGGGTGAGTAAATTATGGGGTAATTTTCATTTCTGGATGAACTATTCCTTTAAGCTAAGACAACATAGCACAAAATGCTACAAGACGATGAAACAAAGACAAACACGAAAAAAGAACAACGGACAAACACTGGACAAGACTGACAGGACAGGACAGGATAAGACAAAAAAAAAAAACTCTTAAAAAAGGACAAAATAGAAAGTGAACATGTACTTTCATTTTTAAAGGTTTATAAATAAAAGAAAACGGAAGATTAACATTAAAGGGGAAGTGATAATGAAACTAAAGAGGTTCCAGCTGGGCTAATGTTGGTGGTCTCTTTGAAGGGATTTGGAAACGCTAAGACGCAGCTGTTTTCTTTAGACCACGGAAAAGATCGCTTCTGGTACCTGGAGGGCAATGTTGATGTTATATTTGGTGCATTAAACCCTCATAAACAAATTGCTGTCAGTGAGAATGACTTTCAAGAAGACTGTGTATAAAACTACAACTGTTTTGTGACAATAAATCATAGCAGCAGATAGAAAGAAAGATTTTCTAATGTGTAGAAACTCAAACAGCAACAATTAGCAGGACATTTTCATTAGATGACAAGTTTGGCAGGTTATAACACGAAAACCTGTGAAGAGAGAGAGGAGAATCTGAAAAAGGCGCACAAAGACAGTGCAAAAGACATTAGCAAAAAACATGGCACACTGTAAGTATGCTTTTTGTCCTGAACGGGATAGAAAAAATGTTAGCATTATTAATGCTAATAATATCCCTAATATGAAAATGGCAGCAGAAACCATTATGGGCTTATACTCGCAGGTTTACAACAGTCAACCATTGCTTTCGTTGTTCCCATGTTGTCAGGTTTTGATTAGTAAACAGAAGAAACATCTCCACTTTAGTTTCTCAATTCAGTTCAATTGTTGTTTGGCTCTTTCGAGTGAAATTCCAGTAGCCCTTTATGGCAACATTGATTTGAGGGTGAATTATTGGCAAATCAAGCAACGGGAGAATCAAAAAAGGCAACAAGAAAAAGAAAACAATCTTGGCAGCATTAAGCCAGAATAAACAGCAAGAGCAAGAAATAAGTTATGAGGTAGCAAGGAAGAAAGAGAGAAAGAAAGAAAGAAGAAAGAAAGAAAGAAAGAAAGAAAGAAAGGAAGGCCACAAACTAATAAGCAAAACAAACTAAAAATGCACAAGTAGAGAGATGAAGCAGATGCTCTGATGATAATCTGCTCTCCCTCTCTCTCACACACACACACTCAACATTCAGCAAACTAGGTGCGTTTGAAGGCAGGCAACAATGCAGGTGTGTGTGTTCGTGTATATGCTAAGCCATCTGAGTGCACGGGCTCTACGAGGTGCCGTTAACGGAATGTAAGGACTCACTCCCGGGGGCACCAGTTGCATTGGCAGTGGAGAGAACTACGTGAGAGGGAGTAGAATTATTGGTTACGTCATGGAGTTGGCTGAGCACTGAAGAGCGGCGTCTCACTGCACCCTGAAACGAACCACTTCTCTTGAAGGTACTCACTACCTCCATCTGCAGGAGAGAGAGAAGGACATCACACAGACTGAGAATGAGCTCAATGAAATGAACAGGACTGGGGGTTTGGGGAGGAACTTCTTGCAGGAAAAGCGGCATTTCATAAATTGTCAATGTGCATGTCAACCATTTAAGGGTGTTTCTTCAAATATGAGCCCTTTATTTTTATTAAAACCAAATTTTCTTTCTGTTATATGAAACGCATTAAAACTGGATTGTAGTGTATTTGAAAATCAGAAATTGTATTGTTCTATCCTTTAAAGACCCCAAATTCTTCATTAAAATATTATTTCTAATTATATCTTCTAATCATTGAAATAATCATAAATAATTTCAATATTCATTTATGACTGTCCCTCAGTACTGGATTAACTTCCATCACAATCAGCAATTTTGTCACTTGAAAAGTAAGCAAGGAAAGCAAGTGAAAAGCATGCTTAAAGTAAAAAAATAGTTTTAAAAAATAGAGATTTTAAACGTTTTTTTTTCCCTGTGCCTTAAAAGCTTGAATGTAACTCTACACCCTTGACTCATTTAGTCTACACGGATTTATAAATATGCAAATTAGCCCCGCCTCAACTCGCTCGCGCCAGCTCAGAGATTCCCTTTGTGAACTTACCGTGGTAAACGCTGCACAATGGTATCGCCATTAGTGCAACTTTTACATTAATAGAAATTAATATGATTAGCCTTTTGCTCGACTACGTTATCATACAGCTAATAATGTGTAGTTAATGTTACACAAACCATGTTCCCGTTCCTCATCTCAGAATCAGACAGCTGTCTTCTAACAATCAGTATCCTCACAAATGCTTTAACAACTCAGAACGTCTGTGGAGAAAGGCATATAGTTCATCATAACATCGTAATATACATAATACACTTGCCATATTGCTAAATCTACACGATTGTTCATATCAACAGAAAGATATGGTGACATTTGCACATGGTTTGTCTTAAAGCATATTAAAAACACCACATAAACAATATTAAAAACTTGATTTTCACCACAGGGGTCTTTAAAATAATGACAAATGTGATGTGTGGATAAAATAATAAAACATTCTAGTGTTTAGTGTTACTTATGTTTTATTATAATTTCCAATCCAGCTGTAATTTTGTGAAAATATCATTTAATTCTGTCTACTTAGCAAGGAAGACAAGCGTGGGTTTCCTCTGGGTGTCCTGGTTTCCCCCACAATCCAAAAACATGCAGTATAGCTGAACTGGAGAAAGTAAATTGTCCCTTGGTGTGAATGCATGTGTGTGTGTGAGTCCCAAACCATGAAATTGGGAGGGTTGAGGAGAGATCATCTTATCTTATGCCAAGAGATGTCCCATAGAAAAGGTTAGTGAATGAATGATTTTAGGATACATAAATTGCTAGCCATGAAATTAGACTTTGCAAGACAAAGCTATTTTTTCACAAAAATGATTAAAATGTCCTTTCCACCACAGAATGTAAACACTGAGATGTAGAGGAAATTACATTTGTCGGTTCAGAAAGTAAATGTGAAAGTGCTATATTTGAAGAAACACTGTGCATTCAAACCACAGCAATATTTAAAAATTCAAAAAGGCCAATAGCAGTTACCAAGGAACGACAAAATACATGGAGATGCAAGTAGAAGAGCAAAAAGGACTGAATAAAACAGCATGATCAAGCAGCAGAGAGAATTAAGGATGAAGTGAGGGAGAGAGACGTTAAGATTTACAACACAGAAAGCATGTTAAATATTAATATCGTCAATTTATAAAGGCTGAAGAAAGAAGAAAGAAAAATATATGTTTGAGTTATGAGGAAAGTAAAGTTTGAAAAAGTACGCAAACTAGAGCATGTGGCACAGAAGGCATTTGGTATATTTTAAGGCAGTATGTGTCTACGCGGGAACAGCTGTCCCTGTCAGAAACAATGCAAAAGCAACATTAAAACAGACAGGAAACGACAGATACTGAACGTCACCTGAGTCTGAATTCGGTTGAGTCCTCGGAACCACAGGATCTGCCCTCGTCTCAGCTCTCTTTCAGCATAGTCAATCTCATCCTCATCCTCCGCTAGATCTTCATCCATGATCTCGTCTGGAGCTGGCCCGTGGCCCGCTTCTTTCAGACACTTCAGCTGATGTGTTGGCACTGATGCTATCACCTAGCGGGGGAAAAAAACAATACAGTAAAGTAAAGTAAAAAAAAAAAAAAAAAAATCTGATATTTTTGAAACTCATTTTCTGTTTTCAAGAGACTCTTGACTCTTGTCACTTACCTGACCCCAGACCAGCTCTCCCATTCCCACAAACAGGCACCAAAGCCACTGCTCCACATTTAAGGGGGAACAGCTAAAGGGTTTCCCACCAAATTGCACAATCACAACCTACAAATCACAAACAGAGATATAGAATTGGAGTGGTTTACTTTCATCTGTGTGTAAAGTACAAAAATATTAGTTGTTTCCATTTCTGGACTTTCTAATCAAAGAATCCCAGAAAAA
Organism: Opsariichthys bidens; assembly: GCA_037194245.1. Taxonomy (NCBI): domain Eukaryota; kingdom Metazoa; phylum Chordata; class Actinopteri; order Cypriniformes; family Xenocyprididae; genus Opsariichthys; species Opsariichthys bidens. The sequence continues at coordinate 15,861,695 of CM074288.1, read as the reverse complement.
AATGTATCATGGTTTCCACAAAAAATATTAAGTAGCACAACTATTTTTTAGAAATGTTTCTTCAGCACCAAATCCACATATTACAATGATTTCTGAAGGATCATGTGACACTGAAGACTGGAGTAACGATGCTGAAAATTCATCATATTATAATATGATAGTTTTTTTTTCAATTGTAATGCTAATTGAAAATATCACTGTTTACTGTAAAAGCATTTAATTAATCTTTTAAAGATTCCAAACTTTTGAATGATTTATGGCATTTAATTTATAAAGATCAATAAACAAGAAGAAATGGAAACAAAAGAATCGAGAGTCAAATATCTATTTGTATGCGTTCACCTGTATTGCAAAGGTCCCCAGCACGATTGAACAGAAGATAGGGTTTGCGAAGATTCCATCAAACACATTCCTCTCTCCATGGATCTTACGGGCATTGATCTCATTGAAGAGTTGCATGAGGACAAATGTGTTGAAAATTATGGTGTAATGTTCAGAGGGAGGAGAGTGAAGCGGAGCGTTTCGGCCACTGTCTATATCAAAGATCCTCTCACCTGCACAAAAGGTCAGGGAAAGATTTAATGAATATAGACAATATCCAATCAGTCAAATATCAACCAATACTGATAAATTAAAAAAAACAACAACAGATAACAGAGTATGAGCCTCGTAGACATTAGAAAAAAAGCGAATAGAACCTATGCATCCAACAAATAATGGTTCTCTGACAAAACCAGTGCGCAAAGGAGCGTACCTACGAACAGCAGAGTGAAGATGATGATGAGCTGGTATACTCCATGTCCGAGAATGTTTTTCATCATGGTTCTAGATATAAGAGGGTTGTTTCGGCCGTAGGGCTTCCTCAGGAGCAGCGATTCAGTGGGCGGCTCAGTGGCAAGAGCTAGTGAAGCAAACGTGTCCATGATCAGATTGACCCACAGCATCTGCACAGCCTTAAGGGGTGAATCCTACAAACACACAAACCAAAAATAAATAAAATCACAGATTAAATCTCTTTTATTATATTCAGTATATTCTTTTTATATATATTTCAATAGTTTAGGTTCAGTAAGATTTTTTTACTGAATTCTCACAATGGCTGAATACATTTGATCATAAATACTGTAAAAACAGTCATATTGTGAAATATTCTAACAATTTTAAATATTTGCTTTCTATTTTAATATATTTTAAAATGTAATTTATTCCTATGATGGCAAAGCTGAATTTTCAGCAACATAATCATTCTAATATGATGATTTGGTAATCAAGAAACATATCTTAATATTATGTTGAAAACAGTTATGCTGCTTAATATTTTTGTGTAAACCATGATTTGTTTTCGAAGATTCTTTGATGAATAGAAAGTTCAAAAGAAGAGTATTTATTTGAAATAGAAATCTTTTGTAATATTCTAAATGTCTTCGCTTTGATCCATTTAATGCGACCTTTCTGAATTAAAGCATATAATTATTACTGACTGCAAACTTTTGAATGGAAGTGTGCACACATATACATGTATGCGTGTACCTGCGTGATGCAGGCACCAGTGAAGGCTACTATGACAGCCACCACATTCACTGTGAGCTGAAACTGTAAGAACTTGGAGATGCTGTCATACACGTTCCGTCCCCACATGACGGCCTTCACTATGCTGGAAAAGTTATCGTCCGTCAGGATGATGTCAGAGGCCTCCTTGGCCACATCTGTACCAGCAATGCCCTATAACAGAGAAATCGATAACTATTTTTTTAGAATTCGCACATCTATAAATCTGATATCTTTCATTTTAACACAGTATTTTAAAAATAAAAATCACACCTTTGTTTTCACACTAGGTATATTCCCATTCTGTTGAAATGCTGTTATGAAATGGCTATTTAAAGAAACAAACCTTACTGTCAATCGAACCTGAGCCCCACCAAAACCTTAAGTGTTCAACCAACATTCATGCTCAATGAATGTCTCATATTTAGCTTCATTTGGGTTTATCATTGCACTTTTGTGTAACAGAACCACAAAACATGGCACTCTCGCAATTTTTCATATATTTAGTGGATGGGTTTTCTCACCATTGCAAACCCCACATCAGCTTTCTTCAGAGCAGGTCCGTCATTTGTGCCGTCACCGGTGACTGCAACCACCTGCCTTTGTTCCAAAACGGTGCTGTCTATGATACCTGAACACAAGGCACACACAAAATCATGGGTGCCAGTAGGATTTCATATGACGGTACGCACAGAGGCGGTACAGCTTGAGACAATATGTCACGCAACGTTACATTTACCTCAGAAATGCCATTCCATAACCATAAACTTGATAGTTAGCTAGAAAAATAACTCTAGAGAGAAGAGCATTTGGATTAATATATGTACTATATTTTTGGACCATCAGTGAGAGCAACGCCTACTGTAGCTCTAGACCAGTAATTCTTAATGTGTGGTCCGCCATTGCCCCCTAGTGCTCCGCGAAAAGATGACCTAAACTAGGCAAGCTCTTAACCCGCACCGGATTGTGGGCGGGGGGGTTGACGTCAGTGTGTTTTAATAACGAAAAAACGGATCGGTGGCTAAACCAAAAAGGAGTAAAAAGAAAAGCTCAAGCGTCCAGCAAAACTACAGCACCACAAAGGCCCACTGAAGCCGGTACCGAAAATACCGAGTCACGGCCACTGGCCACCACACTCCCGCAGACCATTTTTTCAGCATTTTATTGTTACCATAGTTACAACAATAGGTTACTGTCGTAACCCCGGTTCTCTGAAACATCAAGTGGAGAGATCCACCTATGGGAAGGGCATCCGTACCTGACCTCTGCAGAAGCATCCAATTGCACCAAGTCTGGCTAGACAGACAGCGGCGCGCAGCCAATGCCAGGTAAGGCCCCAACCCCTTACCTGGGTGCATATAGGCTGTGCGCGCCGTTATTCCTCAGCAAGTATATTCGCTTCTCGTACGGCGAGTGGGGCAAAGCTGGTGGATCTCTCCACTCGATGTTTCAGAGAACCGGGGTTACGACAGTAACCTATTGTTCTCTTTCATCATCTCGTGTTCGAGATCCACCTATGGGAGAGACATGGACAGCTACCCGATTGCCCAATACACTCACAGTGAGGTTCTGCGAGCCAGAAAAAGGACGGTCACCCCTAGGGGCGGTGCCTGACTCGTCCCATAATAAACCACCAAGCAAACCTGATATACACACATCCCTGTAGTGTGCATACAGGACATGAAAATGCATGAAGCACCCACATGTAAACGCACCCAGCAACCCATGTGAAAATCATCCGAGCAGGAATGAAAATGCATGCTTGGTGACACGAACGTGTGCGGCCTGTTGGCCCGCCCAACAGAGGGATGTTCTCTCCCCGCAGAGAGAGGTGATCTAGACATAACTTGAAGGCCTCATCTTCTTTCTTCTTATCGTTATAACGTTGCTGCATTAGAGCCACTGCGGAAACAAAGAGAGCCCGGCCAGGCTCGACCAGAGCGCCCGCGATGCTCCTTTTCTCGTTGTCGGGGAGGGCCGATAAGTTAAGCCAGAGGGCGCGCTCTCCCACCACCGAGAGCACCATGGAGCGCCATTGCGGAGGACGAGGTTGTTCACCGTAACGATCTCCTTCCAAAGGGCAGGGGAGGGAGTCCCTTTGTCCAATTGCTGTCCCAAGTCGTCTAAAATTTCGCTCGCTCACACACTTCCAGGAGGATGGACTGGGGTAGAACAGCGGGGGCGTTAGCCAGGGGAGTGCTAGAAGGCGGGATGGCCTCCTCGTCCTCGGAGACTCCGAGCAGGCCCGCATCGTCGTCATCGTCGGAACTGGCCGGTTCATCGGCAAACTGAAGGTCATCCGCGAAGATATCCTCTTCGGGAAACGCAGGATTGGGCTGGTCAGCCCAATTTAATGGTGCTGCGCCCCGGGAGGCCCCCGGTAGCGCAGCATCATCACACTGTCCTCCATCCGAGTCAGAAAGGCCGAGATCAACTTTGAGACGGCGCCACAGAAGCTTTTTAGGCAGCGAGAGGCAATGGCTACAATTTTCTCGGATCTCCAAGGCCTCTTGCGCATGCTTGAGGCCCAAGCAGACCACACAGAAGGGGTGCGGATCCTTGGCGGCGATAAGCACGGCGCACGTGGCCGGGCAGGCCCGTGATTTGCAGCCACCGGGAGATGCGGGCAGTGTGGAGTGAGACATACCGTAGCAGGCAGCCGTGGAGATGAAGGGAGACAGGTGAGAGCAGATATAGAGCGTGGGCGGCTCAGGACACAAGAACAGCTTGTAGGGCTGGAAAAAAATCTGACACGTCCGGCAGAGGCTGATCTGACGATGTGTCCTCCTGAGGACACGAGGTGAACAGATTTTCTAACCCGAGCTGTGCAGAGATCGCGAGAAGCGAATGTTGACTGAGGAATAACGCTGTCTGTCTAGCCAGACTTGGTGCAATTGGATGCTTCTGCAGATGTCAGGTACGGATGCCCTTCCCATAGGTGGATCTCGAACACGAGATGATGAAAGAGAACCATAGACTTCCTATACCCACCACCTCAGTTTTAAACTAATGGCTCTTTGGAATGACATTAAGTGGGACCTAGGCTGTTACAGTCTGTTTAATTGCAGTTTTTTTTTCACATGTGCAGTTTGTTGTTCATATTAAGCTGCAGCTCATTTCACATTTACCTTTTCAAATGAAATGAAATTCATATAATAATTTCTGATCATATCATTGCATTTGTGTTTGAATAATTAGTTTTTGACTTGAAACAGTTGCATATTAAACTTAAATTTAGTTAATCCTTCCTATTTTGTTGTTTTTGGGGGGCGTGTTAGAGTGTGATTCTGTTAGGTGGTCCTCAGAAAAAAAAATTGGAAGATAAAGTGGTCCTTGGGCTGAAAAAGTTTGAGAAACACTGCTCTAGACGCATTTTAAACATTTTTAATCCTGAAAACAGCAAAAAACTATTTTGATTTTACTGACGGAGAATTCTCTTCAGAAGATTCAGTGGGAGAGGGGTCAAACGAATGCGAATACATTTTTGCAAATCTGTTTGGCCAACTCGCTGAAAAGCAAGAATGATTAATTCAAGAAAGATTGGAATCGCTGGTTCAGTCGACAGAAATACGGGAAATATTCGCATGGAAAACATTTCTCAGGTCTGTCGGAGCACTGGTGATACGCATAGCGCGTACAGCTGTGCAGCTGCACAAACCACTGCACAAAATAAACATAAAAATCTTAATAATCACGATCAAAACTTTTATTCATCATCAGGAAAAGCTTGATATCTCTGCTCAAGTCAGCATAAATGCCATCATATCACTTTTGCTTTATACTGCGTATGATTATGAGAGAGTTCCATTAAGGACATAATGGAGAGGTAATCATCTCCATAGAAACAAGGGATGAACGCAACTGAGGGAGAGACTCACCTTTGACAAGTGTGTGTTTGTCTGTGGGGGAAGAACGAGCAAGAACTCTGAGCTTGGGCCAGATTTTGTCAATGCGCTCTTGCTCAATCTGCAAAAAAGTTTAAAAAGAAAATTAGATATATCTACACTACCCCTCTAAAGTTTGGGATTGTAGGATTTTTTCAATGTTAAAAACATTCTCATCCAGAATGCATTTATTTGAGCAAAAATACAGTATAAACAATAATATAGTAAACTATTATTACAAATGAACCATTTTATATTAATATGCAATTCATTCCTATGATGGCAAAACTACATTAGCTTCAGTGTCACATGATCCTTCACAAATCATTCCAACATAATATATTTAATATTTTTGTGTAAACCATGATATAGTTTTTTGTGATGAAGGGAAAGTTTAAAAGAACAGCATTTATTTTAAATAGAAATATTTGTAACATTACAAATGATCACTTTTAACCAATTTAATGCATCCTTACTGAATAAAAGCATTCATTTCTTTAAAAAAAAATAAAAATCTTACTGACCACAAACATTCGAACTGTAATGTATGTAACTACATATATCGTCACTCATCTAGATACTTTTCACTAGTGTTTGTATATTCCATTGTTAATTTTGTGCATGTTGTATCTTTAGAATGAATCTTGGCAAAAAGGTAAAGATTTATAGTAATAATTCCTGTATAAGCTCCGTACATAAAACCTGGAAGTAAGATATACCTCTCCTTTCTCGTTCCTGATTCGCCTGTTGAATTCTTTCCCTTCGATACACAAGAAGTCGTCGCCAGGACTGATGATGCCACACTTGAGAGCAATGGCACGCGCAGTGTTAATGTTGTCACCAGTCACCATACGCACAGTAATGCCTGCTCGTTGGCACTTTTTGATGGCATCTGGGACCTGATTGGAATTACAATTGCAAACAAGAACAGATATCAGTGTCAGAAGTATCCCTTATATACAGCATCTAAAGATGTATTATGATTAGACTGCAAAGAGAGAAAACACAGACATCCAAGACAGTAAACAGGTCTGCATACCTCCGGTCGAACAGGGTCTTCAATGCCGACCACGTTGATGCAGGTAAGGTTGGAGACAATGTCCGTCTCGTTCTCCCAGTCTGGCATGGGGTCAGCTGGATACTCCCGGTAAGCGATGCAAATCGTACGAAGGCCTTCGCATGCCATTGGTTCAATCACTTTCTTCACCATCTCATCTTTGTCCCGAGGCTTAAAAGCACGAACCTCACCGTCACGGCCTAAGATGAACGAGCACCTGCGATGAAGGTAGAAGTGTTTAATTTCTTTTTACACTGCATTTTTGACAAAGACTACACTATTCAAATGTACCCAAAAGCCATTTAGAAGGAGGTGAGGTGTAATTGTTACTTCCTTTTAACACTTATTTTAAGCAAATTGCAGTCGGTTCATGCTGCTAATTTTCATAAAAAGAAAACTTTGTTCAATAGGGATTAATATCAAAATTAGTGACAACCTCAATGTCACATGCAGAACACAAATTATAAACCTCAGAACACTTGTACTCTCCATTCTGAGTTCTTCCAGCAGCAGGGTTAAAATAGTCTCTGAATTAAATATTTATTTATCAAGGCTGATTTTTTTCCTGTTCTATCTGGCACTTTCCACAAATTAGGTTTAAATTAGGCCTTGAAGAAACAGTCCTTAGTTTTTTAACAAATGGCCAGTGAAATGAGCTTAACCTTCACAAAATGTTGATTATCAATATCAGAAATAAACAATACAATATAGACTCTAACTAATATGCCTTTCAAAGTAATATACCACTACCCTTCAAAAGTTTGTGATCAGTAATATTTCCATGGTTTTGAAAGAAGATTCTTGTGTTTACCAAGACTGGCTGCATTATTTGATCAAAAATACAGCAAAAACTGTAATGTTGTGTGATATAATTACAATTTCGATACATTTTTTAAATATATTTTAATACTTATATACAGACATTTTATATATATATATATATATATATATAAATATATATATTTATATATATATATTTAATAATATAATAATAATGTAATAACATATTTTAATAATAACTTTTTAAATAATATTTTATTCCTGTGATGCAAAGCTTAATTTTCAGCATCATTACTCCAGACTTCAAGTGATCTTAAAACTTTTAAATGGTAGTATATATATATAGTTTAAATAAGCTTTAATAGTTGAATTTCTTATCAGTCTAACAGATTACATGTGATTTTAAAAAACACTGGCCAAAATCATCACGAAACACAGCAGAACTTACTTTTTGAGCAGGATCTCAGAGGCTCCTTTGCTGTATAAGCGGAAGCTTCCGTCAGGCATCTGAATGACGGTGCTCATGGATTTTCTAACAGAATTAAAGGTGTAGACTTTATAGAGCTTCTCTTCTGGGATCTGCTCCCTCACAGCCTGGTAGTCCTGTTTCAGGTCCAGCACGAGTCCCAGCAGAGCACACTCGGTCTTATTACCCACCTGTTTGGGCAGCCCACCTTCCTTATCTGCAGCCTAGGGGAAGAAGTGAAGAGAGAGCAAGGAATGGTAAATGAATGGGTGAAATGAGGGTTGTAAAACTTAGTAAAATCACGGTAATGCATGAGCTCTCAAGGTTTACTGCTTTAGTAAAAGCCTCTCACAATTATTTTGGAGGTATAGGCGCAGTTCACAGCAATCGCTGTGGTGAGGAGCTCCAGTGCCCTGGGATTAATCTGATCTGGTGTTGGGATGTCACGGAAGTGTTGGTCCAGTATATAAATCTGCACCACTGTCATCCGGTTTGTGGTGAGGGTCCCTGTTTTATCTGAGCAAATAGCCGTGGCATTGCCCATAGTCTCGCAGGCATCCAAATGACGCACCAGGTTATTGTCCTTCATCATTTTCTGTGGAAAGGCATAGATAGGCAATGTTAAAATGTTAAGACCACTAGCCAATGTGAGTGTGTGTGTGTAAACGACACTTCCATGGACTCGACTTTAGGTGCAGTCTTCGACATAATGCTACAGAAAATGGCAGTTATTAATTCATTTCTGACTAACCTTTACGGAATAGGCCAGTGATATGGTGACAGCCAGTGGCAAACCCTCTGGCACAGCCACCACCAGAACTGTAACTCCAATGATGAAGAATTTGACAAAGTACTGCACATAAATAGGTGTGCACTCTGTCAGCCACACCCGTCCCTGAATGACGAATGTTTCGATCACGAAGTACAGCATCAGGATAATCACAGTGATGGCGGACATCACCAGACCTGAAAAAAAATCAGACAACTGATAGCTTAGAAAGTAATAGCACACATCTCCTCAAAGAGCCAAAGTAATCATATAGAGCAAATTGCACACCGTAATTTACACTACCGTTCAAAAGTTTGGGGTCAGATTTATTCTTTGTCTTTGTTACACTGTAATTATACATTTAAGTACTGAGTATTAATAAGTAACTACATGTACCTACTATAGGTTTAGGATTAGGGTTTGGGTTGGTTTAGGGTTAGTTGCATGTACTTTTGCATAATTTATAGTTATTACTATCATAACTACATGTAACATATGTAACATTGACACTGTAAAATAAAGTGTTACCAAATAATGTGTAACCTTACAAATTAAAATAACAGTTTTATATTTGAATGTATGCTAAAAATGTCATTTATTCTTGTGATGCAAAGCTGAATTTTTAGCATCATTACTCCAGTCTTTAGTGTCACATGACCCTTCAGAAATCATTCTGATATGCTGATTTGGTGCTCAAGAAAAATTTATTATTATTATCAAAGTTGCGCTGCCTAATATTTTTGTGTAAACTTGAAAGTTGAAAAAAAACCAGCATCTATTTAAAATAGAAATAATTTTTAACAACATCTTTACTCTCACTTTCTTTCAAAAAGAAAATCTTTCTGACCCCAAACTTTTGAATAGTAGTATATAACATCAGAATTTATTAAAGTCAGTAGAACAACTGAAAAATCATGTATAAACACTTTAGTCAGCATATCCACTTAATAACAAAATATTAATTTATACTTTGGGTGGTACATTTTCATATGGATTAGCTATTTTTTGAATTTAATACATTCTTGCTTAATAAAAGTATTCATTTCTTTCAAAAAAAAATCTCCCAGACCCCAAGCTTTTGAATGGCAATGTATTACTTAGTGGTTCAGTGAAACTTTTAACTCTAAGTATGAGCAAAAGTAACAGTGATGTAAATACAATCAGAAAAACTTGGCCTAAAAGACCTTAACAGTAGACCTTCCCCACCTGCTTTCCCGATTTGCACTGCCAACTTGGTGAGTTTGCCTTGAAGAACTGATTTCTCCTTCTTGGGCACACTGGCTTTTTTCTTCTCTTTCTCCTCCACTTCCCCACCTTCTGCACTCTTCAGAGGCTGCATCTCCATGGCAACAGCCTCATCCTGTTTCTTAGCTATAGTGGGTGGAGACGAAGCGATCAGGCAGGCAGAATTACAGGTAACTGTGAGAAATGTTTTGAATGGCTCTTACAATACTATGCACTATTTTGTGGTGTGCATATACTGTGCCCTGCTCACAATATCATCATTTGATCTGACTGACAAGACATGAGACATTTAATGACTTCATCTCATCATAAATCTATCTGAACTCACCTTTATTTTGATTGTTCTCCAGGGTCCCATCTTGTTTCCCTGTGAAAGTTAATGCACAGTTAAATAAAACAAATAGGGTTTCCGCTGTTTGAGGTCAATGTAGCTGACATGAGAGAACAATAAAGTGCATGAGAAATAAAACATAAAACATGGAGGGATAATATTTGACAGATATGGAGAGTTAACACCAGGATGTCTGTTTATGAGTCATCTCTCTATTGTGAATGTCACCTACCATTTATGATGTTGTGTTCTTTGGCTTCAACACTGGGGAACTGCGTGGATGAATTACTATTGACCTCTGATAGAATTGTTGGATAGGACAAAAACGAAGGTGGTATGTAAAGACATAAAATAAAATCCTAAATGCTGAACAAAAACAATGAAAAATCAACTCAAATGAGTGAGCAACATTTTGAGCATTTCAGTGCATGGAAATAGGACTGACCCTGGACATTAGACATTTGGATCATTCTTTGTGGGTATTCAAGCAAAAGGATTTTCCTTTTATAACGTTCACGTTTATTCATGCTCAATTTTCAATCATATATTAAAGAACTGTCAGACGCCAACCTTTCTTGCAGTCTTTCTTCTCTTCCTCCATCTCTCCGGCCCCCAGGAGGGTGAAGATGATTCCCGTTTGAGAGTTGACACCAACAGCGGTCACCACCATTTTCCCTGACCCCTCCATTACATGAGTGCCTGAAAATTGAGGCCCATAGAGAAGACTTTTTACAGTAAATGTGTTCATAGCTCTTCCCTTAAAAAAGCTCACCAAACACCAGTTACTACATAATTTTATGTCTCACGTATCACTCTGCAATCTCTTTTCAAATTAAAATAGTTTATAGGCACCATCTTGTGACATACTTCAATTTTAATTTTAATACAAATATTTTGAGCATAGAAGCTCACGCATCTCCAGTTAGAGTCTGTTTAATCTAGAACAAATCAATTACATGTTGTTTAAACACGGATTCCAAAGTGTAACAAAAACCTTCTATTTCATATCCATAAAAAAAATATAATATATATATATATATACAATGTTGTAGAAGAGCTACTTCATAGATAGGTATGGAAGCTTATTTCTGCCACTACATAAAAGAATAAAAAAGGTAACTGCGACTTTTTATCTCATAATTCTGGCTTTTTTCTCACAATTGAGAATTTACATCTCGCAATTCTGACGACTTTTCTCGTGTGAGAAATAAAATCAGAATTGAGAGTTATAAGATCACAATTGCGAAAAATAAAGTTAGAATTGCAAGTTATAGTCTCAAAATTGTGAGAAAGTCAGAATTTTCTAGTTATAATCTCACAATTGTGAGAAATAGTCAGAATTGAGTGTTATAAGATCACAATTGCGAAAAATAAAGTTAGAATGGGAAGTTATTAGCTCAATTGTGAGAAATAGTCCCAATTGCTAGTTATAATCTCACAATTGCGAGAAATAGAAGTCAGAATTGCGAGTTTATATCTAGTTGGTTAATGGTTATGACTTTATATCACGCAATTCTGACTTTATTTCTCGCAATTGCGAGGTTTATATCACGCAATTCTGAGAAAAAAGTCAGAATTGTGAGATAAAGAGTTGTAATTACCTTTTTTTATTTTTTATCCAGTGGCAGAAACAAAGTTCCATATGAAGGACTTAACTTGGTATTAGTAATCTTAAATTAAGGCGAGGGTAGGGAGAAATATAAGCCTAATATAAGAGTTTATTCATTGTATGAGTCACGGATAACCTCATGTAATGTATTGTTGTTGTTTGTTGTGCTCACACTAGCCCCTGCACTTGTCTAAACCAAGGATCAAAATTAAGGCTGAAGTCTCTTCCATGGCCTTTCCTCTTAGTGTATAATGCAATTAAACTGAGCCAGATTGCTTCTTTGTGCCCTGGTTCACTGCACATTAATTCTTTCTTTCTTTACCAGTATTTTTGTCTTGTTTTCCTGTAAAAAAAAAAATCAAAACACCCATAACAATATTTGTTAAAAAAATCTAAACAAATATCTACTTGAGAAGCATTTATCCTACACCAATTTTTTTTTGTTTTAATAATTACATGTAATACACTTTAGTGATGTTTATTACTATTGCCAATAAATAAGACATATTTTACAGGGATAAACAAGTCAAAATGACTGATTAAGACAATTATTTATTGCAGCGTGAATTTCCTTCTTCACAACAGAAGCCTTTAAACACACATGTTGAGAAGGGACCCCTCTCCCATAATGACTGTGAAAATAATATGCACCCCTTGATGATAAATTGCACACGCTGATGAATGACAAAAAATGCTCGTCAATAAAACAGGAAACAAGACGGTTTCACAGAAACTAGTCATTTTAAAGTTCAGTAGCAAGAGATCATTACTGGGGTTACAAGGACATCTTATCCAAACATCTTACACTCTAAAAAATTTTGGGTTATAAACAACACAAATTGGATTGAAAATGGACAAACTCAGAAACTGGGTTGTTTTAACCCAGTTGGGTTAAATGTTATCCCAACCAGCTGGGTAGTTTTATTTAACTCAACTATTGTTTAAACATTACTGCACAGCTTACTTAAAATGAACCCAAAGTATGTTGGAAATTAACATTTATGAATTATGAATTATGAATAATAATTCAGTTATAAACATTTATTAAATTGCTGATTAATAAATGGTCGACTTTTGATTATTATTGTTGCCTCTAGTAATTATGTGTCTGATTTTTAAATTTCCAACCTATTTTGGGTTCATTTTAAGCCAGCCATACAGTTATTTTTAAACAATAGTTGGGTTAAATAACACTGCCCAGCAAACATTTAACCCAACTGCAGGGTTAAAACAACCAAGTCGCTGAGTTTGTCCATTTTCAAAACTTTATTTTAGAGTGTAGATTGATTGAGTGATTTAGATTTTATATTAAGAACTGTCAAAACACCACCTCAATGACCACAAGAACTGACTGCACAGGCTGGAACCAATCCAATATCACCATTCCTCCATCTATCATAATAGATCATATCTTACATACTGTACAGGGGAATCAGCATCATTAGCTACTACAGTCTTCAGTGTCACATGATCCTTTAGAAATCATTCTAATATGCTGATTTGATGCTCTAGAGACCGTGGAAACTGTGACGCATCTGTTTCAAGGGTTCTTTGATGAATAGAAAGTTCAAAAGCACAGCATTTATTTGTAATAGAAATTTTTTGTAACATTATAAATGTCACTTTAGTCACTTTGAAAATTGTGATTCTGATTCTGAATTGGACACTCAAGGGAGCTACTCTAATTATTTATACTAACAAATTAGTATCCATTATTCTCCATTAATGTCTATTTAGTTATGCAAGTCCATTCTAATGATGTTATATACTTTTTACATGTCTAAAAGTATGTTATGTTTCCATAGATTCCATCTCCCATTTTTCTTTCACACTCGATTATGTTGAGGTCGAGGTCGTGGGGTAACGCTGTGTGTGTGGCCAAGCGGAAAAACAGATGCTTCTCTGGTGAGCTGTGATCATTAGAAAGAAGTGGCAGAGCGGGTCTCTGGAGGGCCAAACACAAATCTGAGCCCTTCTCCAGGAAGCAGAGATGAGGGAAGAAGCTGATTAACCTGTTTATCAGACCTCAGGGACATTATCTCATTAAACCATTCAATGAGATTTAACCCAAGCGCTGTACAACCTGAGTGTTAAAGTATTGACAAAATACTTTGCGAAGACCCATCCCCCTTACACAGCTAATTGGTTCAATTCAGATGGATTGCAACAGTGTCATCCTAAATTAACTGCTATTGGCGATTTTGTACACAATGCAGACATACAATATTCTATACACATGTGATGTTGCCATGTAAGTAAAGGGAAAAATGCCCATGGGATTAAGGGTCCTGCTCAAACAAACAAAACACCCTTTGTTTGTACAAACCCTGCCACCTTTTGGATTTTTAACCACTTGTCTGTCCCAATGATCTGTTTGCATCCCAAATCATCTGAGCAGATGGTGAATATCTTTTAGAATTTGGATGCTTCTGAATAACCAGAACTATTTATATAAAAACACACAAATATTCATCACAGCCTATGGCCATATGGACGACCCAGTCCACACAACCCCACGCAAACATATGTTCACTTATATAACCTTTACTCCCTACCTGACAGCAGCATGGGATCCTTGTCGATGGATTTGCGTACGTGATCAGACTCTCCGGTGAGGGAGCTCTCATCGATCTTGAGGTCGTTCCCTTGGATGAGAACACCATCCGCAGGCAGGAGGTCGCCTAGGAGACCCCAGAGTGACAGCAACAGATCAATTACACTTTAGCAGCTTAGAATACTACTTCCTCTAAGAGCCTAAATGAAGTAACCAAATGAAAAAAAATATTCAAAGGCATCTTCACATTCATACATACATAAGAATGTAAGAAAATATTGAAAATGTGTATATTATATGCACATATAGCACCACAGCACCCAACATTGATGGAAAAACTGAATTTTTGCAGATTTATAAAAAAAAAAAAAACTGAAATATCACATGGTACTACGTATTCAGACCCTTTGCTCAGTAGAACAAGTTTTTCACACCTAGATTTGGGGATCCTCTGCCATTCCTCCTTGCAGATCCTCTCCATTTCTGTCAGGTTGGATGGTAAACGTTGGTGGATAGCCATTTTTAGGTCTCTCCAGAGATGCTCAATTGGGTTTAAGTTAGGGCTCTGCCTGTGCCATTCAAGAACAGTCACGGAGTTGTTGTGAAGCCACTCCTTCATTATTTTAGCTGTGTCCTCAGGGTCATTGTCTTGTTGGAAGGTAAACTTTCAGCCCAGTCTGAGGTCCTGAGCATTCTGGAGAAGGTTTTCATCCAGGATATCCCTGTACTTGGCCGCATTCATCTTTTCCTCAATTGCAATCAGTCGTCCTGTCCCTGCAGCTGAAAAACAGCACCATGCTGCCACCACCATGCTTCACTGTTGGGACTGTATTAGACAGGTGATGAGCAGTGCCTGGTTTTCTCCACACATACCGCTTAGAATTAAGGCCAAAAAGTTCTATCTTGGTCTCATCAGACCAGAGAATCTTATTTCCTTTAGGTGTTTTTTTTTAGCAAACTCCATGCGGGCTTTCATGTGTCTTGCACTGAGGAGAGGCTTCCGTTGGGCCACTCTGCCATAAAGGCCCGACTGGTGGAGGGCTGCAGTGATGGTTGACTTTCTACAACTTTCTCCCATCTCCCAACTGCATCTCTGGAGCTCAGCCACAGTGATCTTTGGGTTCTTCTTTACCTCTCTCACCAAGACTCTTATCCCCCGATAGCTCCATGTGATAGGACCATGTGATATTTCAGTTTTTCTTTTTTAATAATCTGCAAAAATGTCAAGAATTCTGTGTTTTTCTGTCAATATGGGGTGCTGTGTGTACATTAATGAGGAAAAAAATGAACTTAAATGATTTTAGCAAATGGCTGCAATATAACAAAGAGTGAAAAATTTAAGGGGGTCTGAATACTTTCTGTACCCACTGTATATATATCATTCAAGCACGAGTTTGCATCATTTCATTTTCAGGGTTAGGAGTTGTCGGCACGTCACTCAATAATGGGTGTCACCTTTAGTTTAGGTGCATTTTCGTGAATCGTTCTATTGAACTGGTTCTTTTTAGTGAGCTGCTTCAATCAATTCCCAAAATCGGACTAAACGTCTGAAACTGTTTGCGGGCCGGCTCAAGTCAGCACAGATCTAGTTACTCCATCAAAGCTCACTTTCAGATGTGCCTGACAGTCACTCAAATGAGCAAATAATCCTATGATGCGGGTTTTAGCTAATTCATTCAGTGCTCCAGTTAGTCTAACAGTAACAAACAGAGAACAGTATGTACATATCCCACATGCTGAGAAATGTCTCTGATGTCTCTTGCTGAAAAGCATGAAACATAAATAAAACATACTGGAAATATAACAGTGATCTGATGGCTGTAGTTCTCGAGTCAATAGCAGTACTCAGATAGCAGTTCTCTCGAGTCAAGAGTCGGTTAATGGTTACAATAGTTCAGACTTGGACGTGTCTGTGAAAAAACATTGAGCTGCTTATACGAACATGTGTGAACGAGCATTTGAATTGAATGAGGGGGCAAATCGAAAGGTTTTTTTAATGGTTTCTCTTGGTTTATGCAAAAATCTGATTTGATTAAGACTAACTGTTATATATGCTTTAGGCATGAAAAACATCCACTTTTCACAGAGTTCTATAATAGAATTTCATATTTGTGATGTCATTGCATTATAATCAAACCAGTAAATCGGTTGATTTATTTAAATATTTCAACATTTACATTTATTTAATTTTGAGTAATTTGGCCCTCCATATTTGAAGGCATAGTGCATGTGTGTATGTGCATATATATAGATAGATAGATTATGAATATTATATTGCTTAATATTCCTTTAAATTATTCTTAACACTTAATTAAACTTAATTGTAAAAATGATGTACTAATTCAAGAAGAGCTCAAGGACACAGTCAATTAGGAGGAACCAAAGCAACTTAGCAAACTTTTTACAGACACAAGACTCCTAGAGATGTTTTTAATCACACAAATTTATGAGCTATGTATTCCTTCATTAATTCATAAAAGTTTGTTGCATGCAAGATGCTTTTTATAAAACAGATTGAGGAGCCAGTATTGAACTCAACTGACCATATTTGATTTGGGCAACATCCCCCACCACCATCTCAGCCACAGGGATTTGAATGACCGTGCCGTTCCGCACCACAGCGAAGCGTTGCTCCTGCTCGATACGGCTCTGCAGGCCACGGAACTGCTTTTCTTTGCTCCAGTCATTAAATGCCGTCACCAGCACCACGCAGAGCACAGAGAGCAGGATAGCTGCACCCTCGATCCAGCCCGCCTCCGCCTCTCCCTCGTCCTCCGCACCTGCACTCACATTACTACATGCTGGAGAGAGAGAGAGAAAAGAGAGAGTCAGAGATGGAAAGGTAAAAATGTGTGGGAGGACAGGGAGTTTGAGTGTCTACTTGTGATCCTTTATGTTCTTTTATCTATCCATCTATCTCTCACTCCATTCCTTCTATTCCTTCATGCAACTATACTAACACACAGATATGGGAGGGTTATTTTAAAAATTCATGAAAGGGTTAGTTTGCCCAAAAATGAAAATTCTGTCGTTAATTACTCACCCTCATGCCGTTCCAAACCTCTAAGACCTTCGTTCATCTCCGGTACACAAATGAAGATCTTTTTGATGAAATCTGAGAGCTTTCTGTCCATCCATTGACAACTACGCAACTGAAACTTTGAAGCTTCAAAAAGTTCATAAAGAGATCGTAAAACTAATCAACATGAATTAAGCAGTTTAGTCCAAATTTTCTGAAGAGACACGATTGCTTTATATGATGAACAGATTAAATTTAGGCTTTAATTCACATTTACATTCATGACCACACATATCAGCTGTGGTAAATGGAAGCTCAAGCATGTTTGCTTGACGTACGTGAGAACCAATGGTTTGAGCTTTTGCAAGAGGTTTGTTCTTGCGCATCAAGCAGGTTCGATTGAGCTTCTGCTTATGTTCGCTGAAGTATATCTGTTCTTCATATAAAGCTATCGTGTCTCTTCAGAAAATTTGGACTAAACCGCTCAATTCATATGGATTAGTTTCACAATCTCTTTATGAACTTTAAATGCCTAAAACTGTCAGTTGTGTAGCTGTCAATGGAGGGACAGAAAGCTCTCAGATTTCAGCAAAAAAGATCCTCATTGGCGTTCTGAAGACCGAAGAACAAAAGTCTTACGGGTTTGGAATGGCATGAGAGTGAGTAATTAATGACAGAATTTTCACTTTTAGGTGAACTAATGCTTTAAAAAGTGACAACACAAGATAACAACACAATACATACAAGAGCTTTCCCAAAAATATGCTAAAATCTTTTAAAATAAACATGTACAATTTGCAGTGTTGGTATTAGCAAATTAAAGGGAAACTTGAATGGGGCGAAGACATTTAACATATCACATTTTTCATGAGCTTCCAATGAATGGAATTTTGTAGATAGATTTTGTTTGAATTTTAGATCGTTTTTACTATTTTATCACTGAACACTTAAAACTAATTCACCTTCACTGTCCCCTCCTGGCGGCTGATAAAAGGACAGTCCGAGAGAAATAATGGCCGCAATTTCCAGGATTATGAGGGTAACATCCTGTAGAGCCTCCCACACGAGCTGAAGGAAGGTCTTGGGCTTCTTAGGAGGGATGAAGTTCATTCCAAACACCTGCCGACGTTTCTCCAAGTCCGCAGGATTGTCCGATAGTCCTTTTGATAAGGAAAGATGGCAGTAAAAGTCATTGCTACTTCTCAAATTTTTTAGTGAGACATTTTAATGTTTGTATATTATGTCAGTAAATTAAATGTAAAATAACCACACCAAACAGTCAACCTGTAAAGCCTGAAACACTGTTTCCATTTTTTTTTCCTCCAAATTTATCAAGATTTGTTTTAGTGCAGAAATAGTCAGCCCAAGAACATGTACAGTACACTGGTGTAAATCAGAGTTACGGTGCTAAAATCCCTAAATTCATTCATTATTAGGTTTTTTCTCCATGCAAATGCTTTTGACAACTTCCTGGATGCTCATTAGTCATCACTCAATTCTGTTAACACCAATCCCTGACCTCTTAGGGTGGCAGGAAAGGAGGGGAGAGGACATTACAAGAGAACACAGGGCACAGATGGTTAAGTCAGTGTGTTTCGGATGCACCACAGGGTGTGAGTTTTGGCAGCAAGACCCAGACAGACTGTCACGCTCCCTGCATCTTCACCCTGCCAATCATCACCTGCTGCCCCTGGCAACCTCTCATCTCCCACCAGAGCTTCCCTTTCACTCACTCTAAAGCCTAATTGAGTTACTCCAACGTTTTGTAGGAAATCATTTCCCCAACTCATACCAATTGCCCCAATTAATTCATTCGGTCTCTGTTCGTGGCACAATGTATGCAAGTAAATTAAGACAACTAAGATATGCCAAAGCATTCCTCTTTCAACGGACAACCAAAATTGAAAGAATTTTGCAGTACATCCAGCCCTTTCTTCTATCCTTTCATCTTTCCATCCATGCCCGTAAGCTTCTCTTTTTGTATCCCTGTCATGGCTTCTGAAGAGAGGTTTTTCAAAGAGCAGCATTAAAGGAGGAGAAAGAGCTTTACAATAAACTTAAAGTAACCTCATCGTGGCTGCCAAATAGCGATGTAGGCAGACCGCATGACTTGGTCTGAAAGCCAGTGGTCAGAACAAGATGCGAATCAATGTGATTATCAGAGCACAAAGTAGGATCATCTACCCAGAATAGACAGCAATAAAAGATTCACAGCCAAATGATTCTTAAAGTCCTTTAATAGTTAAATACAAATCTAAGCTAAATAAATTTTGTGCTTTATTAAGTAAAACGTTCCTGATCCTTCAGCGATTCAGGTAGTCAGGAATAGTATAGCCTTTGGTTAAATAAGATTGTTAGTTTTATTTCTTATGCATGATATTTTTGTCTCTTATGCATAAGTTGTGATTATTTTAATTCATTTGATTTACCATTGTGTATGTAATGTGCTATATAAATAATTTCTTGGCTTGATTGTTCAAATTACTATTAATTATTCAGATTATTCTTCTGTCTATATTTTCTATATATATATATATATATATATATATATATATATATATGACTTAATTGCTTCTTTTGATCTCCTCATATGTAAGTGACTTTGGATAAACGCATCAGCTAAATTATGAAATATAAATGCAATATCAACACTGGTATGCTCCCATTTTCTTTTTACCAATAAAGCTAAGTAATAAAATGTTTTAAAAAAAAACATGAATTTTCCCTAAAAATCTCATGATGTTGCTTAAAGACAGGGAGATGTTCTGAAAAAATAGGACTTACATTTTTTTAAAACAAAAAACTGCTGCAAACAGAAAAACCAATATTACAGAAAGATGCTCTCTTTTCTGATAACATGGGCAAAGCCTGCTTTCAAAAGCAGATAAAGGCATCTGGTATTCTTTCTGTGAACACGGGCTTGTTTTGAAAACGAGTGTTAGTGAATACAAGGATTTACAGGAGTTCTGACATTATTTACTCATCCTCCGGTCATTACAAACCTGTATAACTGTTTTTTTTCCCTGAGGACCACAAAAGGAGCAATTTTGAAGACCTGAACTGGTTGCTCATTCACATTAAATTTCAAAGAATGGCACTTAATCTTTCAAGCTTTAAATAGGACACCATGATAGTATCATAAAATGGTCCATAGATCTGAGCACTACATAAACATCTACAACAGCTTAAATTTTGGTCCGTTCCTGCGACAAAATTATTGTACAGCTACAGAAAACCTATATGAATATGTTGCACATGTCTAATGGACCACTTTTACGATACTTTTATGGTGCTTATGCATCCTTTCAGATAAAAGCCTCAGTCCCCATAGGGACAAACTGCATGGTACACAGCAATCAGTAAAATCCTCCATTTGCTTTCCACAGAAGAAATAAAATCATACCATTTTCGAATGACCTGAGAGTGAGTAAATGACCACTGAATTTTTACAATAGCTGAATAGCTTCTTTAATAGCTGAAAATGTCTGTATGTTTCAGGATGCGCATGTGATCTTATGTAATTTAGCAAGTGATGTGGTCACATGTCCAAACTAGTGCTACTCACCATCTGCAGGTGAAGTCTTGAGTCTGTGACAGAGGGTTTCTGTATCTGTGAAGTTCTCCTGGATCTTCTGCAGGGCCTCGGCTCCCCTGAGCTCCATTAGCGAGCACAACTCATCCACTGATACCCCAAAATCCCCCTCTTGGCCTCCTCTGTCCATCCCTGGTTTCTTAGGGTGGAACTCCACCGTGCTGTTGCCCAGATCCCCCATGATGGTGTGTGGTTGCGGGAGACTGGCAGCTTTTAACGCTATGAGCTAAGAGACGGGTACCGTGGAAAATGTATTATCTTTTTTGTCCTATTTATATTCCTCCTCACCTATTTCTAAGATGTTCTCTGTGTAGTTCTCCATATTGAGACATGAATTGTCAGGTTGTTTGGGGTTTTCTATTTTATGGTGTGGTAGCAGGGGTTCCCCTGAAATATCCCCCCATAAAGAAAAAATCAGCAAATAAAGTGGTAGCCATTGTGCCAATCCATCTCTATGAAGACCAAATTAAGCAAGTGTTACTGACTGTTAAACAATAAAGGGGATCTAATGACACAAGAATAATGTCGGTAAATAACCTGAGGGGAAAAAAGAAAAGAAAAAAAGAACGTTAAACACAGACAGCTGTTATAAAATCTTGCGACAAAATAGACACATGCACGACTTGTACGCATTTATTTCATAAAAAATTTGTCATGTAAATAAAACTAATCAAAATCATTATAAAAAACAGCTGCACAATGATTTGAGAAGAATTGTTTGAAATATTAAAAACTATAAAAGGTTTTTTTACAGGTTCATTAATCACAGGCTAATAACCATTATCAGAAAATATAAAAACAGCAATGATTTGAGAAGAAATTTGTGTGAAACAGTATAAAATTGTTGTCATATGCTATGCAATTGCTTTTCAACAAATTAAACAGTAGCTGAAATCGAAAAGGCAACATATAAGTATGAAATCATTTTGGCTTACATGAAGTTAAAAAAAAAAGAGAATGAATTATGTAAAATTTAAGCATACAAAACACGTGACCACTTGTCCTGAAATTTATGAGCAGAATATCCATGTCCTGAATACAGCCTTTCATCTGTCTGCCTTCAGAATATATTACAACAGATAGTTGAATGCGTTTTAGTATTATTTTACTCATGCGTTTACATGTTTACCAAGCAGTTTGTTATTGCGACAACTAGCCCTGGTATCTCCTCGGCTACTTAACCTTTTATCTAAACCTTTTTCTCCTAGATGAACATATCTGGTAGATTTTTACCTAAATGTAACGTGCAAAAGTCGACGAAATAATTATTTAAACGTATCGAAATGTGGAGGTGGCTAACCGAGGAGTCACAGGTGTAGGTAGTTTGTGGGAAACAAGTAGCCAAGTGTTCATCATGCACACCTACTGCAATTGATTGTTTACATAATATCTGATGGAAACCGAGGACAATTACTTCTTATTTAAACGCCTTTTGAAACGTTCTCTCTTGATAAAAGGGTTGTATGTGCGCCTCTCCCCAACCCATGTATGTACTTTACAGTGCCGCCTCTCGACGCAAAATCTGCCTTCGCTCAGTCCGAGACACCTGCGCATGCGCACATAAACGCTTGCCCAATCCCACTGCAGAACAGATTTACGAAGGCAACACTACCAGCCATCAGGCCTGCAATTTTGGATGACATTACAATCCGCTTGAGCTCTGCGCCTCCATTTCCCTGCTGTGACACCAACTTTACTGAACATTTAAACCCATAATCTGTGCGCGCGATTCCACGTCTTTTATTAAAAATGAGCAGAAGATTCCTCAACAAACATGCTCTTTAAACAAGATGATGCCCTTTCCTGGTAACCTTCAGGAATCAGATGTTCACCTTGGTCCACTGTACAGCTGCTCAGAGCTTATGACAGAGCCTGTAGCATTTGTGATATGATTTTTTCGGTTTAATCACGGCAAGAGGACAGCAAAACAAATGTATATTAAAAACATTTAGAGAGGATTAAAATGAGATGCTGCACAAACCGACCAGACAGCAAGGTTACATCCATCACCTGCTTTTCAGTCTACCCGAAACTACTTTTTATTCCCCCCCCCCCCCTTTTTTTTTTTTTTTTTTTAAATCTATACAGGATCTGGAGATACACAGCTCTTTATTAAGTTTATGGCACAATAATGATGATTAATATTTTTTAAATAAATGTTAAAGTGTTAGGAATACACTAAGTCATGTAAAATTTTTGATTATTTTTATAATTAATAATTATTTTATTATTATCATCATATATGGGCAAATAATATATTTATATATATATCATATGAATATTTATTCTGTAATGGAAATTTAATTTGAATGACATTAAAAACAATTGTTGAACAACTCATGACAAAAATAAATGTCATAATATCAGCATAAATATGCTTTACACACTGTAAATGATGATGATAATTTCCATGTAATGCTTACTATATTAATAAAGCACTTTAATTATACATAACCAGACACTCGACTGCAACAAACAGACAAACCCAACACAAAACATACCTTGCTGACACCTCAAGCCACTTGTGAACATGTACAAATATATTCACTCACCGCGCAGGCCATGCTCCAAGGACATTTGACGTTGAGTCGGAAAAAGGCAGGAAAAACGGAATGATATCCAGTGATTTATCCTCAAATCATGCCCATCATGGAGAACACAAAAATGAAAGTCACATCATTTGACCTTTACGCTATTCCAAACGCAGATGATGCGCAACGGTGCAGAATAGAAATCAAATGAAGGGAGCAGGAGGCAGCAGACGGTGGTGACCACTTCATCTTATGCGGAAGAAAATCTGAATGATGCAGATGAGATTGTACCATGTCCGCATTAATTAATCTGTTAAATACGGCGTATTGTGCTGTCGGGAACGTAAAGGAGTGTCGTTTTGGTCACATCGTTGCTGTTATTTTTGGCGCTGATTGATAGAGTGATGGGTGAAGGAGAGATGTGGGTCTACATGCTGATGATGCCCGTTTGACGCGCATCTCGCGGTGATGGCAGCAGCAGCAGCAGCATCCGCGCGCTGGAGGACGGGAGGTGGGGAGGGGCGGATGAATAACCCTCGCGCTCCTCTCTCCCCAATCCTTTCCTTTTCCCGGTAAAGACGATTTATACTATGGCGAAGGCTTGCTTTTGAATATTCATAACCCAGGATTTTGCCTTAGGAAGGTAACCAAGCAAGGTAACAACGCAACGTCACCACGTTTAATCAATATTCATAAGCAGGATATTTGCCATTGGGTGGTTGTCACGCTACGTTGGCATGGTGTACTTAATATGCATGAGGCAGACGTTCGGTATTGGAGGATTACCACGTAGCGTCAGAATGAATTTGTTAATATACATGAGCTAATTTTGCACGTGCATCACGAAACCCGACAAAAAAGATAACAAATTATTAAAAATGGCTACATTTGTTTTTTTCAATATTTTGTTAAAAAAAAAACACTAGATTGAGACAAAAATGTGTCATAGTTAAGCCAACTATAGTCAATCACCTTATATAATAACAACAAAAAGAACAAAAAATAAAAGCTGAGCGTTTATAAAACGCGTGATCATGCAGTTATGCATTAATAAAACATCCCGACAAAGGGTTTGAGAAAGAGGGAGCCTTGGTTCGATTAATATTCATTTCACTTTCAAAGTGTTTTATTGGTAGGCTGTGATTGTTCTGCATACAATATTACCAAATGCCAACACACGCGCGCGCGCGCGCAGAGAGAAAACTTTCTGCATTTTTACATTTTCAAAAAACATCACTTAGTATAACTTTATGATTTATCAGTTGTTTCCCTCATGGGAGCCAAAAAAGGACATTGTGTCCCCATGATAACTCAGGGTTTACTACCACACACACACAAACAATTCAATCATTTAATTTTTGCTATCATAACTTTAATAATTCATTCTTCTGCACTAGTAGGCAATTTTTTTTACTTTGTTTTAATTTCATAATGATATTTTTTTTTTGATTTATTACTAATTTAGCTGCTTTTTTTTTTTTTTTACATTGCGCACTTTTTGCCATTAATAAAGTACACTGAAACTGAATATAGAGAGTGGGGAAACAGAAGAGGGGTAAAAACACTGAGGTTATAAACCTCTGTCTCTTATTATTGGCCACTTCAAATGAGCCAAATTATTAAATAAATAAGAATGACCTGTTGACATTCTCTCGTGTTCTGTGATGTTCTCCTGCATCCCATGAGAAATTTGTGACGTGTCAACCCCTCTAGTGGAGGAGAAGGGCATTGCCTCCAGCAGCAGCCCTATCCTCGTGGCTGCGCAAGAAATCTAGACTATTTCTGAAGCCAAGCTTGATGAAAATGATGCATCTTTCATTTATCCTTGAAAGAGTATTTCATTTATTCTTGGATGACGCAAGAAAGTGACGCCCCGCCCACACGGTGAATGTATGTGTGTGTGTGTGTGCGTGTTACCTGAATGCGACTAGAGAGAATGATGCATAAAAAAGTTGGAAAGTGCTTTCATATCCATGTCTGCTGGCATGCTAGACGGCTAAAGAAAAACATGCATATGAGAGCTTTTACAACAGGGAGAGTCTTTCACAAAGCAATGAGCTGTTATCTAACATAAGCACTGTAGGCTATAGCCATTTTATTAGTGCCTTCTTACTCTACTGAGGTGAAAACATTATACCAAATTGGACTGAACTTAAATTCTGAAAACGTATTGAAAATAGGAATTTTATTTTATCCAGTAGATATTGTTTTTAGAAGGTTCTTCTTGTTTTACTGGCTACACTCCTTTTGGATTATTTGACAAGCCAGAAGTAGAACAATGTGCATTTTGCACTTTTTTTCCCTCTCAAATGCCTATTTTAATGAGTTACATTGAAATAAACGTTTTAACGACGGTGGAATGTGCTGTAGCCTATGTAATCCCCTCACATAATCTGTTTGGGGGCCTGCCCCTCTCTTTCTTCCACCAAACACATGATTCAGATCAAGCTCCCTTTTGAGGCTTGGCTAAATAAACGCACAGAGGAAGTACAATTCTAGACCAAAGTTCAACCTCATGCTGTTACCGGTCCGATATTTATGCTAGACACCACTATTAAAACAAGAAATATGCAATGAAAACATAAGTGAAGGACCTTGCTCACTCTTGGCAAAACACTTTCACACGGTTGTCTGCCAGATCAGGGATAAAAACTCCACTGTTGGGGGATTCTTTCACATTGCAAAACTTCTCTTCAGGACATCGCCAAGGACAAGGTACAATATCTCATTCTGCATGCCTGTGTGTTTTAAAATGTTCCATTTTGCAGAAGTTGTTCAGTCAAATGTGTATATGTGTAAATGTGTATATTACAAATATGTAAATATTGTAAAGAGGAAATGGAGACAATTTCTTTCAGAACAATGTACACAGTCATTTTTTATACAATAAGTTACAGTTATACACGTTTGTGCAAATTACTGAATTGCTTCCACTGTGCAACCTATTCAATAGTACTGCATACAGGTTTTGATGCTCAAGTCAGTGGCATGCAAAAGCTTAATCTTTATATGAATAGCCTTTACATAACTATTTAGCATATATGTGAGGGAAAGGTTTCTGTGTTTAGATAGTGCTAGACTAGAGTACATAGATCATGTAACTATCTAGTTTAGCACATGCAAACAGTGAACTCTTAAAACTGTACATGTGTTCTTGAAGCAGATCTCAGTTTATTGACTCTGTCAATATTCTGAACCTGTATGACTTTCTTCTACTGAATACAAAACTTTATATATTTTGAAAGTCCAGAGGGTCCAAACAATATTATAACCCTTTGGCTTTCATTTTATGGAACAAAAACACCATTAAGGCGAGTAAATGATGAAAGAATTTTTAGCTTTGGGTGAATCGAAACACAAATACAAAGTTCACAAAATCTACAAAGTTCAGTTAACTTAGCATTATTCTTATTTTTATTTATTTTGTGATATTTTGATCTACAATTGCAAAAAGTCAAGAATTGCAATGTGTTTCTCATTCAAAATGAATGACTAATTAAACACACATTTTCAGACAATGCTGCTGCATCCCCAGATCTTTGCCCTTGTCTTCCTTTGGAGTCTCCCACTACTTTCCCTGGCTGGGAACATCCTAGTGTATCCTGTGGAAGGAAGCCACTGGCTTAACATGGACATTCTGCTACGAGAGCTTCATCAACGAGGTCACAATCTGACTGTGGTCCGTTCTGCAAACAGCTGGTACATCCCAGAGAACACCACACACTATACACCCATCACCATCCATGTTGAGCACCTCAGCAGCCTGGAGGACCCTGAGTACATGGCATCCTTTCTTAAGAGAAACATTGACATTCAAAGAGGGGAAGGATCAGTTTTGTCATTCATCGCCCTGCAGAAAGAAATCATTACTCTTTTAGAAGAGTCTCACAAGTCCTCTGCTGAGATGGTGAGGATCATCCTAGAAGATAAAAAGCTTATAAAAACACTCAAAGAGTCCAAGTATGATTTGATGCTAACCGATCCTGGTTTTGCAGGAGGGGTTATATTGGGCGCGTACTTAGGTCTACCAATGGTGTTCAATGTACGATGGATAACAAATGGAGAGGGGCACTTTGCAATTGCACCCTCACCGCTTTCTTACATCCCAACTATCGGATCCAGGGTGACAGACAAAATGAGCTTTGTGAATAAAATGAAAAATCTCTTGCATTTTGGAATTGGCCAATACATAGACCACATGCTCACAAGGCCCCTCTATCAAGGAGTTGTCAGTGAATACATAGACCCCAACTCCAATGTCTACAATCTGATCCAAGGAGCGGATCTGTGGCTCATGCGAGTTGATTTTGTATTCGAGTTCCCTCGTCCTACTATGCCCAATGTGGTCTACATTGGAGGCTTCCAGTGCAAACCCTCCAAACCTCTTCCAGATGAATTGGAGAAGTTTGTCGAGAGTTCTGGAGAGCATGGGGTGGTGATCATGTCTTTGGGTACTCTGCTTGGAAGTCTAGTTCCTGACATATCTGAGGTTATCGCTTCTGCCTTCGCTCGCTTGCCGCAAAAGGTAATTTGGAGGCACGTAGGAGAAAAGCCATCTACGTTGGGGACAAACACACTCATAGTGGATTGGTTGCCTCAGAACGACCTCTTAGGCCATCCTAAAACTAAAGCTTTCGTCACTCACGGAGGAACGAATGGAATCTACGAGGCTATTTACCATGGCGTGCCAATGCTTGGACTCCCGCTCATCTTCGACCAATTCGACAACATGGTCCGCCTGGAAGCCAGAGGGGTCTCTCAAGTGCTCGACGTTGCAACCCTGGATGTAGATACCCTAACGCAAGCCCTGAGGGACATCCTGGATGAAAACCAACCGTACCAGAAGAACATGCGCACAATGTCAAGCCTACATCGCGACACACCACTTAAGCCAATGGACAGTGCCATCTTTTGGCTGGAGTTTGTCATGAGGCATAAGGGTGCGGCGCATTTGCGTACTGAGTCCTACAAGCTTCCTTGGTATTCCTACCACTGCTTGGATGTGTTAATGTTGCTTGTGAGTTTGTTTACGGCAGTCTGTCTGATTTTGGTCTTGATGAGCAGGGCTTTGCTGAAAGTTTTTGTCAGGAAAAGAAAAGCCAAAAAAGAGTAGACATCTTGGGGTGGGGGGGGGGATGGGGGGTTGTTGGCTATAGGCTGATATCATTTGTGCTGCTGTATGTAATTTATGAACCAATGAGTTAAAGAGTTATTTCACCCAAAAATGACGGAAGCTAAATTAAGATATTTTTGATATCCAAGGGTATCTGAACCACACATAGGCAGCAACATCATTAATACCTTTCTGGACCTCAAAAGGTGCAAAGAAATGGTTGAAATAGTCCATGTGACAACAATGGCTCAACCTTAAATGTTGTGAAGCAATGAGAATATTTTTTGCGCACAAAAACAAAACAAAAATAACGACTTTATGTAACAATTTTGAACTGTTGTTATACACAGTTGACATAGTGAACGCAGTTCAGCGTGTCCACGTTTACATCCAAACGCTGGCTCAGTATTGGCCAACGCTGCACATATGAGCAGCAGGAGCCAGCCAATAATGAGTCAGCATTCAGACGTAGAACATGGAAGTCTGTCATATGACAACAGTTCAAATTGTCAGATTAACGAAGGTCTTACGGGTTTAGGACAACATGAGGGTGAGAACGTAATGACAGAAATTTCATTTTTGGGTGAACTAGGTTGGTTAGATTGCATGGCCTTGCAGCTGGTAGATGCTAACCATCTGGCTGAAAAAAAAAAAAAACATCTTTCAACATAAATAATTTCTCAAGCAACATTTAAATTATAAACATACCATTATATAAAGTAGACAATTAACCAATGCCCAATTCATGAGTTCACACTTATAAATAATCAGAGAGAGCAAAAGAGCATGCGTATTTGGCGTGCTGACCGAGAGGGAGGGTTCTTGGAATTTGGCCCCAAATACGAGTCTGCCACATATGTATGAATATATAGAGGCCTCCTCTCATGCTGATTGGATAGATCATTTGAACGTGTTCCTCCTGAACTTTAATAAAACATTTTTTGGAAGCCTCTTGAAAAGGTTTAAATGAATTTTTTTCAAGTTTAGTCACTAAAGAGCTTGGGACTGTGAGCATTCTTATTGCGCAATCAGCATTGTCCAGAGTGACATCACTGTCTATGTTCCTACAGAATTACAGTTTCTAAAAACCCTCCCCCTGTCTGCCATCATTTAAAAAAAATAAAATATTGAGACAATGTTGCTTGGTCAGGGAGTTTTTGATGGAGCCACCAAGCCAGCTTTTGGACTTTGTGAAAATCAACTTTGATTGGCTAACTTGAAAAAACACATCAGCTTTAAGGTTTAAACGAATACATTTGGTCAATTAATGTGTTGCTAACGGTTGTTTTTTTTGTTTTTTAAAAAGGAACTGCAACGGATTGTGTTTTTTTTTCCATTTGTTTTATTGATTTGTACAGACATTGAATGAACCAGCTGTCTATTTTGCACGTAAATATTTCACTTAACACAACCACCGGCATGGTCAACAAAAAAATAAAATTATTCAAAAAACAGAATCATAATGTGACAGATGGCCGATGACGCCGATGCTCCTACATTTTGGAATGGTGTATTACTATATATGGTTACAATAGGTGAAATACTTTAGAGTAAAAAATAAAGTGCTCCGTCTTCATCTGTTCTACTGTGTCACTTTGAGAATACTCATCTCACCTCTCCAAAAAGTAGCAATCCCATTTCTTTCTCTATGAAAAACAAAGTGTAAAAAAGGTTAGAAATGTCTAGATATTTCAAATCTACAGACCACAGCTCAATTGTCACTGTGTGATATTTAAGGGGATCAATGTCATATACATGCAAGATATAAAGACAAACACTTGAACACAATCAATAGAACATGTAACCTATATAATAGATACCAGTCTGTAACTTTGTTTAGTTCCATTAGGAAAACATTACAAAACGCTTTTCTTCCTTCTGTAATAATAATAATAATAATAATAATAATAATAATTATAATAATAATAGCAGTAATTGTTCCACAGCTAACTTTTCTAAACATCTGTTCCACTCACCCCACATCACCAATTTTCTGTCAACATTTCAACAGTTTCATTATATCTTAACAAATGGAAAGAATGAATAATAGGGAGTTTAAAGAGAGAAAGAATGTCTGGGAACAGCTTTGGTATTTTAAAAGTATAGCAAAAACATCTCAAGTCAGTGCGACTGCAAGTTGCTCAGGCATTTTTGTTTCACTTCAGTCATGTAAAAAACACAGGTTGCGCTTTTGGCACATTTTGTGTTATCTTTCAAGACTTGTTGGACAGAGGTTACAGCAGATTATTTCAACACAGAAACCCTGGCAGAGGCCGTTCCTTAGGACACATTTGCTTGAATTCAAATGAGTGGAAATCCAAGTGAGATTGTGTTTTAAACTAGCAATAACAATAATAAAAAAAAATGCTTTTCACTAGAAATCTCAGTACTTCCAAATCTTCTTTTTTTGATAGAACAAAAGAAACCAATTTGTACCTTTTGAAAATACAAAGCCTTAATCAAATACTGCTGTCACATGCATTCCAACTTTACAAAAGCATATCTCTGTATTATAATGATTCTAAAAACTCTCTGCCCAGGAATCCAACCAATAACAAACAATGAAGATTAATTTGAATGTTACATTTTGATCCAAACATGAATATTAATAGGCCTAGAGATTCCAAATGTCTTAATCGTTTTGGAAAATTCTGGGAAAAGAGCATTTATTAAGTTGTGAATTCAAACAAGAGCGAACATTTGCCAACATTACTGGGTTTTTCCATAAACAAAAGAAAATTACAGGGACATGCATCAAAACACAAGCTGCAACAAAGTATTTCACAATCCATTCTGAAAACCAATTCTCCATGCTCCAGAATCTTCAGATGTTGGACTGCACCCCCTAGTGAATTTGCTAAAACAAGTCGAATTGAGCAATAACTTCAATGATAAAACAGAAATGGAGAATATGTTCTTTTTAAAGTAGTCACGGTTCAAAAGTGAAGTGCAATGTTGCAGCGTGCTATGAAGATTTTGTGTGATGTTATATAGAATCTCTGGAGATTCTGCTTCGTGATTTTGTAATGAAAGGACGAAAGATGCAAGTTCACATCCAGAAGAACTTGAACATGGATGGTTAGACAACATTGACAGTGGAATCGTTTCATAATCAGTTGAAGCAACGTTATGTTTTAAAGGCAAATCAGTCAAACTTTATGCAACCTGTCCTTTTTGTTAAACTTTGAGGCGAACACATTTAATTTAACCAGGAAAATTCCTCTAAGAGCAAATGGTTGTGCAACAAAACTTGATGAAAATATAGCAAAAAAAAAGAACTAATTCACACAAGCCTAAAAACAAAAGCATTAGTGTCAATTACGCAGGAATAAAGACAAAAGAAACTAAATGCCTTCTTTGTCATATACTTCTCTCTTTCATCTTTTATTTCCACAACTTGAGATACTCAAAATAAAATAGAAATAACGCAACTTTCCAGAACACTTTTAACACCTCTTTCATCCACATTTGCTAAAGATGCAAATCCCAGCCTCTAGTAAGGTATGTTTCTTTTAAGAGTCACTTCCTCTCTGTTTACATTCCTCACTTTTCTTCAGTCAACCCCCTCCCATGTATACCATCTCATTAGTGTCCAATCTCTGCTCATCAGGGTCTCTCTGAATTCCCTCCACTTACCGAGTCAATCCCACCACTAGGACAAGGGACCCTCCCTGCTTCCCGTGCCCGCACCGGCACCTCCTGCCACCAGGTTCCTCAGCAACTTCCTCCTGCCAGCCTGGTAGTCTTCCTCATCCACGTTCACCAGGAGCTTAATGGCCTCGTGACCCACTGCCTGCTTCAGAGAGTCCGTGATGAAAACGCCCTTCAGGGCTTCTAATAGCGAGCCATTGATGTAGTCCCGCCAAAAGGCGTCCAGGTAGGTCAGCTCTGAGAACTTGATGTCACATATGATGGAACCCAGGTCACGGGATTTGAGGATAGTGTTGGCCTGGTTGAAACGCTCAAACTGTCTCTCCAGCGCCTCTTGTTTGTTGGAGAAGACATTGCCTTGTAGAGCTGACTCATGCTGACAGTACTCCGCACGCACCCTCAGTCTTATGTCTGCAAGTAAAGGAAGAAGGTTAAAAAGGTGGCTTTTATATCTACTAACAAAAGACACTCATATTTTAGGAGTTTTGCTTGTCAGCCCTCAAACGTTCAAATTGCACATCCATAATCATACATACCAAAAAATGGCAATGGCTGGCATCAAAGCGACTTTCAAAAGGTTGCCAAGAGGTGAGAATTTTGTATGAGATTTAATTATGATACATATTCAAAAGTTTTATTCCAAGTCACTTTGGCTACTTTCACACTGCGAGCTTTAGAGCTCAATTCCGATTTATTGCTCAGATCCAATTTTTTTTTTTTTTTTGAATAGCTGTTCACATCGTTATTTTAAATGTGACCAATATCATATTCTAGTCTGAACAGATCATGGTCCTGAACTGACCCGTACGCACAAAATAACTTAGATGTCACGCAGCACACTGTCATCTAAACATGGAGGACATTAGAATAAACCATTACACATTTATTTATTGTATGATCTTCTGCAGAAACCAGTGAACTTGTGTGAAGGCAATATAAAAAACAAAGACGAAGATGCGAAAAAAGAGAGCAGAGTTTTTAAACATCCATGATGTTCTGCTTGTGTATATAGAGCTGTCACTGTAATACTTATGAGATCTGATATCACTGTCCTTCACTGACTTTCACAACTGTCTTGATAACTTCAGGCATGTAAAATCTTTGAAATGGCCCCCATAAGTACAGAACTGTGGCAAACGTCGATCTAGTGTGATGTAAAAGTTGCACGAATTCCGATTTGACTGTTCAGACTGAGGTCACATTTCAAAACATCAGATCTGTTTCGGATTTAGGACCACATATAGAAGTGATCCAAAACAGAATCGCAAAGATCAGATTCCATGTGGTTTGTGCCGATCACACGGTCATGACAAAAACAGATCATATGAGCAAAACAAAACCAAACCAAACCAAACCAAAAATCGGATTTGGGCCACATTTACCTGAACATAGTGTCAGATCTGAACGAGTCTGATCATGGAGTCAGACTTTCTCATTCATCATAAATAATGTCACTGCCATGACAATCAGCATGCATCATCTTTTTTTTTTTTTAGCAGATTTGTTGGCTTACCACAGGTCTGTTTTTCCCTGCAGTCTGCTGTTGCGTGAGATCTTTTCCTTTTCCTGCTGGGAGGAGGTGGGGTGGGTTTAGCACGTGGTGGGCATACCTGGGGTCCTGATGGAGGACAGCAGATCAATGGCTGGGGTCCTGAGAAACAGATCACGATCAAAATCACTACCACAATGTCCGTTTTATAGTACTTGCATTTCCACTAATCACTATTAGGTTTAGGAGATAGAAATAATCTGAAGATTTGGATGATTTCCAGGTCAGAAAAAAAAGCATTAAAAATGCAGGAAGCAATGTTAAGGCTGGAATACACTACGTGGCTTTCACCCCAATTTGCAGTCTGGACAAGTTGCTGAAAATCAAAGCAAATCTGCAGATTTCTGGCAGATGACAGATTTCACAGAAAAATCGCATAGTGTATGATGGGCACACATTTTTCTAGTATATGTTCAATATTTTAAGCTGGTTTTAAAACAAATATTGTTATGCACCTCCTAGCAACGAGGTGCGTGTTTCTGCGTTAGTTTGTTAAAAGTCTGGTAGTGTGTGACTGAGTCATTGAGTCAGTGTGATGTCATGGACAAGGTGGAAGTAGAGTCTGACTTTCGGAAACAAGAGCGTATACAAACATTGGCTACAGAAGCAGAGTGTTAGCTTAATGCTAATTCCAGTATAGTTCACCACTGCATAATTCCACCTAGCAGCACCAATACCATTGTCTCTCGTTTGAAAGCTGTGTACTACATGCTCCTATTGGTCAATGACACAGATGTGACAGAAGCCATCATGAAGGACCGAAAAAAAATTAAAAGTGCAAGTCTTTCTGATGTATTTCGGCCTTCAGTCCTCTTCTGAGAGTTTCGACACACTCTGAAAAAGGCTGAAATGCATCAGTGTACAGTGTTTTAGTCATTTTTAATGTTTCTAGCGTGACAGCCATGATGTGAAAAGGCTTTTTAACTTTTTTGGACTGAAAGAAGTGCCTTGGATTATTTTCTAAAAGTATAACCCAACTAATGAGCACCTTCTGGGATTACTTCACAAGGTCCTTCCAGCAAGTAGCATTCCAAAATGCTTTCTTTAAAACGCTAGTCTTTCTGTCGGGAAGCGTCGCAGATGCAGTGTTGGTTGTTGTCCACTATGACACGCCATAAGAGATAAAATTATCGATTCTAGCACCCTGACGGTTCAACATGACACCCTACCAAAATCAGGCTTATATCATGTATAGTCTATAAAAGCTCCAACAGTTAAATATGTCAGCTGTGTGGATGCTAGGGCAGGGTTGACATTATTGATTTCTTTGATAAACCAAGACATTTATTCTATGCTGTTTTCAGTTGATGCATGATCAAAACTTCACTAAACATTATTTATAGCACACCTAGCATCTAATAATTGCAATAAGCTTTGTGATTGTCACTCTTTGACACCCTTTATTCTCTTCCTCTTTACTGAAAAAGCATAAAGATGCTGAACAAACAGGCTTAAAATACAAATCAGAAGGTATGTTGACAAAAACAGTACAACTTACAGAAACATATCATCACTCAAAAATGGAAAAAAATGTTATGCAACATTTCATTCATTATTTGAGTGTTGATTATCGTGTTAAGAGTGTTAAATAAATTTGATTAATTAAACTTAAAATTTATTTTAAGTTTTCAGCTAAATGAACGATTTCATTTCAGTTTGGGTACGCAATAAAATTCAGGCAAATTAGTGCATCACTACCAAAAATGCTTACAGCACCATCAAGAAGTCTAAAGCACAACCAAAAGGGGACACACCTGTTCTTCTGTGAGGAGTTCCCTGCTGGGACTCTCCTGCTCCTCTGGGAGAAACATAACGGACTGACGTCTCCTCCAGATATTTATCCACTGGATCTGGACACACTGGGAAATAATAAGCAACATATTACAAGTTCATCTTGCCAAAAAAAAATGAGCAATGAAACTGTGTCTTCACTGCACACAATAATTAACTGTGGGCGAAAGTGACAAGAACTCAAACCTGTCTGTCTCTTGCGCAGAGTGACGTACGGCAGCAGGTCATGGCGAGTGATGATGCGGAGCAGCTGAAGAACATGCCGGAAGTTTGTCTCATCACATCGCCCCTGACGCTCCAGCGCGAGCAGGAAATCCCGGCCGCTTCGTATCCCTCCTCTCTCGTACTCGTCAATAACGTCCACAAAGAGGAAGGACAGCACACGCACATCACGGTGCGTCAGCTGTGCGCCCACAATATCAAACATGCGGTGAAGAGAGTAAAGCCCATACGCGTCGTCCACAGCCTCCTCCGGCCACGGCTCCACCCGGCCAGACGCAGGTCTCCGAGACGAGGAGGAATTACTGCAGGACGCCGGAGCCAGTCGGCTTAGAGAGAGCGCAAGGGAGTTACCGTGAGTTGTTGCGGATGAGGATGCCGCAACCCAGCCTCTCCGAGAAGAGGAGAGCCCGGAGCGGGAATATGAGTCTATCGGGGAACGAGAGATGTGTTGCCTGCCCTGACTAGATGAAGAGTTCTGTGGCAAGAGGAGGGCAGGGTTGGCATTCCCATGCTGCTGTGAGGTCATCACTCTTCACTAGGCGGATGACGGGTGAGGGGGATGGCTGAAGGCCCTGTCAGCAGTGTGAAGCAGCTCGAACTCTGTCAACACACTCGGCCCGCAACTCTCACCTCCGACTTCACTCTAGAAGAGTTTATGTTAAAGCATTAGGTCACTGACTCCATGGCATATTGAATAACAAATTGATAAAGATGATAAACAGACGAGGACAAATTATCACAAGACCTGGGTGAATTTTACACTTATGTAAACAGATCTATTGCTCAACTGCGTTTCTAGACTTCATGTCAGAGTTGCCATTGCTCAATCATGCAGCAAATCTAAATCATACAGATGACATGTTTACACATCACATCTACATATACAATCCTACAGATTATATATTCTGATATATTTATTATCTATATATAAATGACATATTTTGAGATTATATTCTACATAAATTGTACAGTTTTACACTGATATCACATCTATACAAAAAAAGCATACAGATTATAAATTTTAAATCACATCTACATATAAAAACACAGATATATACTCCGACATCACAGCTATATGCAAGTTTAGACAGATTTTATACTGGGATACAAAATAATACAGCACATATACTCTGACATGACATCAAATTGTAAAATCACAGAGATTAGGTTATATATTCTGATATCACTTTGACATGACATCTACATAAAGTGCTTCAATTTAAGAACCTATTTGAGTATAACTAGTGTAGCAAACTTATATTTAAAGCCTGTTTGTTCAGTTTTTGCGTAATAAGACCAGTAAAAAAAAGACAGAAAATATTTAGGCAGAGGGTCAGATTATTTACTGATCTGGTTAACTTGCAAATTAGCATCTAACAGGTTTAAAATGATGAATATCAGGATGAATCAAACATTTCACTTCCATATAATTTGGATTTTATGCGAGTCTAGTAAAAAGATGTATGTATAAGCTGTTAGACATCAACAATCTCCTGAAATCTATCTGGACAGCTGTGTGTTGTTAGCCTGTTTCTTAGCATTCACAAGGAGGGGCTGTAGAACACAATGATATGTTAAGATTATATACATTTTCTATGCTAATATTCATTGCGATCCCCTCTATTATTTCTACATTCCTAAAGACACTTAAAGGTTTTTTGCTATTGATATAAACTTCGCTTAGCAACTGACTGCTGGCTTGCTAACGTCAACAGCGTGTAGCAACACTGAATGTACACAACTGTCTTACCTGTTTAATTTCATGAATCACTTTGCAGACACGGTGACTATGGACGTGGACTGTAGTCTGGTCCTCATACATGTACAATAATCGTGTGGGGGGATAATTTAAACGGTTTGGTGAAGCTTGGTAATGAGCCCATTTTTTGTTCCTCTGCTAAAATGTAGGTACATCCGGGACATGAGCAAGCGTGGGGCAACATCCGGGGAATGTAGGAAACGCTTTATCAAACAGACAATAAACTCTCGTGATGTGTATTTTTTTTTTTTTTTTAATTGCTGCTACGAATAAACCTACAAGAAAAAACGTTCATCAGAATAGGTATCTGTATAGAATATAAATATTTATTTTTTTGATCATGAAAAACAACACTGCATAGCTCCTTTACATTTTGAAATATCACCATGGTAACCACATTTTCATCCAAAATACAATTAGCTTACTAGCTATTGTAAAATCTTAATAAATATAAATAAGTTCATCTTCAAACCTGCAAGAAGCTGTTGTAATCTTGGCAACTTTGTTTAAATCCTTTTTCATCAATTCAGACTTGATATGAAGTCAGTGAAATCAAAATACATTCTTCCCCCATCCCCCCCACAGAAAATTCACTTTTAACCAAAAGGCTATTCTAGGAAAATAGGTCAGAGTCACCTGCAGCTGACTAGAAAGTAGCAAATCAATGTTAATGACTATGGCGTAATTAAAGCCTATACCCAGCAAACAATTTTTGGTTCCCAGCGGGCTCTGGGGAGGTTAGTTTATGGTTATAAATATAAAACCTAAGAATAGCCATTAGTTAACATTAGTTACTGTACGTCAGTATCTTTTTGTCTAGTTTTACTGAGTATCAAAGACATTAGTAACTTTTACTCTCTACTTGACTACATTTTTGAATAAGTAATGTACTCTTTACTCCAATACATTTGTGATGAGTAATGCAATTACATTTTGCATGGCACCTAACTTTTTCTGCTTAAAAGAAGTGATATCGAAGGGCATTGAAGATACAATATCGGTAACACTTTACAATATGGTTCATTAGTTGACATTAGTTAACAAATGAACTGCACTAATATAGCATTTATTAATCTTTATTAATGTTAATTTCAACATTTACTAACACTTTAAATTCTCGTTAACATTAGTTAATGCACTGTGAACTAACATGAATAAACTGTATTTTCATGAACTAACATTAACGAAGATTAGTAAATACAGTAACAAATGTATTGCTCATGGTTAGTTATACATTAACTAATGAACCTTAATGTAAAGTGTTACCATAATATCTTGTGCGTTTTGCCTTTACTCGCCCAAACTTGTCAACAAAAGTTACTTTACATGAGTGCAAGTGCATTAGCAGGTAGTTGCTGAATCGCAGGTGTTTTATTTATGAGATGCAGCCGGTGATGAGGCCGAAACCAGCAACTCCAGTGCAAGTAAACTTTGACTAGTTATAATTTTACTTAACATTATTTTATTTATCTGCTATACTGAAGAGAAATTTTTGAAGGATATCGGTTTACTTATGGCCTTTTTGTGCACTTGAGCTTAACTGAAGTTCAGGAGGCTGTTGTCATTGTCAACCTTGATATATTTTAATTGTGAGGTGTTCAGTTTTATTTAATTTCTTATCCTCACTGGCATGTCTCTTAGGTGTTTAGGACTAGTGCATATTTGAGCCTATATTTAGTACGAGTGAAATACTTAAGTACTGTTAAAATCAGATACTCTAAAGGTGATGATACACGGGGCAACTTTTTTAGCAATGTTGCCGACCGATGTTTCTTGAGCACTTTCCCATTGAGAATGGGCAACAAATTTCAATCAAAAGTATCCAGAGTCCCAGATGTATCCAGAGTATCCAAAAGTTGCCCCATGTATCATCACCTTAAGACATTTGCTCAAGTCGTATTGGAATTGGTGACTTGTAATGGAGTCATTTTTGCTGTAAGGTATGTATACTTTTACTAAGTATGATTTTCAGGTACTCTCTTTTCTGTTTTAACTGGCAATGTGTCAGCAGCACAAGAAAGAAATCTGCACTTGAATGTGCCATATTAGTTAGAAATATGATGAAGATAGTCAGAAACATGGGAAAACCTTTTAAAAAACACTTCTTAGCTGGTAAGGCTAACCAAGTCGGTCGCCCAGCCTGACCACCTTAAAAGTGACTAAAACCATTTTAAAACCAGCCAACAGACCAACCTGACCAAATAAGATCATTAAAGAGTGAAAAACCCTTTCCCTTCAACATTAAACAGGAATCCTTAAAAACTGGTTTCATTCCAAGAGTGAAAATATCCTTAGTGAAACACAATACATTATTCTTGTGGCATTCAGGATTCAGTATTCAATGGCACAAGGCTGCTAAATTGTTCAGTAGCATCCACACATTCCTTGTTTTTGGACCTCCCTGGGATCTGTTAAAACAAAGGAACCGATTTAAATTTAGAGAGAATAACTAAAATGTACATAAGACATAATGATGATGTTCTTTTATGATATACTGTTAAACTACCTGATTCATCAACACACCTGATTGCACATAGCTTTTCCAGAGCGGACAAATGTGGCAAAGTGCTCACAGTTAAACGTGAGGACTTTGTAAGTAAACTCCTGGTCAAGTAAAGCGTCTCGTCGTTTTCTGATTTCATCCTCAGGCGAAGGTTGGAGAGCGTGTCGGTTATTGCTTACTGAAACGCGAGCTCCTTTAGGTACATTAACTTCAGACAGGAGCTGACGCCGTATTTTAGTTTCTCCAAGCAAAAGATCACCGCAAACAGGGAAGACAGCCTGCAGACAACCCGAAACGTACTCATCAGCTGAGTTTCATCTGGTATGGAAAAAGCAGGTTCGGTTTGAGACAAAGTGTTTAGCGGTGATCGAGAATAGAAGAAATAAGAAATCAATGCACGAGTGATCCAAAAACAGTTACTGTATATATATATATATATATATATATATATATATATATATATATATATAGTAACTGTTTATATATGTATACATATATTACATTTTTATTTTATATATATATATATATATATATATATATATATATATATATATATATATATATATATATAGTAACTGTTTATATATATATATACATATATTACATTTTTATTTTATATATATTATATTCATGTACCTTTCTTAAGTAGGATCTTTAAAAAAATATTTTTGAACTTCAATTTCAGACACATACCTAAAATTTATGGCTATAAAAACGTACTGAACATTCAAAAATTTTAATCCTAAAAAAAATTCTATTGGGGTAACTTGTCACAATGGAATTTGGCTATTATCCACTTTGTATAGTAGACTGTGTAGTATGTAGGCCTACAGTAAAGTATGGTTTAGTATGATTGTATCGTGTTTTTTATAGAATTAGTATCAGGCTAGTATTAAAGTGAACGTCATCGTGCTTACCAGCAACCCCAAAGTGAATGACGTATCCATCTCCGTCGTACACGCCCCAGTGTGAGTAGCCAATGGGATACGAGAACTCGATTAAATCTCCGAATTGCGCGCTGGATACAACTTGCTCGACCTGTGCGTGACAGATTCAGTCTGTCAAGATACCGCCCGATAACAGCTGTTACAGGTTTTACAACAAGTTTGACAACATATGACGGCTGCATTCTTTGAGGACTTGGCTTATAACCATCGCTATAGTGTCATACGATTAAAGTAAAATCATTACTAAGTGTTCAAAAACATTATTGGAGCACGGTCTCCAATTGCGTAAAGTAGCCTAAAGATGATCCTCAACTGATTCTAAATAATTCTATATTCTTTATATAAATATTAAATTATTTTAAAAACAATTATAATAGGGTAGTCCAACTACTTAATTAACGTGACATAAAACAATATTTTATTAGCTTATAGGCTTATTTTGAAATATTAATTCTTATCATTCACGCATTGAATATTTGTAAACGTACCTGTTCTTTGTAGTCCATCTCTCGTGTGGTTTAGTCGTTAAGAGCAGAAACTATAAGCAAAAGCATTTAAATGACTGCCGAGCCTTGTAGGCGTGGTCACCAGCAGGACTTGTTTGTGAAGACTTTCTCCTTCCATTGTAATTTAGCTACTCCACCTTCAAATCTTCCTGCCACATCTGCAGGGTTATTAATTCCACTGAATGCATTTGTGATCATTTCTTGATATTAAAGTTAGAAGAAAGTAAGCGTCACCTTTAAGATAGGCTGTCTTGTGATGGCATGACAAACATCCACAACACAATCCACTTTATTACAGTATTACCATGATGAATGAGTGACAACAGGCGTCCAGAATGACAAACTGTGAATTTATCTAATTATTCAAAGATCCAATCCACGAAAACTAAGCAAATGAAGCTGTTAATAGACATCTCAGAGAGGAAGCACCAATGCTGTATGTCAACTATCGAACAAAAAGTCATTTTTGTGGAATACAAATTCATAAATGTGAGCAGGGAATTACACATAGTTTTCAATGCACTGTTTAGCAGTGGTTCTTTAACCACCTTTTGGTTTAAATGGAGTCCAAGATTCTTCTGATTTATGCCTTCCTGCATGGAAATGTTTATTCATTGTCTTCTCTCAAATATTTTGATGATTTACACAAATTATGGCCACTTTTCCCTCTTGTTCTCCTCCTGGATTGGTTTGGTACATCTTTTACTTCTTGTGGTTGCCAAACTGTACAGCCATTTGGTCGCTGACGCAGCGGAACGTGGCGGGCTGCACCTCCCAGTACCTGATCGGGTTGTCAAAGAGACTGATGCCGTTGTAGAACACCCTCTTCATCCCAAAACCAGTAGGACAGAAGTCATCCACCCCAACATTAGTGATATTGTTTGAATGGAGGTAGACAACCTGTAAGGAGAGTGTGGTTCAGTTTATTTAGTATATATGAACTAGAATCAGTAAAATTCTATACAAAAGCACACCTGCAGATACTTCATATGAGGAAGACCACTGGGCACACTGGGCAGACGGTTGTTGTCAAGATGCAGCTCTCTCAGATTGGTGAGGTAAGATAAAGCACCGTGCTCAATGTGGCGAATCTGGTTACTGCCAAGTCCCAACCTAAACACAGAGACAGAGGGGTTTTAACCACTAGAGGACACTCAAACCAAACTTTATGCCATAATGTAAAAGTTCAACTGAAAGGAAATGTTTCATAGTATTACAATACATGTTTACATATTAATCACACTAAATAATTGGGTATGTGTACGGTTTACCTCTGCAGCTGAGTGTACTGGCTGAGATCCACAAACTCAATGGCCTGAATCTGATTATTGTCCAAATGAAGCTCATGAAGACTGCTGGGAAGGTCTAGCAAGAATGAAACACATTCCAAATGGAACAGAATGCGGTGCATTGTATTTAAACATAATGGGACACATTCCATGAAGAAAAGAATTTTGTTTTCTGCACCAAAACACAAATACACCTTTATTCCGTATATATATGCTGTATATATTTGCTGTATTATGTATATATACGATACAGCATTTTCATGAAACCATTTACGAATGAAAAATCCACAAAAATACCTAATCGTGGCTGCAATATAAAAAAAAACCCAATGTATTTCAAAATAAAAATAAGTCAATTAATTAAATGTATTTGAAATTGTAACCATCATTCACATTACCTTTGGGAACCCCAGTGAGTTTGGCTTCAGAAATGCGCAAGTAGTTCAGTTTGAGGTCCATAAATGCTCCAGGTTCGAAACCACTGTTCTGGAGTGGATTACGACCCATTTCTGCAATAACAACCAGTGTTT
This sequence comes from Opsariichthys bidens, assembly GCA_037194245.1. Lineage (NCBI taxonomy): Eukaryota > Metazoa > Chordata > Actinopteri > Cypriniformes > Xenocyprididae > Opsariichthys > Opsariichthys bidens. Next base: position 15,818,450 of record CM074288.1, on the reverse strand, counting down.
GAGGGACAAATAAAGTATTAAGTTTTATTTATGTAGAGATTTTTTATCAGTAAAGGTTGTTAAAAAGCAGCTTTACGGGACTATAACTTCAGCGAGCAACCATGACATCATGAATCATACCATATGATGACATTAGCACAGTATACACACAATAAACACACAGTCTTACCAATGACATGCATGTTGTGGAGGCCTGAGAAGCTAAATGCCGGCACCTTCTTGATGTGATTGTCATGGATACGCAGCTCCACAAGGGATGGAGGCAGGTTTTTGGGGATGGAAGTCAGAAGGTTGTGAGAGATGTATAACTTCTGCAAACGCTTCAAAGGAAGGAATGCCTTGGGATGAACTTTGGAGATTTGGTTATATCTTAACACCAGGGCCTGAAATGGGACAGGGGCTATGAATAGTTGAATGCACAACATAAATCACAATATTGCATTCAGACATTCATTTACAAAATGACAGCAAATGTAATTGTGATAAAACAAAGATATGTTAGCTCTCACATAGAGATTGGTCAGTCCCTTAAAGTCTCCCTCCCTAATCTCTGTGATCCTGTTGCTCTGCAGGTCCAACAGCAGTGTGTCTGCAGGGATATCATATGGCACGTAACCTAACCCTGTTGGGGAATAATGCACAAAAAAGAGCTAAAAATGAGGTCTGAAAAAAATCAATATTGTGGATCAAATGTTGTTTAGGCTTTTATGTTGCAGTGGTAATTCATATATTCCAGGATAGAGGAAAACTAAAAAATGAAATCAAACTGACAATATTTACTGATTTAAAACATATTCTGTTCTTATATTGTGGAATGTTAAAAGACTTTACATTTCAACTGACATCACCAAACCCTCATATTTTTAGCTACTCCCCTCCAACATCTGTCTGCCCACATTTCACAATCTGTCTGATGGATAAAATTGGGTCCTGCCCAATTTTTTTCTAGTTGGCGGTGTCATACGAGAGACAGAAAAGTAGTGCCGGTCAGTTATCGTCCCATGACGTATTCAGTTATTTTTTACCTTGCTGCTTAATACAACAAAAATACTCTGGAAAAACAAAATCGATGAGTGGACTGATATATACAGTGTTACCATGGGTAGATGATAGACGATAATTAGAAAATATCCATCCGCAACACTACTGGTAAATCATAATCGAGAATTCCAGTGACCCAGGAGTGGTCACAGGAGCACCATCTTTCATTTTTAATGGAAATGCGACGTTGTGAGGGATAGACATCTCTTCAGTGTACTGTTGTACTGTTATTTGATCCACTTTTGAATTGTTGTGCTGACAAAACACTGCAAAATATCTTTCCAAGACATTTCAGTAGACAAAAAAAACCCTCCAAGCAACAATAGCTGTGAAAAATTATAAGTGACCTTGGATACAGCTTTTTACAGCGTATGCAATTGAAAACACGGTAGCCTAAGTCTGTCTCTCACAGCCTCGCTCTCGTACCTGTCATTGCACTGCTCTGAATAAGGTCAACAGCCATCGAAATAAAAAAAATAAAAATAATCAATCGATCATGCCACTTTTTAGGATGCCTTTAGAAAGTAGTTCATTTAAGAATCATCTCTACCATATGAGTCTTTGGGTTACCCAGGTTCACTTGTAAACTTTTCAGAGGGCTATAATTTCGGAAATGTTTGGTAATTCTCTAGGCTTCAGGACTCTGTGTGTTTGCTGTGCTCTGTTGTTGTGTGCTAGCATTCCCCTCCGAGCTTCCCATATAATTAAGATGGAGCCAGATGACCATGGCTCCACGTAGCACGTTACAATGTGGAGAGAGAGAAAAAGAGGAGAATAGCTGTTTTTTATGAACTTCATAAAAGAGAGATAGAGGGAAACAGCACAGCTGTGCTTGGGTGGTACCTGGCATCCATTAAAAAAATGTCCATTTGCTTTTAAATTCATCATTCCTGGTGAAACCGACATCATAGTTTATGGCACGTTTGCTGTACCGAGTAGAATAACCAGAATGTCTGTCTTCTCAGGTGACCGACCACATGCCACATGTGCTGTCTGATGTGGATGGGCCAGATTAGCGGTGTGTCTGAATTGGTATCCGTTCTCGAGCTAAATTTGATCCTGATCTCATTCAGGCCTTTGATGTGGATGTTAAAACCTGACATTTCTGTTTAGCTTTCAGCCAAAATTTCCTCCTCACTTTCCCTACTTTCAGCCACAACTTTGATTTACTTTTATATGTGACTCTCTTTTATATGTATGACACACCACATTCATTCATACTACATTTTTAAAATGTCATGGGAAAAATGATAGGCAGGTCTTTGAAGTTTGCTTGATGTAACAGGCTAGTAATTTTGGGATAAGTTGGATGATATGAAGGGGATATCCTGTTACTCATTCCACCTAATCACTAACCAGTGTAACATCACACTTTGGTTATCAACTGGTGAGTTGCAGCCCGAAAAACGGTATGTTCTGAAAGTGTTGAAAAATATTAAAATGCGCAATTAATTGTATGATTCTTTTAAATTGCTATAGTACGGTACAAAACAGTCCATCGTATTCTCAGTTTTCATATTCATCCTGTGCATGCCATATGAATCATTTTTCTCGGGTCTATATTTTCAGTGTTTGGTTTTACGTTTGTGCAGTAAACAGTTCTGGCACTGTGTTGTCCCGTATAAAATTTGGGTCTAGAAGCAAAACCTCTCAGACTAAACAGTCATTATCTTGTCTGTCTATACTAAGACACCATCGCAAACACATATCATCTTAAACCCACCTAAATCCGAGCACTGTACGACTCTAAGGTCACACCGACAGCCAAATGGGCATGTGGGATGTTCAGGTTGGTATGGATCCACAGCTGACCCTTCTTCCTGGTCCTTCATCATCATCATCAGCTCTTTCACATCAATGTCCTTCCCAAAGTCCCAGAATCCTTTCTGCTCAAAGGGAAGGGCAGAAGAGTGTAGTGGCAGGTGGGCAGTGCAGAGAAACAGGAAAGCCACACAGACGGACAACATGGCTGCTACGTTTTTAATCTGCGAAAAAGAGAAAGAAGTACTTTCAAAATATGGCAGTACAATTGTTTTCCACACTTTTATAAAAACCATAAATGCTACCAAGAGCTGATTCTGGTCAAATCCATCCTTCTGTGGTCTCATTAAGCTTTGAATATGCAGTCGCCTCGCTGACAGTCTCAATAAACCAATCTGCTCTCCACATCGACAATGGGGAAAATATCTCGTTGTAACTAAAACTAAAAGCTGAGACAGGGAAAGGCTTGTTTGGGTCAGATGCATCTACGTGTGCAAATGTGTATTTTCGTAACCTGTCTTCATTCTATATTTACACATTTTTTTTCTCTCCCAGAACGGGTGTAACGTCATCAGAGTGTATTTTTGTGTCCTTTGTCGAGCTGAAAACCGCACTGATGCAACGTCAGTAGGAGAAGAAGACTACATATCCAGCCATTATTGCTCTTTTGGTGCATTTGATCATTCTCTTCTGCAGAAGAACATTGTGACACATGTACATAATTAATCACTAATAACACTAATAACAGTCCTATCCTACAGGAAAATTTACTTAGATGTTGCTCCTTCATAGCGCAGGGGATTTTGTTTCATTTAAGTATCAACAATCTCAGATGTTTAGTCTGAAATTCCTCAGGAGATTCAAAAAGGGAAATAAATTAGAAAGTTGTTGACACAGAAAGACTATAAAGCTATAAAATATGAGTCGATTACATAGCTCAGATAATTTAGTGCGAATTACCAAAAGTTCATAATCAAAATGACTTTTGATATTGAGATCTCTTCTGAAAAGACTTGAGGAGAGATTTTAGGATGTTTTTCATAGAGAAAGAAGAAAGCAAATTTACATTTGCTCTCCCTTTTAATCTCACTAATGTCTGAGAGAAACAATTGAGATATTAAAGAGATTTTATATGTGATTTTTGCTATTGAGGGTACATTTACATGTTAACGATGTACTAAAAACTGACGTTTTTCCTTAGTGTTTTTTGCGCACAGACAACAATGTTGTTGAAATGATCCTGCTCAAACTAATCCGCGAAAACTACTAAAAACACTTATGCTTCCAGGCCAGCAGATGGCGATGTCATTTGGTAAAGAAACACTACGTGCATATAAACTGAACATGTAATACGAATGCGCATGATGTCACTGTTTTCACAAAAATTCGTCTTTTTTGTCGTTCACACAGACGTAATACGGAGCCCTGCACATGACATGCAAGAAAAAAAATTAAATCATGTGCACGATTTGCTAATTCGTTTCCACGATTTATATGCGCATGATTTATAAATCAAAGGAACGAAATAGTAAATTGTGCGCACGATTTGGTGTACTATTTTTTTTTCCTCCATATTTTTTTGGCCCCATATCACCATGGTATCAATTTCAAAAACTTGCACTTTGAAACCTGTTTTCAAAGGCTTGCGATTTTAGAGCGCCAATACGGCGTTGTCGTGTAAATGAAAATTTGTAGTTGTTTTAGTTGAAAATTTCGGAGCCCTGCACATGACATGCAAGAAAAAAAATTAAATCGTGTGCACGATTTACTATTTCGTTCCCTCGATTTATAAATCATGCGTGAACAAAATAGTAAATCGTGCACACGTTTTAGTAAATCGAGGGAACGAATTAGCCTACTATTTTTTTCTTGCATGTCATGTGCAGGGCTCCGTAGAAAATGGTGTCGTGTAAAAGGCCCCTAAGACTTCTTACGTCCAATAAGAATAACTGAAGATATTAAAATGAAATAAAAAACTAAATAAAATATTATTAAACTTAAAAAAACTATGTGAAAATTAGAAATGTTGCCTTGGCAACTAACTCAAACAAATAAGTTTAAGTACTAAAAGTACTAAAAATAAAATAAAAGAAAGCATATAGAAATGATTTGATAATTAAAAAAAATTAAACTTAAACTCAAATTAAAATGAAAACTAAAATATGAAAAAATAAAAGCTCATTAAAAATATTGATAAATACTATAATATATATAAATAATACTAAAATAACACTGCTTCATTTCAATGTGCAGACGCACTGATCCACACATTTTATTAGATTCTGTGACCGTCCAGATCCGCAGCAACAAGTTCTTTTTTGTGCCACGTGTTGTGCGTGTGGTTTTAAATTGCCTCTGAGCTCTTTCTCTCTCTCTCTCTCAATTCACTCCCACACCCTTTACCACAGAATGGCAAAAGAACCACATTACTGGCACGTTTAACAGATTGTTTTTGGAGAGCCACCCTGATTCATGCCCCGAAATAAAGACACTTCATGGACCAAAATCATATCCTCTTAAAATATGACAATAATGTTATGTAATAAACTGGAAGACCTAATTTAAAAGCACACAGAATAATGACGTGCACAGCCTGATTTTGACCACTGCCAGAACAATTCTATTAACAGTGCAATAAGAGTACTTATGAATAAAATGATTTTAGGTTCACCAGAAGTCTTTGCCTTAGTCTAAAGCACACTGTGCCCACTTCTCTATGAGCTTGACGTAAATGAGGCTTTTTTTTTCTTTAGAAATATATCTTAATGGACAACTAAGAATAAGGTTTGGTTGTGTAGCTTTTTTCTTCACAGATGTACAATATCAAAATGAAGCCAAATGGTCGTGCAAAATTACATTGCATATTAGAGAGATGAGATGGGCTAATTAAAGACTACATTACTGAATGCTGTCAAGATTACAGAGTTGACGTGGATGACTGGGTGATGCATAAAGCTACGAACAACATTTCTCAAGGTTTTTACAACTAATTAACGTAGCCTTTTTTCTATTTAAATGAGCTAAAAAAGCATTGTAAGCTTTTCAAAGAATTGAACTGGTCATGATAGAATCAGATCTATTAAGTTACAGTGGATCAGGTGCACAAAACTGAACAGGGAGCGTGTTAGAAAGATAAATAAGATCATCAAAGCATCTTACCTGATGTGCAAGATGTATTCAGAGATGAATTCTTCTTTTTTGAGATTTCTGATGGCAAACAGATTTTATGGTTTGATCATTGTTTTGGATGACTGTCTATTAGGTCCTTGGATGCCAGCAGTCACTCAGCACTGAAAAGTACCTGCAATTCAAAACACAGGACAGCTTGCAAAAAGAGGGAAAAAAATGTGTATTTCAGACATTCCCTCTTAAGTTGTCTTTCCCTCCCTCCTTTTTGGGTGAAGAGAGAAAAAGAGAGAGAGAGAGAGAGCGAGAGAGAGAGAGTTAGATAGTGTGAGTGTGTGGGCCGGTAATGCCACCAAAATACTATAGTTACCATAGTTATTGTTAGACTTTTAAAGAGATGTAATATCAAACATTTTCAGGATACATATTATTAATAAAGTATCCATTCACAATGCATATATATATGAATGAAATGGGACAAACAGGTGAATAGATTTAAAATGTGAACAGACCAATAATATTACTAGTCAATTATAGATACAATCATAGATAGATAGATAGATAGATAGATAGATAGATAGACAGACAGACAGACGGATAGATAGATATATAGATAGAGAGATAGATAGACACACGGATATAGATAGATAGATAGATAGATAGATAGATAGATAGATAGATAGATAGATAGATAGATAGATAGATAGATAGATAGATAGATAGATAGATAGATAGATAGATAGATAGAACACCAGATAGATAGATAGATAGATAGATAGACAGACAGACAGATAGATAGATAGATAGATAGATAGATAGATAGATAGATAGATAGATAGATAGATAGATAGATAGATAGATAGATAGATAGATAGATAGATAGATAGAAGCCTTATGTCTAACCAAGTTGTGTTCCAAATTTGAAGTTCCCCTGAACTTTATTTAGCCATTGTACCAAAAATAGTCACCGGGTGTCATCCACATTCGATCAAATTTTTTTTGATGCATTCTCCTTTAACAAATTAATACATTTCTATCCAAATATCACTTCTATCACAAAACAGACAGAAATTTTTGACAATAAATTAGTGAAAATAAATTTTGTAATATGAAACATGACAACGCCCACTAGGGGGAGGAGCCAGCTGGAAGGATTTAAAGTACAAGAAACATGGTAACACGATGTCCAATTTCAAAACGGTTTTCACAAGATAAATTCTTACACTTTCGAGTTTTTACACTTTCGAACGATACCTAATTTATAAAATATGTGATACAAAAAAAGGCAATAAATAAAAACAGCGCCAAGCATCCTCCTAGCAGGATGGTGACAGTCAAGGGGATAAAATGTTATGTGGCTCTGCTGTTTGACATGCTAAGAGCCACAATGAATACATCTTGCCACAGATTTCCAGGTTTTCCCACTAAGACTGATGTTAGTCTAGGATATGCTCTTTTAATATAAGGAAGTTTTTCTTCATGGTTTAGGACATGGCCCACGCCCTGGAAATGAAGAGTAGTCACAGAAATATAGACATCAGCAGAGAATCAATGTAGGGACGGCCCAAAGTAAATACATCTGGGACAGAGGCCTGCTGTGAAGTAGAAAAAGAAGCACTTGTGGCAGTGAGTTACCACTTTAAGAGAAGAGTTTCTCTGGATAGAAATAGAGCAACCAGAGAGTGCCACTGCCCAGTGTGCTTGTCTCCAGTGTCATGATACAGTGTGATGAAAGTGCAACTCAGCACTGGGTTGAACTCTGCGCTGTTTCTGTTAGAACAAAGCAGTGATCTAAAAAAGCAAGAGTGGCACTTTTAATATGCAAAAGTTCAATAAGCAAGAAATTAGCATCAAATCATTTACATTTCAAACCAAAACTGACCAATTAGACGAATGATTTTTCTCCACCAATGAAAAGAAGCCAAAGAATCAAGAATACATTACAACAAATTTCTTAGAGATTAATCAAAGATTTTTCATTCACTTTTTAAGGGAAATAAACAAATAAATAAATCATTTTAAGATTTACATTTACTGCCGCCCCCTAGTGGACAAATGAGATTTTCAGAGAGAGAACACACCAGATGGTGAGAATAATCATCTCACAGTGCCTCATTTTCAGCAGAGATGAGCTCATAATATTATAATAAAAGGAAGAAAAATCAATCTTTTTGAACCCATATGAATTCTGTCACCTCTCAACTTTATTTTAGTTTGTAACAGAGAGAATACAAAAGACAACACAGTAACACAAAACCGAATTGTAAAAGTCAAAACCTTTTGCTCCTGAAAACCATGTTAAAACAGCATTGAAATAAAAAATGTTATGCAATGCAGTTCAATCAAGAAATAAATAAAGTATTAAGCTGATATATAAAAAAGAACTACATACGCTTTAAAAAAAAAGAAAGAAATCCTTGCACATGTAAGTTTGATTTATAAGAAATTGTAGATATAGAGGTGTAAAACAAACCAATAAGTCAGACATTAAATATGATAACGAAAAACAACAACAGACATACACAAAAATATGATGCCAACTGCAATTTAGCACCACTTAATTCCGTGCGATAACAGACCCGACATATCTGTTAAAGCACACACACAGCCTGGGCTAATGTCAAACAACAAACGTCCGCAATAGACTTTAGTTGCAGTAAGGCACTAAAAAATGTTTGTGCATGTGAGACAAGACTGTCAGAACATCCCTAAAGCACAACTAAGACAAAATGAAAGGCCTCGAGTGTAAAAAGGGAAATACAGCTGTATCATCATTTCACTTAAATCGCTGAATTATGACTTGGGAAAAAAAACTTGAAAAAGTGTGGCTTTCATTTCTGGTGCTCTTCATATCTCTGGGGCCGCAGAAGGACGCTCTGGTAGGTTTTGATGCAGGAGAAGGCTGTGGGTGGAATGAGGTGGCGGTCGATCAGGTTGTACTCTAGGTGAACAGACACCAGCAGAGAGTCCTCACGGGCCGTAGTGTCACACAATGAGTTCATAGTGATGTAGCTATAGGGAGAAGATAAGGTTAAAAGCACCTTTTTTTTTGCTTAATGTACCCTACATAAGACAGGGGAAAAAAAAACTCTCTTCGTTGTGAAGTTTAAGAACCCAGTGGAGTTTTATGCCTTTTCATAAATTCATGTTTGTTAGCTTTGAGTCTATCTATATTCTAGTGTATTCATATAAGTGGACAAAACGAATGAAAGTGAATATGAATAAACGTACTAAGCAGAATAGCTTTTTTCCATGTAAATGGAGAGTAAACAATGTTGTAAAGTTTGTACATAGAGACAAAATCTGATGTTGGCTTAGGTCTGAAAGTTTAAAATAGTTTAAAAGGTTGAAATGTGAAAGTTTTAAGGCAAAGAGCAGTAGAACGATAGATAGAATGATAGAATAATAGAACAATAGATAGATGGATAGATAGATAGATAGATAGATAGATAGATAGATAGATAGATAGATAGATAGATAGATAGATAGATAGATAGATAGATAGATAGATAGATAGATAGATAGATAGATAGATAGATAGATAGATAGATAGATAGAAAGGGCTGGGTAGGTTACTTTTAAAATGTATTTCACTACAGATTACAAAATACATGCTTTAAAAAGTAATTTATAACGTATTTCGTTACATTACTCAAGTTTAGTAACTTAATATAAATACTTTAATACTAATAAGTGTGGAACAAAGACAAAAAAGGTAATTGCAAGTTTTTATCTTTGATAAATTATGATAAAATCACAATATTGAGAAAAGTCGGAATTTATAACTTACGGAATTGCAAGTTATAAAGTCAGAATTGGGAGATATAAACTTGCAATACTGACTTTTTTTCTTGCAATTGTGAGTTTAAATCTCACAATTCTGAGAAAAAGAAGTCAGAATTGTGAAATGCAAACTCACAATTGTGAGGGGAAAAAACTAATTGTAAGAAAAAGTTTCCAGTGACGAGTGAATTATAAAATGACTCACAAACAACTATCACAAAACATGAAAACAGTCGTGGATCATCAGGTCATGACAGGACAGTTGAGTTAAGTTGACAGTAATTTTGTCTTGTTCAGGACAGTACTAAATAAAAATAACCCTCTTAAGAGTATTAAAGTGTTGATGAAACTTAACTCCGCTTTTTCAGACTGTCAGAGTCAGAGAATCACCATTGCTGTTTAAATGACATTAAAATTCAAAGTAATCACTTTGGTAATCTAAAATACTTTTCAGATGTAACTGTAATCTGATTACCACCCATTTAAAATGTAACTGTAATGAAATACAGTTACTCAAATTTTGTATTTTAAACACGTAACTAAGTTACTTGTATTTCGTTACTCCCCAACCCTGTAGATAGATAGATAGACAGATAGATAGATAGATAGATAGATAGATAGATAGACTCACTAACCTGATGTAGTTGTGGTTCAGTCTCAGGTGCTGCAGAGTCTTTAACTGGAGAATTCCTCGTGGGATGGATCTGAGCTGATTATGGTCCAACAGAAGTTCAGTCAGTGAGTTGTACAGGCCCATGAAGGACACTTCATTTATCCCATCTTCACGCAGACGGTTGTAAGACAGCTGTAGCGAGTCCAGACCAGGCCGCAGGTGGCCGAACACATAGCCAGGAATGCGCTCAATTTGGTTATGATGCAAGATAAGTTGACGAAGACCAACCGGTAAGAAAGAGGGAACGTGAACCAGCTTATTGTGAGAAAGGTCCAAATACTCCAGTTTTCTGTGGATAAAGACATTTTTGAAGATGGTTTAAGACAGTTTTGAAATATTTTAATGAATAGTTTATATACGACTATATAACGATTAAATATCATATTATGACAGTAATTTAAACAAGTGAAATTGTATGTTGTTGTTTACAGTGTCACAAGCTATATTCAAATTCGTGATGCCTGAACTCACTGCTCAACATCCTCAACCAGTAGCCAATGGATCTGATAAAGATATTTCAAAGTTTAGAGCAGGGTGTCTTAATATTTTGATTGATCTCACAGTAATTTTTGTGAAAAAATGTGCATTAACCAAAATATATTATAACGTTTGGAATATATAACTTTTTTTTATTTTTCATCATCTCACCCACATTAAAATGTTCACAACATTCAAATGAAAGAAATTAATAATTCTATTCAGCAATCATGCCTTAAATTGATTAAAAGGCAGTTAAGACATTTAGAATGTTACAAAAGATTTCTGCTTCAAATAACTGCTGTTCAATTCACCAAATAATCCTAAAAAAAAAGTTTCACAGTTTCCACAAAAATATAGACAGGAGTAATAGCTTCAGAAAGTTTACCTCCGCATCATAGGAATAAATATCATTTTTAAATATATTAAAATAGAAAACTGTTATTATAAGTTCTAATGATATCTCACAATATTACTGTTATATCATATGATCTATCAATAAGGATTATTTGAATGTCTTTGCAATAAGCATCATAAAGTATGAATGTGTATTAATATGGTACAATACATATGTCATTATGGGTCTTAGACAATATGCCACTTCTCCAACTCTGTCCAACAAGAGGTCCTCAAGCTGTTTGCATTCATTACAGTAACTCTCCACAAGATGGCACCTAACAGCAGAGAGAAAGAGAGAGAGAGAGAGAGAGAGAGAGAGAGAGAGAGAGATCTGAACTCACAGCAAGTGTATCCACGCTCTTGGATGAATGCGGTCCTCTCGGATTCGGTTATGGCTGAGGTTCAGGACTCTCAGATTTGTGGTCTTGTTGAGGAGCCCTGAATGGACCACCTCTATCTTGTTGTCAGACAGATGGAGCTCCTGAAGAAGTCACAAATCAACAACACTCCATTAACAGTTGCACTCCAGTTCTGTATTGTATAAACACTCCAATAGTAAAAGGACATGTAATTTTTTTAGGTCACCAAACTAAAATCTAGTGCATGTTTGTGTATGTATATATATTGCGCTTTTGAGACACAAAATGTGACTGACCTGCACTGAAACAGGCAGACCAGAGGGAATAGCTCTGAACTTATTGTCATCCAGCCTGAGGTAAATCAGCCTCTTCAGAGGTTTGAAGGCCAGAGGAGAGACATTTCCATCATGGAAATAATTATCCTCTAACTCCAGTGTCAGCAGCTGTGACAGACCTGAGGAAAAAAATAACATTAGATTATCCCAAAATGGCAATTACTCATAGTTTGTCAGTATTTGTCAGTATTTCTCTACTACAGGTCTCAGTAGTGTTTAATTTACACTACTGTGAAAAAGTTTGGGGTAGGCAAGTTTTTGAAATGTTTTTGAAAGAAGTCTCTTATGCTCAACTTTATTTGATCAAAAATAAGTAATATTGTGAAATAATAGTACACTTTAAAATAACTGTTTACTATTATAATATATTTTAAAATGTAATTTGTGATGACAAAGTTATATTTTCAGCATGATCACACAGTGTTCAGTGTCATTCAGAAATCATTCTAATATTCTGATTTGCTGCTCAAGAAACATTTACTACTATCAATGTTAAAAACAGTTGTGCTGCTTAATATTTTTGTGGAAACCATGACACATTTTCTTAAGCATTTTTTAATGAATATGAAGTTATATACTATATTTTTATATACTAATCTTTTGTAATATTTTTTACTCACTTTTGATCAATTTAATGCAATTAATTGCTGAATAAAAGTATTAATTCCTTTCAGGAAGAAAAAAAAAAAAGAATCTTGACCCAAAAAGTTTCAGCACTGTTTTAGAAGTTTCTTTTAGGAGAAATCAAAAAAATGTGACAATTGTTAATAAGAAATGTTTGTGCTCAGATTGAAATCTCTGACTTTTGATTGCAGATTTTGGCAAATCTAAGCACCTTTTGAGTCATGGTTAAAACTCTATATAGATTACTGGGGTGTTTTTCTTAGGAATTTGCTTCCATTTAATCTCACTTATGTCCAAAAGAAACATTAAAAAGATCTAATTTTGTGATTTTCCTTGCCTGTGGTGTCCCTATAGTTAGTGTACCATAAACCACTCTGGATAAAAGTAATTTAAAAAATGCCCAGATTAACCCCTAACATGAAAAACAGATCTTTTACTGGACTTGAGTGTTGAATAGTGAGTTCATGCGGACAGTGTGGTTGTGTGTTTACCCTTAAAGCTGTGGGGAGTGAGACCACTGAGTTTATTATCGTTGATCTTCAGCTCCACCAGTGAGGGAGGGAGAGCCGGCACTTTAGTGAAGTTGTTTCCATCAAGGTTCAACCTCCTTAGCTTCGTCAAGTTCTGCAACAGGCCGAGAAGATACTCATGACACTGTTAAAACCAGACTGGAAAGATTTCAAAGCTTTCTGCAAGTCACAGTTACAAAAGTTACACAACACAGATATTCAGTGTTCATCTGGCAGGGGAACAGAGATTTCCCGATCATGCTCCCGAGCACAGGTAAACACTGAGGTAACATGTGGGAAAAAAACACTATTCTGCTCCATGTCATATACATGTCACCTGTAAATCCTGTGCTTGGCGCCCAGTAGACATGGCACACATGTGAGAAAAGGGTAAAAAATGATTGCGTTTCTTTTGAGGGGGTAATATCTATTGGCTGAAAATTCTGACGTTCGCTGCAGCAACCTGGTGAGAATTGTCTCGGTGATGTCAGACCCGACATCGTGCGAAAACACGTCAGCTACTTGCTAAATATCAAGCATGCATTCTGCGGCACCATAAGGCCTGATAACTCACCACTGTAACAGATAACAGACCACAAAGCAGTCTATCCATTTTTGCAGATTTATTTTGCTCAGAATATTATTAGAGAAACACACGGAATGAGATGTTGATGCTGATGCAGATGTTTCAGTACACATGCTAATAAGGTTTTCTAACCTGAAACACACCCGGTCCCAAAGAGAAATCATCCAGCTTGTTCTTGCTGAGGTCGAGCCACTCCAAGTTGGGAAGACCAGCTAGAGAATGCACTGGGATCTTGCTGATTTTGTTATCTGCAAAACACGAGGAAGTCATGAGTAATGTTCCACAGACCTCTATTTTCAGGCCCTAAACCCCCTTTTAAAGATATATTTTTATTTCACTCTCATTTGCACAACTAAATTAAATTTTAATGTTTCAAACGTATATCTAAAACAATTTGGTGAGTTTTATATAAATAATTTCTAAAAAGTAATATAATCATATTAGAAAAACACACAATTGCAACTTTAAATTACACAATTTTGAATTTATATCTAATAATTGTGACTTTACATTATACCATTTGATTTTAAATGTCACAACTTCATATTTCACAATGTGACAAATATTGTTTATTATATATATTTTATATACTACCATTTAAAAGTTGGAGTCAGTAAGATTTTTTTTGAACACTTTATTATATTCAGCAAAAATGCAAATATTAGGCAGCATAACACTGATCATAACTTTAAATCTAATAATTGTGATTTTGTAACTTCTTCATATCTCACAATTTGACAAATAATTTTTATTATATGTATTTTATACAGTACTATTCAAAAGTTTCAGGTCAGAAGATATTTTTAAAAAGATTTTATTATTTTCAGCAAGGATTTTATAATATATTTTATTGTAGTGTACTTTTAGCCCTGAGGACTGGAGTCTAACCTATAAGAATTTACTAATGTGGTAAGAAAAATTATTATAATTATATATATTATATATAACACACACAACAATTTGTTATAATCTTTAAATATATATGTAAAAGAATCTATATTTATTATTAATATATTTAACTTATTCTTTAAGGATGTTTATCAAAAAAATGTTTAATTTTTTTTGTAATGTACTATTAGCCCTCATGAGCAAGGTGAACTACTCTCACCTCACCTGCTAGAAAGAGACTCCTGACCCCTAGATCTCTGATGATGGGCATTTGGGTAAGACGAGTGTTTCCACAAGCGATAAGAGACTCTGAAAGCAAGCAGCCGGCTGGGAGAGACTCCATATGAACAGAGGTACGGAAGACTGGACGACCAATATCTCGATCCACCGGCCGCCCACTGGGGGCTGGCAGTGGCCTTCCAGCAGGCAGGATCACAGATCTTCTTGTAGGAATAGCAAAGGCCGGTTCAGCTCGTGGTACAGCCGGTTTAAATGTGGGCGGCATTACTCGTCTTTCGATTGCTACAGGGCGAACAGCAGATCTGAACACTGAAATACTGCTGTTATCATCGTCATCATCATCGCTGTCACTGTCATCCTCTAGATAGTCATCATCATCGTGGTCATCATTATCAAAATGGATTGGTCTCATAAACTGAAGTTCTGTGGGTATTGCAGGGGTCTTAGGCGGTTTTCCAGGATCCAGAATCACCTCCTGGTTTTTCTTTACTTGCTTCTTAGGGACATTTGAGGGAGGCTGAATAGACAACATAAATATTCAAAGGAATAGTTCACCCAAAAATGAAAATTATCCCATGATTAACTCACCCTCAAGCCAAGTGTATATGACTATCTTCTTTCAGCCGAACACAATTATTAACAAACACAGAAATGCAGAGGATAGAGCAAAACAAAACACCAGTCATGAATTAGTCTAAAGTCTAAAATGAGACGTTTCAAATAGAAATATCTGAGATTTTGATATAAGAGTAGAAGAGCTTAAGTTTGTTGCCCAGTTCTATCAGTTTGAACCGCGAGAAGCGAATACTCTCTCCTGCATCCTACATCATGTCAGAGGTTATGCTTCCAGCGTAAGTCGTCATGAGTACGGATGTTTGGTTGTTATGGTTTATAAAGTTTTAAGTATGGATATTTTTCTTACAAAAATGCATTGTTTTGCTTCAGAAGGTCTTCATTAACCCCCTGGAGCCGTATGGATTTCTTTTATGATGGATGGATGCACTTTTTTGGGCTTAAAAATCGTAAGCGCCATTCACTGCCATTATACAGATTGGAAAAGCCAGGAGATTTTTAAATATAACTCAGATTGTGCTCGTCTGAAATAAGATAGTCATATACTCCTAGGATGGCTTAAATCGTGGGAAAATGTTCATTTTTAGGTGAACTAACAAATGGAAATGGAAATGGAATTCGCTGAAAACTCATCTCTTCCGTGAACACTTGATCCCCTCATAAAAAAAAAAAAAAAAAAAACCCTTTCCTTCCCTTTTCCCTTCCTACTCTAGCTTATGGTACTGAGCAATGTATGGAACTTGTATTGTGAGCACTTCCTGTGTTATTTGCCAATTCATGAAGAATCGCTTGTTTGTTTTCCTCACTTGGATAAAAGCGTCTGCTAAATGACTAAATGTAAATGTAAATGTGAACTATCACTTTAAGAATAATTAAAAGCGGTTAAATCTGCTTAAAACTAACCAAGACTGTTCTGCTATTCTTGGCTGTTCTAGTAAGCTGGTTTTAGGTTATTTTCCTTTGTTAAATCAGTTGAGCACCAGATAAGCCAGACTAAGACAGCATATTGAATATCCTAAACCAGCTAAGACCAGCACAAGCAAATCTAAAGGAAAACAGGTACAATTATGAGGAAAAGAAAAATGAATTAAAGTATATGGAGTATTTTCTCATGCACATCCACATACTTCTTTTGCTGGGGCTATCACCGCCTTGTTCTTCTTTGGCTTCACCTGCAGAACCTCCGTCCCCACAGGTGGTTTTCCATTTCCCGTCAGTCTGTTTTTCGAGCTTGTTTTCCCCACAGATGTTGGATTGGTCTTACTGGCCACAGACTTCAGGGTGGGTGAAGCTAGACATGGTGGTGCAAACAGAAAATCAGTACCCACCACCAAGCATCCCACTCCCTTATGGCACCTTTCCCAGCATTACATTGCACCACACCAAGAGCCAGTGCTTTACATAATTCCCAAAGTGCATCACAACAGGGATGCCCAACATTTTCTGTAGCTCTTAGTGCAAATTGCTAATCCCCCCCCCCCCCCCCCAAAGACTGGAACACATACTATCGTTCAAACTGTATCAGTTTTTCCAGAAAAAATATATGCCCAACTGTTTTCAACTTTGATAATAACAAGAAAATAAAGAATGCAGATGCAAGTATTAAAGCATGATGTTGTCACTCTAATGGTGCATGGACTTGACTGATCTAACGTCAATCAAGAAGACTGTGAATGTTGTGAGAGAGTGAGATGGTGGTTTCCAAACCTCTGGCTGGGCAGGGGACAGTTCGGCAGCTCGCCGCTCCACCTTTACACTGGCACACACTGCAAGGCTCCGGAGACCAGACAGCCCCCTCAAACAGAGAAATCCCATTCACCAAGCACTGGCTGCTACGACCTGGCATGTATTCACACACACAGTTCAGACACAATTTCAGAATTCAGCACACATCTGCTCAAACAAGTAATTGGACACTTAAAATCCATAAAAGTCATTGCATAATATAATATAATATAAAAGCACAAGTAATTGTATAATTAAAATGCATAAATGTTATTGCATTAGATAAGAAGTATAGAATAATATAATTGAATATAATATAATATAAAAGCATAAGTAATTGGACACTTAAAATGCTAAAAGGTCATTGCATTAGATAAGTATAATATGATATAATATAATATAATAAAATATAATATAATACAATAATATAAAAGTACATGTTATTAGACACGTAAAAATGCATGAATGTCATTTCATTAGATAAGTGGCAATAATATAATATAATATATAAAATTATTTTTAGTGGATAATGCCAGTTTCCTTTAAGTCCACAGTGATGTCTTAGCTATAAAAAAAATATTTGTAAATTGTTTTGCTTGAAAAGTGTTTGTTGTCTGTCAAATAAATGCCACTTTGTTTGATGTTTTGTTATGTAATGCAATGACATTCATACATTTTATCTTAACTCATCATAATTCAGTATAAACAATTATTCTTTCACAAATACAATTGTGCAATAAATATGAATATTATGAGGAAAAACTAATCTTTTAAACTATCCTAATTATTATTATTTTTTGCTTAAATTAAACTTATTTTTAAACCACTTCTTTGTCGACAATTACAATTGCACACTAAATATGAATATGAATATAAAATTACAACATTAGGAAAACATGTTCTTTTCATTTTTGCTTAAATGAAATGCTATAAGCATTGCTCACCTGGAAGGAAAGGGTTATCATACTCAAGCGCATCCTCAGCGGACAAGAAGCGCCTGGAGCTCCTCTGTCTCTCTCCTCTTCCCTTTTCTCGTTTTCCCTCAGCCACTAAAAGCACGAAACACAGACACAAACACAAAGCTAAAGGCTTATACATTGTGAATGTATGCAGGAGTCAGTTCAGGTATGATCTGCCTGAGACAGCTGTCTCAATGACTCTGAGGGCTGCACCTTCTGAAAGGCCAGTTATATTCTCTGCCTCTGGAAATCATGTTCAACCCATCACCCGTCCCTCCGAGAAAAAAAAAGAAAAAGAAATGCAAAAGGTGAGAGCAGAAAGTGAGGAGGAAGGAATGGAACGGAAGCAGGGGAGTGAGAGGGAAAAAATAAAAAGAAAACAGTTTCAACAAAGCGCCTCTTTCATTTGCCCTGAAGACCCACCAACCGCCTCTCCTTTCCCTCTCAACAAACGCCCATCGGTCCCCAGAGCCAAACAAACTATTAGAGCGTCCTTGAGAGGAAAAAAAT